>NC_069401.1:94368735-94426235 GCF_026875155.1 Cherax quadricarinatus | reverse complement strand
ATATATGTTGTATTAAACACCTCAACAACTGGGAACGCATGGAAACACTTGAGTTGGACTCTTTGGAACGTAGGCGAAAGAGATGTATCATAATCTACACTTCGAAAATCCTAGAAGGAATGGTACACTAAGAAAAAAACACCATAAGTGCCCCGGACCCGAGAGTGTTCAACAGCCTCCCACCATGCATATGGTAAATTACCAGTAGGCCCCAGGCTGCATTCAAGCAGGAGCTGGACAGATAATTAAAGTAGGTGCCGGATCAGCCGGGCTGTGGTTCGTACGTTGGACTACGTGCGGCCAGCAGTAAGAGCCTGGTTGATCAGGCCTGGTCGTGGACTGCGCCGCGGGGGTGTTGATCCCCGGAATACCCACCAGGTAGACTCAAGGTATTATTTATTTTATTTATTATCACACTGGCCGATTCCCACCAAGGCAGGGTGGCCCGAAAAAGAAAAACTTTCACCATCATTCACTCCATCACTGTGAATGATGGTGAAAGTTTTTCTTTTTCAAGGTATATATATATATATATATATATATATATATATATATATATATATATATATATATATATATATATATATATATATATATATAAAGACCGACAGAGGCAGAAAGAGAGAGAGAGAGAGAGAGAGAGAGAGAGAGACGGGGGTAGGCAGGGAGAGGGAGAGAGATACTGTAGAGCCTGGCAATTTTATCCAGGCGGGGTTGTGGCCAGACCGCCCCATTACACTCGCACAATGGTATCGTGTCTCACTGTGAAACAAATCAATGTGTCAGGCTTTCCCATTCCAAGACACAGGGCTATCTCCGGTTTGCTTCTGTGGTCCTTACTCCCTCCTCCCACACTACGACCCACAGACACAGATACACAGACCCACAGACACAGACACACACACACTACACGCACTCACACACACACACACATACACACATACACACACACACACACACACACACACACACACACACACACACACACACACACACGCACATACACACACATATATGTATTTCTTCAGTCACATAGTCAGGAAGTGGAACAATCTAGCAAATGATGTAGTGGAGGCAGGAACCATACATAGCTTTAAGACGAGGTATGATAAAGCTCATGGAGCAGGAAGAGAGAGGATCTAGAAGCGTTCAGTAAAGAGGTGGGTCCAGGAGCTGAATTTCGACCCTGGCAACCACAATTAGGTGAGTACACACACACACACACACACACACACACACACACACACACAGGAATATGTGAAAAGGCTGTTAAGCGCGCTAGATACCTCAAAGGCGAAGGGACCAGATTACATCTCTCCATGGGTCCTGAGAGAGGTAACTATGTGTACCACTATCAACAATATTCAACACATCAATCGAAACATGGCGACTACCTGAGACATGGAAGACAGCAAATGTATTCATAATTTTTAAAAAAGGAGACAGGCACAAAGCATTAAACTACAAACCAGTGTCATTCACGTGTATAGTATGCAAAGTCAGAGAGAAGATTATCAGTAGAAGAGTGATGGAGCACCTAGAATGGAATGAGCTCATCAACGACAACCAGCACGATTTCAGGGATGCGAAATCCTGAGTCAAAAACCTACTGGAGTTCTCTGACAGGGTGAGAGCAAATATACAAAAGAGAGAGAGAGAGAGAGAGAGAGAGAGAGAGAGAGAGAGAGAGAGAGGTGGATTGCATTTTCTTGGATAGTAAGAAGGCATTTGACAGTTTCATACAAGAGATTAGTGCAAAAGCTAGAGGACCAGGCAGGGATAACAAGGAAGGTACTGCAGTGGATAAGGAAATACCTGTCAGGAAGACAACAGCGAGTCATGGTACATGACAAAGTGTCAGAATGAGCTCCTATGATGAGCGGGGTTCTACAGGAGTCAGTCCTAGGACCGGTGCTGTCTCTGGTATGTCAACGACATGACAGAATGGATAGACTCAGAAGTGTTCCTGTTTGCAGATGATGTGAAGTTGATGACAAGATATTCAATCGGAAGAGAAACAGGCAGAACTACAAAAGGATCCGGGTAGGCTGCAAGCCTGGTCCAGAAACTGACTCCTGGGGTTCTATCCCACCAAGTGCATAGTCATGAAGATTGGGGAAGGGCAAAGAAGACTGCAGACAGAGTACAGTCTAGGGGGCCAGAGACTACAAACCTCACCCAAGGAAAAAGCTCATGGGGTGAGTATAACACCGGACACATCTGAGGCACACTTCAACCAAATAACTGCTTCAGCATACCGGCACCAAGCAAATCTAAGAACAGCATTTCGACATCTCAATAAGAAATAGTTGAGGACACTTTACACCATGTACGTTAGGCCTATACTGGAGAATGCAGCACTAGTTTGGAACCCACACCTAGCTAAGCATGTAAGGAAATTAGAGAAAGTGAAAAGATTTTCAACAAGACTTGTCCCGGAACTAAGAAGTATGTCCTACATGGAGAGGTTAAGGGTAATCGACCTAACGTCATTGAAGGACAGGAGAGACAGGAGGGATATGATAACGACATAAAAAATATTGAGAGAAATCGACAAGGTGCAAAGATACAGGATGTTCCGGAGATGGGACAGCAACAAGCGGTCACAATTGGAAGTTGAAGACTCAGATGTTTCACAGGGATGTTAGAAAGTATTTCTTCAGTCATAGATTTGTTAGGAACCTGAATAGTCTGTCATGCAGGAGCAGCCACATGTTAGTGGCGCATCCAACAAAATAAGCAGACTCTTGGATATCACTATCGCTCGGCTTTGGCTGGGTTACCAGTATCTCCAGGAGGTTAAATCACCACCCCAAATTTAGACAAAACTAAATATAAACTATGACAGATAGACAATTGTCATATCTTGCATCATTACGTAAAATTAATGAATTCAGACAACTCATTCGGAAAGGATGAAGAAATGTCAAATTATTTTATCCACAGTTGTATATTACAAACCTTTCAGGAAAAATACCGTGACTTTGCTCACTGTAAATAAAGCTTTACCACATTTATTGTTGCTTGTGTGTGACTTAGTTCACGTCTGCATAAATAACTCATTACGAATGTGACCAGATATCAAAACTTTGCTGCGAGTCCCTGGGGCCGTTATGTACCTTCGTAGTCGTTTGGTTACCACCCACAGAATTCGTAAGGGGTTCATAATAAAGACATGATATTAAAAAAACTACCGAGTATGTGTCGGTAGGCCCGTTGCATTGCTCCATCTTTATGTTCCCAAAAATTGGGGCTACATTGGCTGCCTTTCACTCCTCTGGTAGTTGCCCTGTTTCGACACATATGTTGAAGATTGTTGTTAGTGACACACACAGTGCCTCTGCTCTCTCTCAGAATGCATGGATAGATATTATCCAGCTCCACTTCTTTCGAGGTGACTATTTTGTGAGTACTTACATATTTGTGGTTGCCCTGCCTCTTCGCTGCGTATGTGGGTGTACTCACCTATTTGTGGCTGCAGGGGTCGAATCATAGCTCCTGGACCAGCCTTTTCGCATGGTCGCTTCTAGCTCCCATCTCTCCATGCTCCATAAGCTTTATTATACCTCGTCTTCTTGTGTGTGTGCGTACTCACCGAGTAGTACTCACCTAGTTGTGGTTGCAGGGGTCGACTCATAGCTCCTGGCCCCGTCTTTTCACTGATCGCTACTAGGTCACTCTCCCTGCTCTTTGAGCTTTATCATACGTCTTTTTAAAGCCATGTATGGATTCTGCCTCCACTACATCTCTTTCCAGCCTATTCCACTTCCTGACAACTCTGTGACTGAAGAAATACTTTCTAACATCCCTGTGACTTATCTGATTCTTCAACTTCTAATTTGACCCTTTGTTGTTGTATCCACTCTCTGGAACATTTTTCTCTGTACTCCTTGTCGATTCCTCTCAGTATTTCATGTGTCGTTATCATATCCCCCTGTGTCTCCTGTCCTCCAGTGTAGTGAGGTAGATTTCCCTTAACATCTCCTCATAGGACATGCCCCTTAGCTCTGGAACTAACCTTGTCGCAAACCTTTGCACTTTCTCTAATTTCTTGACGTGCTTGATCAAGTGCGGGTTCCAAACAGGTGCTGCATACTCCAGTATGGGCCTGACGTACACGGTGTAGAGTGTCTTGAACGATTCCTTACTAAGGTATCGGAATGCTTTCTCAGGTTTGCCAGGCGCCCATATGCTGCAGCAGTTATCTGGTTGATGTGTGCTTCTGGAAACATGCTCGGTGTTATACTCACCCCATGATCTTTCTCCTTGAGCGAAGTTTGCAGTCTTTGGCCACCTAGCCTATACTCCGTCTGTGGTCTTCTGTGCCCTTCCCGATCTTCATGACCTTGCATTTGGCGGGGTTAAATTCGAGAAGCCATTTGCTGGACCAGGTGTCCAGTCTGTCCAGGTCTCTTTGAAGTCCTGCCTGATCCTCATCTGATTTAATTCTCCTCATTAACTTCACATCATCTGCAAACAGGGACACTTTTGAGTCTAACCCTTCCATCATGTTGTTTACATATACCAAAAATAGCACTGGTCCTAGGACCAACCCCTGTGGGACCCCGCTCGTCACAGGTGCCCACTGTGATACCTCATTACATACCATGACTCGTTGTTGCCTCCCTGTCAGGTATTCTCTGATCCATTGCAGTGCCCTTCCTGTTATATGTGCCTGATCCTCTAGCTTCTGCACTAATCTCTTGTGAGGAACTGTGTCAAAGGCCTTCTTGCAATCCAAGAAGATGCAATCAACCCACCCCTCTCTCTCGTGTCTTACTTCTGTTACTTTATCATAAAGCTCCAGGTTTGTGACACAGGATTTGCCTTCCATGAATCCTTGCTGGTTGGTATTTATATTCTTGTTCCGTTCCATGTGCTCCACCACTCTCCTCCTGATAATCTTCTCCATAACTTTGCATACTATACACGTCAGTAACACAGGTCTATAGTTTAGTGCCTCTTTTCTGTCTCCTTTTTTAAAAATGGTAAGTACATTTGCCGTCTTCCATACCTCAGGTAGTTGCCCAGTTTCCAGGGATGTGTTGAAGTTTGTGGTAATTGGCACACACACCATATCCACTTCTTCTTTAAGGACCCACGGGGAGATGTTGTCTGGTCCCATTGCCTTTGAGGTATCGATGTTCCTTAGCAGCATCTTCACCTCCTCATTTGTATGTATGTCATCCAACACTTGTTGGTATATTCCTTGCTGGTGTCCCCATCTGGTCTGTTCCCCCATAGGCCTTCCTGTCTCCACTGTAAATACTTCCTTAAATCTCATGTTAAGCTCCTCACATACTTCTTGATCGTTTCTTGTGAGTTCTCCACCTTCTTTCCTCAGCCTTACCACCTAGTCTTTGACTTTTGTCTTCATCCTAAGGTGGCTATACAGCAGTTTCGGGTTAGGCTTGACTTTCGATGGTATGTCGTTTTCGTACTGTTGCTGGGTCTCCCTTCTTATCTGTGCATACTCGCTTCTGGCTCTTCTACTAATCTCCTTATTTTCCTGGATCCATTGCCTCCTGTACCTTTTCCATTCTCTGGTGCACTTAGTTTTTGCCTCCCTACACCTTCGGGTAAACCAAGGACTCGCTTTGGTCTTCCTATTATTTCTATTTCCCTTGGGAACAAACCTTTCCTCTGCCTCCTTGCACTTTGTTGTTACATATTCCATCATCACGTTTACTGATTTTCCAACCAGTTATCTGTCCCACTGAACCTCCTGCAGGAAGTTATTCATACCAGTGTAGTCCCCCCTTTTATAGTTTGGCTTTTCCCATTCAATTCCTGTTACCTTCTCCACTTGTAACTCTACTATATAATCAAAACTCAGAACCAAGTGATCACTAGCTCCAGGGGGCCTCTCGTAAGTGATGTCCTCAATGTCTGAACTGCTCAGGGTGAACACAAGATCCAGTCTTGCTGGCTCATCCTCCCCTCTCTCTCTGGTAGTGTCCCTGACATGTTGGTGCATGAGGTTTACAAGTACCACATCCATCATCTTGGCTCTCCATGTTTCAGGACCCCATGTGGCTCCAGGTTTTCCCAGTTGATCTTCCTGTGGTTGAAATCGCCCATTACCAGTCACTTTGCTCTGCTCGAGTGAGCTGTTCTTGCCACCTCAGCCAGTGTGTCCACCATGGCTCTGTTGTTTTCTTCGTACTCCTCTCTTGGCCTTCTGCAGTTCTGTGGTGGGTTATACATCACTCCAATGACTACTTTATGTTCTCCAGACTGAATTTACCTACTAAGTAGTCCCTTTCTCCAATCACGACCATACCTTCCATTTCCTTAAATCCCCATCGTTTTTTATGAGCAGTGCAACCCCTCCTCCCCCTCTACTCCTCCTATCTTTCCTCAGGATCTGATATCCCTGTGGGAAGATTGCATCTGTTATTGTCTCAGCGAGTTTCGTTTCTGTGAGTGCTATGATGTCTGGAGATTTATCGCTGATTCTTTCGTGCCACTCCTCATATTTATTCATTATTCCATCCACGTTTGTTTACCAAACCTTCAGCTTCTTTTCTATCACTGTGGTCCTGGGAGAATATTGGGGTTGGGGGAGTGAGAGCCTTGGTGGGGGCCTATGGGGGGCTGTGGTGTGGGTGGGTTTGTGATGAGAGGGGTGGAGTAAGAATGCCCATAGGTGGCAGCTGTTGGGGTGAGGTTTGTGATGTGGGGGTTGGTGGCACAGGGAACAGTGTGTGGGTTCTGGTTTAGATTGCTAAGTTGCATTGGGATTGTCGCGGTTGGAGTCCTTCTGTGGGAGTTTCTGCGGGGTGTGTTTGCCCTTCCTCCTGTGTCTGGGTCCTGCTCATCTTCATCATAGCCTCTCGTTCCTCCTTGCGTCTCTGTACCATCTCTTGCAGTGTAGTCCTTTCTTCTTGTGTTCTATCGTGATCGAGGTACACTCTCTGGTACTCCTGTTTGTCCCTCAGTCGTGCTTTCTTTTGCAGGATCCTGGTTTGAGCTGATTCTTCCTTGAAAATTACTTTGACAGGCCTTTTCCTTCCACTCGCGAACCACCCAATTCTCCGAAAATTTGTCACCTGGGTCATATCGCTCTCACCTATTGTTTTCATGATGCCTTCAATCATTTTTTCCTCCTCCTATTTTATTTCCTCGAAGTTGGCCCCTTTGGCTTCTTGGATCCCGTAGACAAAAACTGACCTCTCCCTTTCCTCCTCCCAGTGAGTCTCCATTTGCATCCTCTGAGGTGTTTTAGTTCCTTCCATTGAAATGTTCTTGCCTTGAATCCCTGTCCTTCTATGCTTCGTGAACTGTCTTTCATGATCAGCTGTTCCTTGCTACTGCAGTTGGCTGTTAGAGTCTCTTCATATAACATACCTTCATTGTCTTCAGACCTGTCATTTGATCTTTGTGTGTTCCTCGTCTTTTCCCTGGCCCCACGTGGGTCTGATAGGGCCTTCGCATATGGCATATCTCCTTTGTTTCTTACCGTACCCTTGTCTGTGCCTGACATAGAATTTCCTGATGCCACATCTGAATTGTCATTTGTTTCTCTAATCTGTTATAGGTTTTTTAGTTTCACTTCTAAGCACTGTATTTTAGCTTCTGCTGCTAAGACTTGAAGGTCTCACTTTCTGCACTCTTCAGCTATCCTCTCCTCCATTATCTTGCCAAGCTCTTCTATCTTCCTTCATCACTCTTCCCTTTTTTGGAGCTCTAACCCCCAATCTTTCCTCCCTGGTTCATGCACCAGATCTCTGGTTTATCCGCCCTCTTGGGCCACCCATTTTTTTTCTTACCACAAAAAGAAGCTTTGTATTTTACCACAGAGAGAAGTTTATGTATTTTCAGGGTGTGTGTGGGGGGGGTAAGGGAGAAGGCTAGAGGAGGGAGAGAGAGAATAAGAGGGGGAGAGAGAAAGGGCAGAAAGAGGGAGAGGAGGGAGGATGGGAGTGAGGGATAAAACTAGGGGAGAGAGAAAGAGAAACGAAAGGGGGGAGAAAGGGTAAGAGAAGAGAGAGAGAGAGAGAGAGAGAGAGAGAGAGAGAGAGAGAGAAGGAATGAGAGTGTGTTTGGGGTGTGTGTGGTGCGTGTGTGTGTTGTGTGTGTGTGTGTGTGTGTGTGTGTGTGTGTGTGTGTGTGTGTGTGTGTGTGTGTGTGTGTGTGTGTGTGTGTGTGTGTGTATTTTGGCCTGTGTGACAGTTAAAAACATTCGCACAATTCCACTGAATTCTTGAATCATATGAAAAAGTGGCAGAACCTTCACAATTTCTTTCGTGTTGTTTATTGCCAACATGACTGATCAAACTATTGTCATAATTCTTGTTGGGAGCTTAATATAATGCACGATTATTCAGTAGAACAATATTTCCGACAGTGACTTTGTTATATAAGACGGAGCAATTTTGTTATCTTACTGAGAGTAATGGTACGATTCCTGCAGCAATGGAAACATAAACATATATGCAGTTTAATGTGATCCTTTATTGACAACGTTTCGCCCACACAGTGGGCTTTTTCAAGTCACAAACAGATCTACCTGGGGTGGAAGGTACGCGAGTATTTATAGTCAGGTTCAGAATGTTGAGGTCAGGTGGAGAACTTACAACTTGTCCAATACCCCTGCCAAGCTACCCAAGATTTTAGACTCTATAACCCCACCCGGTAGATCATCAGATGCAGCATTCTCCACCTGACCTCAACATTCTGAACCTGACTATAAATACTCGCGTACCTTCCACCCCAGGTAGATCTGTTTGTGACTTGAAAAAGCCCACTGTGTGAGCGAAACGTTGTCAATAAAGGGTCACATTAAACTGCATATGTGTTTATGTTTCCATTGTGTCGGTATTTTATACCATTTATTTTCATCCTGCAGCAATAACTGTCTTATATTAGTTAGAGTAACTGTGTTTAAAGTGCTGTGAGTATTGGTGTTATTGTTGAAAGATTTAGTGTGCTATGTTACTCAAAAAGCAGTTTTATGTCTGCAGGAGGTAATGTATTAATAAGAGTAACTGTGGAGCAATCATAAGGTTAGCATATACTGTACATATATATATATATAATATATATATATGTATAATATATAATATATATATATATATATATATATAAATATATAATATATATATATATATATTATAAATATATAATGTATGAGGGTATATTTTTTACCAACGCTCTTATATGGGTTTTGAAGCATGGGTGATAATGTTGCAGCGAGGAGAAGGCTGGGGGCAGTGGAGATGTCATGTCTGAGGGCAATGTGTGGGGTGAATATAATGCAGAATTTTGTAGTTTGGAAGTTTAGGAGGAGGTGGGGGATTACCAAAACGTTGTCCAGAGGGCTGAGGAAGGGTTGTTGAGGTGGTTCGGACATGTAAGAGAATGGAGCGAAACAGAATGACTTCAAGAGTGTATCAGTCTGTAGTGGAAGGAAGGCGGGGTAGGGTCGGCCTAGGAAAGGTTGGAGAGAAGGGGGAAAGGAGGTTTTTGTGTGCGAGGGGCTTGGACTTCCAGCAGGTATGCATGAGCGTGTTTGATAGGAGTGAATGGAGACAAATGGTTTTTAAAACTTGACGTGCTGTTGGAGTGTGAGCGAAGTAACATTTATTTAAGGGGTTCAGGGAAACCGGCAGGCAGGACTTGAGTCCTGGAGTAGGAAGTACAGTGCCTGCACTCTGAAGGGGGGGTGTTAATGTTGAGTTTAAAAACGTAGTGTAAAGCACCCTTTGCAATCCAGTGACACCCCTACTAAGGAGGGGAGTTTTTCCCTTCCAGCCCCTCAAGCCCCACCAGGTTACCATGGTCAGGTTCACTACCTTCCACGCTCTTCACTTCCAGGTATCATACCCACCCAGCATGTCGTAATTCAGTCTACAAAGCTGGCCAAGAACTTTGTTTTAAAGTATATCGAAAACTTATCAACCAACACGATCTTCTCCACTTCTACTTTTACCACCACACCAAAACTAAACATGCTGTAGTTATAGGATGTTTCCTGTGCGCACTAAGAATCTGCAGCAATGAGTTCCTTGAGGAAGAATGCTGGCTAATTGAACAAGTATTTTCTAAATTTCACTATCCTTGGCACTTTATTAGAGACTGCAGACGATGGACATATATCATCTTTAAGGCATATCTTGAAGAAAAGGATTTCAACCATGATTTAACCAGTGATTTTAACCATGCTTTAGAACTGGGTTACAGGATTTTAGCCAACTAAAAAATTGGGAGTAATCACCTAGAACATACTGATAATGGTAAATTTTCTTCACCAGCCAGTAGGAGTAAGAAAGTTAAAAAGTTTAAGCCAAATTTTTCCCAGCCTAATAACCACAAGAATTTTAATAAACCTAATTCTCAAGTATCTGCCCCTGAAAGTAGTAGGTCCAGGTTCAGGACTACAGGGAACAGATAGAAAGAGTCCAGTTTCCCAAGGGCCAAGCTTACACCAAGTGAGCATGGAACTTTTAAACTTTATTACTCTACTTATTGTAATAAACAGGGCCACCTGCAGCCATGTTGCAGAAAGATGCTTAAGGATCAGGCAGCTACACAGGGCTTTCAAGAACGCCAGATACGCACTGTGTAATAGTATTGAAGTTATACCTCAAAGTACACAGGGTAATCCAGCTGTTTTAAACCCTCGGATGAAGGTCTTTTCAGGTAAGTCAACAGTGGCCTTGCACCAACAGGAAAGCAGAATAGCTGTTATGTCTTCAAGAAATGAGTGTAATAATTTCACTTTGTTATGCAAGGTTGGATATTTTTCTAAAAGAGATTACGGGTTGCACTGTTAGGACTCCATAGGTTGTGGGTAGAGTTTGCGTACCAGTCTGGTTACCAGCCTGTAGGTATAAAAGAGGGTATACCTTTTCAGGGTGTTGACCTGTTAGGTAATAATGTGATGGGCCTTTTCGAAAGTAAAAAAACCCTTAGTCTGGAAAGACCCAGAATCACAAGTTTGGGAAGAAAAAGCTAGGGCTGCTGTGCCTGATCTGTTACCAGACTGTGCTGTAACTAGGCGCTAAACAGATGGTCAGTCCTGTTATTGTACCTAAGGTGCAATAACAGGACCGACCATCTGTTTAGCGCTTTTGTGAAGTTAAAAGTGTGGCGCTTGTAACTTGTGCGTGTCGCAAGACAAGGTTTTCGCTCTCTAGGCTCCAATACATTCTTGTAAGAACTGGCACTGTGCCAGTTTCTTGTGATACGTTGAAAAGATTAACCAAAGGTTTCCAACAGCCTCCTTTCACTGCTTTATAATCACTGAGAAAGCTTATTAAACCATTGGATTTTATCTGAGTTTAATATGTCTGAGAACCATGTCGACAACTAGTGATTTTGGTCGTTCATAATAATTTTCGTCCTGACTTACATAATTTAATATTTTTGGAATTTCTCCAGCACACACTTGTTTTCCATTGACAGTGAGCAGACCTGAACAACTTCTGAGTAGCCTTATGTCCCTAATCTTACAACTATATACCCAAAAGAAACCTTTTGTCTTATTCCTCGAATACCTTGCGACTTTAACCTCATAATCTTGTTTATTCCTTTTTTTATTTCTCTTTTTAACTAAATATATCGGTTCCTTATCTTACGTTCACCCTTGTATATTTGCCTGTAAATGCCTCTGTTTTGACCTATAAGATGTTTTAATCCATTATTTATACAATTAGGTTTATTTTTGTTTGTTCCAATTGTCCTTCTTGGAACACGAGTAGTCTGGCCAGCTAAATTATTCTTTGAAAAATGTCGTAGTGGCAACGATCATCACCCACCTGATCCATAGGATAATGACCAGTCAGGTCACACCAGTTTAACCCATTTTTCAGTTCTATAAAAACAGAAGTTATTAAGGTAATTCCATGACATATGGAAACTGTATATTTTTTCAACATCAAATTAAAATCATTGTCTGAATGTATGTTTAGGCCAAAATCGTAATTTTCTTGAAACATTCCATTCTAACAACAATTTCCTTGATCCAAGACGTAACCCACAACAGATGACTAATTATGCTGTACTTATTTTGTAAACTGTGAACTTTTGGCATTTTATTTTGCAAAATGTAAAAGATTCGCACAGGTAACAAACCCTGGAACTTTGTGCGATTTTTTTCACGTCAACTGAAAATAATCTAAATTAAATTTACTTGTAAATTCAACATAAACAATTAGACTGGATCCGTAGCTGCTTGGTTTATTAATGCTTTAACTTCTGTTCTCCTTTTCCAAAGGATTTTGGCCTTATTAAAAGCTAACCTAATTTTGATTATGATTTTATTTAAAAGCTCTTTTGCAAATTTTTAATTTTCCTGTTTTTCGTATTTCAGAACCTTATATTTTCATGCTTGAACTCATCAGCTTTATACACGAGCATAAAGGACGACATATGAGACGTATATAGAACTCTTTGTTTGCTTCTGTTGAGGGTTCAAATTATTGTATTCATAAAGCCTTGATCACAATGAAACTACACATTTGTTTTCATTATTTTGCATAGTCTCTTGTGGATGTAACAATAATAATAATTGTAATCATATTTTAAAAAGGACCATGGACCAGTGAGAGGCACTTAAACATTTATTTCGGAGAAAGCATAAACAAGAACATATATTTACCTGTACTGCTATATCATTTATTTGGTAAAAGAAAAAGATTTTGTTTGCACTATCATAATGTTTATTATCCGTATACTTGGTGCTTTTGATCAAAGTTTGCAGAACTGCTCATTTTTTTACGAGTCAGTATTGACACAATTCCGAATTTTTCTGTGAGAATATTATACAAACTACGAAGTGCAATAAATCACCTTGAAGAACACAAGTAACTGAAGAAGTAGATACATTTGGCATCGCTCATTTTCCTAAAATATCAATGAACTCTCAGACGAAGACGAATTAGATGATAATGACGATTGCAGAGATTCTTCGTTCGTTCCCTCAGATGTCAGCAGTACAGTTCAACTGCAACAGTAAACAACAATCACCATAGAAGAATCATCAGAAAATGACGTAACTCCAACTCCATAAAAAGTCGAAAACATTATCACAAAATATAAAAGTGAAACGGAAAAAAAGGATCCGAAGTATGATTTTCACACAAGACCTACAGATGGAGTAGAAAAAAATATATAAACAGAAATCCAAATTGAAAAGTGAGAGCAATATAGAGTTTAAGCTTTTCTTCTCAAAAAAAAAATGCATCTCGAAAAAAAAATGCATCTCGAGAAAATAAACAAGTTACCATTAAGTCTTACCACAGACTGCCCCAGGATGATATTTGGAATAATATTGTTTTCTGACGATTATCAGTTACCTAATGAACGTCACAGTGGAGGTCAGATAAAGACCTAGATACAGCCATGCCATGAAACACCTACACAAACATAAAGAAATATCTACTTTTTGCTAACAGTCAGCAGTGAGGAATTATCCAAATGAGAAATTGAAGCACATATAATATTACCGAGACAACTCCCTACTGACGAGAGAATTTCAAGGTTCTCTAGAAAGCATGACATGAAGCAGATCATGAGTGGTAGCATAATTCGTTTAGGCTTCAAGCAGTGGCTTACCTGCTACAGAAGTGCAGGATGCTTGTATCAAATGACTCTTTACCAAGGCAAGGAAAAGAAAAACTGACTGCAAATTTAAAGAAATTCTTGAAGGTAAGGTTGTCCTAGATATGATTAAATACTTGAGTCATCATGATGATTATGCGATTTAAAAAGACAAATTCTTTACTAGCTACATGTTGCAGACTCACATGAAAGAAATAGGTCTATGAGTTACTGAGAAAACACGCGCCTCTCGCACTTGCTAAATTCCCACTACAGGATGACAGAGATATAAGAGTGAAAAAATGTGGAGCATATGATTATAGATTTGATGAGAGCAATGGAATTTCGCTGTATGAAAACATAACTGGTACAATAAATAGAAAGCAACCACCATTCAGTAACACCAGTTGGCTGTGCTAAACGTTTGTGCAGAAATTACATATGGTATATTTATCTCATAGCTACACTTCGTTGCAAAATACAACAAGTATATAGGACAGGTAGACTATTTTGATTGGATGTTTCAGAAATACCGCATTGGTGAGGAAGGAAATAAATAGTTTTTAAACTTTTACGTAAACAGCATAGACACAGCTGCCTTGAATGCTTAGATTATCACTAAAATCATCTCGAGAACTCGCATACTTAAGGACTTCAAGCGTTTCATTGTCAGACATTACCTGCTGATTTCTTCATTTTCGCTCTACACCGAAAAGTCCTCCACGACATAAGATACGTCCAGGCAGGAGACAGTGTGCATGCTGTGTTGTGAGCGAACATGGCACTCAAAGCAGGTGAGAGAGAGATACGTCATCCAAATTAAGAAATATAAATGTTACTTTCCAAAGTTAATAGCAGACTTTTTTAATATTTTTCATAAGAGAGTATTTTAATTTCCCTCAGTGAAATAAGGACACTAAAAAGAATCAGTATATAATAACAGTGCAGGTGAACATGCTCCTCACAAAAGAACCAAATTTTGAAGTTACACAAATTGACTACAAATGTAAACTTTTCAGATTTACATCTCAGAATGCAGTATATGTAATAAAAAGTCTGTGTTTAATATAGAATCTCTTTCGTAAAACAAGAATCATTAAGAATGAATGTAACCTGTTTACCATAGTCACTGATACTTTAAATCATTAAAACAGGAACTCAATTAGATTCTCAGTATATTTAAATTAGATAATATACAGAGATAAACCACTCCTAGAGTATATACGCTGATTGATATACGCTTGAGTACATACATTTCGAGATACTCTGTGGTATATATTTACAGAAACACATCTCCCAGTGCTCCTAAACTAAAACATACAAATCTCTAGGTTCATATACAGTGAGAAATGCGCTCCTCTCGATATATATACACACATGCAACACTCCCTCAGTGTATCCTTTCCGGATATGTAACGTATTCAGCGCTGGGAAACGTGATATCCATTACTCGTGGAAGATAGTATCGGATGTTGCTTTATAGTTGAGGAATGTCATATAGAATATGTAACAGATTTGCTATACAACGACAGAAATACACTCACAAAAAACATTTCACTCTGTTAGTGTTGTAACAAGCATAAGTGGGATAAATATTTGTTGAAGTCATGGTGGTGATGGAATTGATATTCATGGTAGTGGAAGTCAAAATGGCTGTAGCACCAGTGGTGGTATTAGAGGTAATAGTGACATTATGAGTGACTGACCAGTAACTGCTAATGTTATAGTTGCAGTGTTAACTACCATCCAGCTTCATGATCACTGTAGTTCGTGCAGTTCCCTGGAAACCATTGATTCCTCACATCAACACTTACTAATAATGAGTTTACGCCATGATATTGACGGTAATGTTGATAAAGGTTAATTGCCAGTTGACTAAGCAGTTACAGGAGAGTTCAAGTCTTCTAGACAAGTTATTAATTATAACAATGATAATATAATAAAAATAATAATTATTATTATTATTATTGTTCATGTTGTTATTATTGTTGTTTTTGTTATAAATAAACATTTCCGAAAGAAAACATTTAAGTATTTAAGTGATGTTTTATCCTATTATTTCTTCTTCCTCTAAACAATCGACAATAGCTTACGATCGCCCATTCCTGAAGTTTCGTTTCCGTTCAGTAATTTAAAAAACCCTTTTCTGATAGGCCAAAAAAATGTTACAAAAAATGTGTACGAAAATTTGAACAGGGTTAGTATTATTATTGAGCAATGAATTTTTTCCAATTCAATCACGTTAAATATAATCGCATATACCACCTCTAAACGGCTTTACTGTTCAGTAGCAGAGCCATCTAACAGTCTACTAATCAAGAGCAGAGCCATCTAACAGTCTACTAATCAATAGCAGAGCCATCTAACAGTCTACTAATCAATAGCAGAGCCATCTAACAGTCTACTAATCAATAGCAGAGCCATCTAACAGTCTACTAATCAATAGCAGAGCCATCTAACAGTCTACTAATCAATAGCAGAGCCATCTAACAGTCTACTAATCAATAGCAGAGCCATCTGACAGTCTACTAATCAATAGCAGAGACAACTAACAGTCTACTAATCAATAGCAGAGCCAACTAACAGTCTACTAATCAATAGCAGAGCCATCTAACAGTCTACTAATCAGTACCAGAGCCAACTAACAGTCTACTAATCAATAGCAGAGCCATCTAACAGTCTACTAATCAATAGCAGAGCCATCTAACAGTCTACTAATCAATAGCAGAGCCATCTAACAGTCTACTAATCAATAGCAGAGCCATCTAACAGTCTACTAATCAATAGCAGAGCCATCTAACAGTCTACTAATCAATAGCAGAGCCATCTAACAGTCTACTAATCAATAGCAGAGCCAACTAACAGTCTACTAATCAATAGCAGACCATCTAACAGTCTACTAATCAATAGCAGAGCCATCTAACAGTCTACTAATCAATAGCAGAGCCATCTAACAGTCTACTAATCAATAGCAGAGCCATCTAGCAGTCTACTAATCAATAGCAGAGCCATCTAACAGTCTACTAATCAATAGCAGAGCCATCTAACAGTCTACTAATCAATAGCAGAGCCATCTAACAGTCTACTAATCAATAGCAGAGCCATCTAACAGTCTACTAATCAATAGCAGAGCCATCTAACAGTCTACTAATCAATAGCAGAGCCAACTAACAGTCTACTAATCAATAGCAGAGCCACCTAACAGTCTACTAATCAATAGCAGAGCCATCTAACAGTCTACTAATCAATAGCAGAGCCAACTAACAGTCTACTAATGAATAGCAGAGCCAACTAACAGTCTACTAATCAATAGCAGAGCCAACTAACAGTCTACTAATCAATAGCAGAGCCATCTAACAGTCTACTAATCAATAGCAGAGCCATCTAACAGTCTACTAATCAATAACAGAGCCATCTAACAGTCTACTAATCAATAGCAGAGCCATCTAACAGTCTATTATTCAATAGCAGAGCCATCTAACAGTCTATTAATCAATAGCAGAGCCATCTAACAGTCTACTAATCAATAGCAGAGCATCTAACAGTCTATTATCAATAGCAGAGCCATCTAACAGTCTATTAATCAATAGCAGAGCCATCTAACAGTCTACTAATCAATAGCAGAGCCATCTAACAGTCTACTAATCAATAGCAGAGCCATCTAACAGTCTACTAATCAATAACAGAGCCAACTAACAGTCTACTAATCAATACCAGAGCCAACTAACAGACAGTCTACTAATCAATAGCAGAGCCATCTAACAGTCTACTAATCAATAGCAGAGCCAACTAACAGACAGTCTACTAATCAATAGCAGAGCCATCTAACAGTCTACTAATCAATAGCAGAGCCATCTAACAGTCTACTAATCAATAGCAGAGCCATCTAACAGTCTACTAATCAATAACAGAGCCATCTAACAGTCTACTAATCAATAGCAGAGCCATCTAACAGTCTATTATTCAATAGCAGAGCCATCTAACAGTCTATTAATCAATAGCAGAGCCATCTAACAGTCTACTAATCAATAGCAGAGCCATCTAACAGTCTATTATTCAATAGCAGAGCCATCTAACAGTCTATTAATCAATAGCAGAGCCATCTAACAGTCTACTAATCAATAGCAGAGCCATCTAACAGTCTACTAATCAATAGCAGAGCCATCTAACAGTCTACTAATCAATAACAGAGCCAACTAACAGTCTACTAATCAATACCAGAGCCAACTAACAGACAGTCTACTAATCAATAGCAGAGCCATCTAACAGTCTACTAATCAATAGCAGAGCCAACTAACAGACAGTCTACTAATCAATAGCAGAGCCATCTAACAGTCTACTAATCAATAGCAGAGCCATCTAACAGTCTACTAATCAATAGCAGAGGCAACTAACAGACAGTCTACTAATCAATAGCAGAGCCATCTAACAGTTTACTAATCAATAGCAGAGCCATCTAACAGTCTACTAATCAATAGCAGAGCCAACTAACAGTCTACTAATCAATAGCAGAGCCAACTAACAGACAGTCTACTAATCAATAGCAGAGTCATCTAACAGTCTACTAATCAATAGCAGAGCCAACTAACAGTCAACTAATCAATAGCAGAGCCATCTAACAGTCTACTAATCAATAGCAGAGCCATCTAACAGTCTACTAATCAATAGCAGAGCCATCTAACAGTCTACTAATCAATAGCAGAGCCAACTAACAGACAGTCTACTAATCAATAGCAGAGCCATCTAACAGTCTACTAATCAATAGCAGAGCCAACTAACAGTCTACTAATCAATAGCAGAGCCATTTAACAGTCTACTAATCAATAGCAGAGCCATCTAACAGTCTACTAATCAATAGCAGAGCCATCTAACAGTCTACTAATCAATAGCAGAGCCATCTAACAGTCTACTAATCAATAGCAGAGCCATCTAACAGTCTACTAATCAATAGCAGAGCCATCTAACAGTCTACTAATCAATAGCAGAGCCAACTAACAGTCTACTAATCAATAGCAGAGCCATCTAACAGTCTACTAATCAATAGCAGAGCCAACTAACAGTCTACTAATCAATAGCAGAGCCAACTAACAGTCTACTAATCAATAGCAGAGCCATCTAACAGTCTACTAATCAATAGCAGAGCCATCTAACAGTCTACTAATCAATAGCAGAGCCAACTAACAGTCTATTAATCAATAGCAGAGCCAACTAACAGTCTACTAATCAATAGCAGAGCCAACTAACAGTCTACTAATCAATAGCAGAGCCATCTAATAGTCTACTAATCAATAGCAGAGCCATCTAACAGTTTACTAATCAATAGCAGAGCCAACTAACAGTCTACTAATCAATAGCAGAGCCATCTAACAGTCTACTAATCAATAGCAGAGCCATCTAACAGTCTACTAATCAATAGCAGAGCCAACTAACAGTCTACTAATCAATAGCAGAGCCAACTAACAGTCTACTAATCAATAGCAGAGCCATCTAACAGTCTACTAATCAATAGCAGAGCCATCTAACAGTCTACTAATCAATAGCAGAGCCAACTAACAGTCTACTAATCAATAGCAGAGCCATCTAGTAGTCTACTAATCAATAGCAGAGCCATCTAACAGTTTACTAATCAATAGCAAAGCCAACTAACAGTCTACTAATCAATAGCACAGCCATCTAACAGTCTACTAATCAATAGCAGAGCCAACTAACAGTCTACTAATAGCAGAGTTATCTAACAGTCTACTAATCAATAGCAGAGCCATCTAACAGTCTACTAATCAATAGAAGAGCCATCTAACAGTCTACTAATCAATAGCAGAGCCAACTAACAGTCTACTAATCAATAGCAGAGCCATCTAACAGTCTACTAATCAATAGCAGAGCCATCTAACAGTCTACTAATCAATAGCAGAGCCATCTAACAGTCTACTAATCAATAGCAGAGCCAACTAACAGTCTACTAATCAATAGCAGAGCCATCTAACAGTCTACTAATCAATAGCAGAGCCAACTAACAGTCTACTAATCAATAGCAGAGCCATCTAACAGTCTACTAATCAATAGCAGAACCATCAGTCTACTAATCAATAGCAGAGCCATCTAACAGTCTACTAATCAATAGCAGAACCATCAGTCTACTAATCAATAGCAGAGCCATCTAACAGTCTACTAATCAATACAAAAGTCAACTAACAGTCTACTAATCAATAGCAGAGCCATCTAACAGTCTACTAATCAATAGCAGAGCCATCTAACAGTCTATTAATCAATAGCAGAGCCAACTAACAGTCTACTAATCAATAGCAGAACCATCTATCAGTCTACTAATCAATAGCAGAGCCATCTAACAGTCTACTAATCAATAGCAGAGCCAACTAACAGTCTACTAATCAATAGCAGAACCATCTAACAGTCTACTAATCAATAGCAGAGCCATCTAACAGTCTACTTATCAATAGCAGAACCATCTAACAGACAGTCTACTAGTCAATAACAGAGCCATCTAACAAAGTCTACTAATCAATAACAGAGCCATCTATCAGAGTCTAATCAATAGCAGAGCCATCTAACAATCTACTAATCAATAGCAGACCCATCCAGCAGTCTTCTAATCAATAAAAGAGCCATCTAAAAGTCTACAAATCAATAGCAGAGCCATCTAACAGACAGACTACTAATCAATAACAGAGCCATCTAACAGACAATCTACTAATCAATAACAGAATCATCTAACAGTCTACTAATCAATAGTAGAGCCATCTAACAGACGGTCTACTAATCATTAGCAGAGCCATCTAACAGACAGTCTAATAATAGCGGAGCCATCTAACAGTCTAATAATAGCAGAGCCATCTAACAGACGGTCTACTAATCAATAGCAGAGCCATCTAACAGTCTACTAATCAATATCAGAACCATCTAACAGTCTACTAATCAATAGCAGAACCATCTAACAGACAGTCTATTAGTCAATAACATAGCCATCTAACAGGTCTACTAATCAATAACAGAGCCATCTATCAGAAAGTCTAATCAATAGCAGAGCCATCTAACAGTCTACAAATCAACAGCAGAGCCATCTAACAGACAATCTACTAAACAATAACATACCAATCTAACAGTCTACTAATCAATAACAGAGCCATCTAACAGTGTACTAATCAATAACAGAGTCATCTAACAGCCACCTAATCAATAACAGAAACATCTAACATTCTACTAATCAATAACAGAGCCACCTAACAGCCTACTAATCAACAGAGCCATCTAACGGTCTAATCAATAACAGAGCCATCTAACAGTCTACTAATCAATAACAGAGCCATCTAACAGTCTACTAATCAATAACAGAGCCATCTAACAGTCTACTAATCAATAACAGAGCCATCTAACAGTCTACTAATCAATAACAGAACCATCTAACAGTCCGCTAATCAATAACAGAGCCATCTAACAGCCTATTAATCAATAACAGAGCCATCTAACAGTCTACTAATCAATAACAGAGCCATCTAACAGTCTACTAATCAATAACAGAGCCATCTAACAGACTACTAATCAATAAGAGAGCCATCTAACAGTCCATTAATCAATAACAGAGCCATCTAGCAGTCTACTAATCAATAACAGAGCAATCTAACAGCCTACTAATCAATAACAGAGCTATCTAACAGTCTACTAATCAATAACAGAGCCATCTAACAGTCTACTAATCAATAACAGAGCTATCTAACAGTCTACTAATCAATAACAGAGCTATCTAACAGTCTACTAATCAATAACAGAGCCATCTAACAGTCCACTAATCAATAACCGAGCCATCTAACAGTCTACTAATCAATAACAGAGCCATCTAACAGTCTACTAATCGATAACAGATCCATCTAACAGTCCACTAATCAATAACATAGCCATCTAACAGTCTGCTAATGAATAACAGAGCCATCTAACAGCTTACTAATCAATAACAGAGCCATCTAACAGTCTACTAATCAATAACAGAGCCATGTAACAGTCCACTAATCAATAACAGAGCCATCTAGCAGTCTACTAATCAATAACAGAGCCATTTAACAGCCTACTAATCAATAACAGAGCCATCTAACAGTCCACTAATCAATAACCGAGCCATCTAACAGTCCTCTATTCAATAACCGAGCCATCTAACAGTCTACTAATCAATAACAGAGCCATCTAACAGTCTACTAATCAATAACCGAGCCATCTAACAGTCCACTAATCAATAACCGAGCCATCTAACAATCCACTAATCAATAACCGAGCCATCTAACAGTCCACTGATCAATAACCGAGCCATCTAACAGTCCACTAATCAATAACCGAGCCATCTAACAGTCTACTAATCAATAACCGAGCCATCTAACAGTCTACTAATCAATAACCGAGAAATCTAACAGTCCACTAATCAATAACCGAGCCATCTAACAGTCCACTAATCAATAACAGAACCATCTAACAGTCTACTAATCAATAACCGAGCCATCTAACAGTCCACTAATCAATAACAGAGCCATCTAACAGTCCACTAATCAATAACCGAGCCATCTAACAGTCCACTAATCAATAAGAGAGCCATCTAACAGTCCACTAATCAATAACAGAGCCATCTAACAGTCCACTAATCAATAACAGAGCCATCTAACATTCTGCTAATCAATAAAATTTCTTAATGTATTTACAAATTTGTCAGTATACTAAACACATTACATAGAGTGGATGCAACATGTTCGGTAGATGGGAAATGCCTCTCCTGATGACCTTTACATTTCTAGTGCTCCTTGCTGAACGAAATGTTCGACTTATTTTGGACTGGACAGGTTTTCATTGAAAAAAAATTATGAATTGTATGATTGATATTTGTTCAATAAAAATACAACACGTCATCCGAGGTGCGTCAAAATATTACGTTAATGTACTCAATGAGAAGGATAATGACGCATCAATTTAGACTGTAGCAACAAGTTTGAAATTTCACTGACAGTGTGAAAATATTTAGAAGCGTTGGATTACGAGTAACTGAAGGAGAATGACTCTTCAGATCAGCTTCAACTTCCCTGTTAGTGGACTTTATTAAAAGATAACTCGAAATTCACTTTGATCTGTGTAAATTCTAGTTTGCCAATTATAATAAATAAATTAATTTTGATGTAAAAACTAGAGGATGCTTCTCCTGTTCGGCTTCAAGCACTAAGGTATTTTTGTAATGAATTTGGGCTGCACTAGCCAAGGACTCGAACCCATGTTGTTCTGGCCTACCTCATGGAGAGCTAGAACCACATGACAACTTCACCCACAGGGCCACCCAATCCCACAAAGATGGCACAGCCAGCAGAGTTAGCTGTTTTACCGCCATACCAGGACATTCGGTGTTGTGGGAGCTTCTAAGCTAATTTTCATTCTCATCTCTGTTTGGTATAGTAGTCAACAAGCAGAATATATATATTATTGTAACCACGAAGTACGATTGGGTGGTCCTGTGGTTAAGGCGTTATGTGGTTCTAGCTCACCATGAGGCAGGCCAGTATCAACATGGTTCGAGTTCATGGCTAGTTCAGTGTGTTATTGATCTATACCACTCGTTCGTGTTACAATAATGTATATATATATATATATATATATATATATATATATTATTATATATATATATATATATATATATATATATATATATATATATATATATATATATGTGTATATATATATATGGACTTTATTTAAAGACAAAATACATTGACACACATACTATAGGGAGTAGAAGAACGTAGATAACATCTCAGAGATACATCTCGAATATTTCGTCGACGAAACAAGTGGAAATGAAACACTTACCAAACTGCAGCCAGCCGGGATTATATCCTGCAACACATTCTCCAGCCACAAGAGACAGAACAACTTTCACATTCCATAAGCCACTCTAACCAGTGATCCTTCAAAGATCACGCACCCAGCCGAACTAGATGTTGTTCATGATCCGAGGACACTCGTGGCAGTGGTAATGGTAAGCTCAAGACTGTTTTCTGAAGCAGTGTGTAACAGAGCCTACCAGGGTTAATAATTTGTTCGACCTGGTCTTGTCTAATAAGGAAACACTCGTAAATAATCTGGACATCGCTGAAGAGCTTGGTGCCAGTGATCACAAATCCATTTCTTTTACCATTACATAGGATAATGAGAATAATGATAATACGGTAAAAGTCCCTGATTTTCGTTCTGCCGATTATAGTGGACTTAGGGAACACGTGTCAATTCTCCATTGGGGTTATCTAGCTAAAGATTTTATTAACGATGATCATTCTTACGATTACGAAGGAATCTGAGTTTATAAATTTTCTCTTAATAATGTACAACGTGCACGGAGTATATTCCCCAATGATAAATTAGGCCAAATAATAACGATCCCAAATGGGTTAACAGGAGGCTAAAGCATTTACTAGGAGAGAAAAGGAGAATTTACAGGCGCATCAAAAGCGAAAAGATTAACCTTGACTAATATGTTCGGTTTAAAAGAGAAGTAAAAAAAAGGATTAGAAAGGCTAAACGTGACTATGAAATTAGAGTTGCTAATGAATCAAAGACTAATCCAAAGGGGTTCTTTCAAGTGTATAGGACGAAGGTGAAGGAAAAGGTAGGACCTCTGAAGATTGGGAATGTACAGCTGGCGGATAACGAACTGGAAATGTGTTATCTATTTAATGATTATTCTTTGTTAGTTTTTACTCAAGATGACGTAAATGAGATTCCAGAAATTAACAATTATTCAGTTACTGAAGAATTCAAATAAGCTAATATTACTGTCGCGAGGGACATGGTTATCAAACAGATAGACAAACTGAAAGAAAATAAGTCCCGGTACCCGACGAGTTGTTTTCCAGGGTACTTAGAGAATGCAAGATGGAATTTAGTTAGCTTATGTAGTTCCTATATTCAAGTCCATTCCATCAAATTACCGTCCAATAAGCCTGACGTCTATAGCAGGCAAACTGTTAGAATCAATTATAGCTGACATTATTAGAAATCACCTTGAAGAGCATAATTTGATTAATGAATCTCAGCATGGCTTCACGAGAGGTCGTTCCTGCCTGACAAGTATGCTGACGTTCTTCAATAAAACATTTGAGGCAGTAGACAGTGATAATGAATATGATATTGTTTATATAGATTTCATTGACGATAGAGTACCTCACAAAAGACTCTTGAAAAAAGTGGCATCTCATAGTATAGGAGGAAAAGTTCTAGCATGGATAGAGGCATGGCTCACCAATAGACAGCAGAGAGTTTCCATTAAGGGAGTCAAATCTGAATGGGGACTGGTCACTAGAGACGTTCCACAAAGATCAAATTTAGGCCCATTGTTGTTCATCATTTACATTAGTGACCTTGATGAAGGAATTACAAGTGACATGGCAAATTTTCTGATGATACAAAATAGGCCGTATGATTCATTCTGAGGAAAATACCAATGAACTCCAGTGAGGATTTGAACAAATTAATGTCTTGGTCTGAAAAGCGGCAGATAAAATTCAATGTGGATAAGAGTGAAGTCTTAGTCCTTGTGAATGAAAATAACTCTCGAAGTTATATACTATGTGAAGTAGAGCTTGATCATACAGAATGTGAAAACGACTTCGGAGTGGAACACAGAAGCAGTATAATGTGATCCTTTAGTGGCAACGTTTCGCCCACACAGTTGGCTTTATCAGGCCACAAACAGATCTACCTTGGTGTATGTATGTATGTATGTATGTATGTATAATGTTCGCCAAGACCGTAGTCCTGGCACGGGTCTCAATCTTGCGATGACCCGTCTGGCTCCCGAAGGAGAAAGGTTTCTACAGTGATGCAACGTATGCTGCTCAAGCACTCTTCTGGCCAGTTTATCTGGTGCATCTCATAAGCGACAACACCGTATGTACTCCTGTGGACACTAGCGAGGAGGAGATGTCGTTATCACGGGCAACAGCTTGTCTGGTTCGTTGACTCCATGGTACACTAGTGTAGCCGGTCATCTCTGGGTCCTCTTCGGGAGGGGACATCAGTGCTGGTTGCCTGCGGAGTGTCTCAGTAACTTTGCACTTCAGAAGAGAGTGTGTTAGGGGGCGATGGACAACGTACTAGCAGTGCTGGCACATCTCCTCAGTCTTGTTTACCATCATCTTGGCTGTGGGAAAGCCCAAACGAAGCCGATGAATGGCGGTACACTGCACTCTGGACCAGCTTCTATCATATGGAGGGGGTTCTCCCTGAGTCGTTGCTCGGTACCATTGTTGAGATGGGGTATCACCTAGGACCTCCCCCATAAGTTTTATTGCACTGGCGGCTACCAGTTTGGTCTGTCGTAGGCTGATGGGGACAGTAATCCCAACATGTGGATAATCTGTTGTTGCCTTGGCTGCATCATCTGCCGCCTCATTTCCCGGGATGTCAGCATGGCTGGGGATCCAGTTTAATGTCAATCTGTTGCCCTGAGCTTCTAAGGCTGTCATTATGCTCAGAATCGATGTAATGAGGTGAAAATTGTCCTGTGGTTGGGGATGGGAGAGGGAATTGATTGCAGAGGTGGAGTCAACATGTATGACAGGTCGGAGTCAATGTCGTAGGGCATGTGACAATGCCTGCTGAATGGCCACCTGTGAAATACACTGAACATGTGCATCCCTCTGTCAGGCCATGCTTGTCTCAGCATGTTTGCCGAGGGTATCTTGACTACAGAGACGCTTAGAGGTAGGTAGTTGCATGACCCAAATATCAGCTGGATCTGGACGCCAGGGAGGTGGTGGATGATACTCGGCATCAGGAAGGTCACAACTCTTCTCAAGGAATAGTTGTATAGGTAGCAGCTTCCGCCCAGCAGCACAAAATGAACGAATCCAAGAGTAGTCCGTGAAAAGAAAAGGATCTTGTATCAGGATCTTGTATCTTCTCAATGGGGTACCTTGCTGTCGGCGCAGAATTGTGGCTACTTTGCAGGCGTTTATGTATCTTACTCTGTCAGCCAAGGAAGGAAGCCGGGCCTCAAATCTGAGACATACTGTGTTGGTCCAGATGGGGGCCCCAAGCAAAGCTCTTATCGCCTGGTTTTGTACGACCTCCACCCTTTGCCAGCTCTGCGGAAAGAGATGAGCTAACGCCGATGCACCGTAGTCAATGAGCGAGCGCACAGCTTGTATAGAGTACAAGTGAAGTACTTCTTTGCTCGCCCCTGCACGGTGCCTCGTCATGGCTCTCATGGTGTTGAGTCTGAGTAGAGCACGGGACCTGACATACTCGGCCTGTTTCTGAAAGGTCACCTTTATATCAATGTACATTCCCAAGTATAGGTAGGCGCCTGTCCACTCAAGTTCTGTATCCTGAATACGTAACGTTCACAGGATCTGGCCCCTTGAACATCATTGCAAGAGATTTTCTCGGCGAGATCTTGAGGCCCAGTTCCTTTCAAGTTTGCGCTCTTAGGTCCGAAGCTCTCTGGGCCTGTCGCTCCAAATTGCCTTTCCCATTCACTACGAGTGCAAGATCATCAGCATAACTGAGAGCTGGGTACCACTAATGAAAGGGAAGGCTCATCTCCTTGTGCGGTGCCGTTTTCCAGGGTTTTAAAGGAAGAGTAGTGTCCCTGAAAGCTGACACAAGCCTCCTGTCCCTAAGGAAGGACTCTATCCGGGCCAGGGGGGTCCTTTGACCCCCTTTTCCGAGCTAGTATTGCTAAAAATTGATGTGGGGCTGGCTAGCTCAAATGCCTTCTAGAGGTCGAGGTAGATGACGATACTAGGTTTTTTGTTACTATCAGCAATCTAGCTTAGTAGGGTTGTTATGCACTCTGCTGTACCCACTCCTTTGTTGAAGCCAAATATGTGATGATGAGGCGGTCCAAGTTCCATAGGAGGCGGTTTAAAACCATCCTCTCAGCAGTCTTGGCTAAACAGCTGGTCAGTGATATCGGTCTCATGGTAGCCTTCTTCCAAGATGCTGGGAGTGTCCCAGTCCTCCACGACTTCGAGGTTCTGACCAGAGCTTTGGTAAGAGGGGAGGGGGGAAGAAGGATGGGTAAGGATGGAAATATAAACACAAATGCAGTAAAATATGATCCTTTATTGACAATGTTTCACCCACACAGTGGGCTTTTTCAAGTCACACACGGATCTACCTGGGGTCGGAAGGTACGAGAGTATTTATAGTCATGTTCAGAATGTTGAGGTCAGGTGAAGAATGCTGCATCTGATGATCTACAGGGTGGGGTTATAGAGTCTTGGGTAGCTTGGCAGGGGTATTGGACAAGTTGTAGACCTTCTGCAGTGTTCTATGTTCTTATGTGGGATAGCGATGAAGAAGTTTCTTGGCGAGTGGTTCAGCTATGTTATAGAAGCCATTGTTCTGGTTGAAATTGTTGGTTATAGAGATAAGCGATGATTCCAGGATTCTTCTGTATTGAGTGTTGTCTTCGTTGGCTATAAGTCTTGAGTTTTTGTAGTTAATTAAATGGTTGTGTGAATTGCGATGTTGTACACAGGCATTCCTTGTATCGTCAGTCCTGCTTGCATATTGGTGTTCTGAAATGCGTGTTTGGAGGTCTCTTGATGTTTCGCCCACATATAATTTGTTGCAGTCATTACAAGGGATTATGTATACCCCTGCAGAGGATGGAGGCTTGTCCTGTCTACTACTGGTGATGTCCTTGATGGTCGTGGTTGTGGAGGTAGATACTTGGAATGATGTTTTGGCAAAGATGTTGGAAACATGTTCCTCTGAAACTTCTAAATTATTAACAAGGGATTCATTGTTTGCCAGAACTAAGTCAAGCAGGTTATTACCCCTTGTAGGTTCTGTCACAAACTGCTTCAAAAAACAATCCTGAACTACTTCTAAGAAGTCGTATGATTCTAAATTCCCAGTCAAGAAATTCCAATCAATATGACTAAAGTTAAAGTCTCCTAGAATTACTACATTATCGTGCCTTGTGGCCCTAACAATTTCCTCCCATAGTAGTCTTTCCCTGGTCCCTATCTAAATTTGGGGGACGGTATATCACACCTAAAGTTAATTTTTCATGCCCCTCTGAAAATTCTAATCCAAACAGACTCTGTATGTGTTTACTTCAGACTTAATACCCGTTTTAATGCAACAGTTCAAGCGATTTCGGACATACAATGCCACCCCACCCCCCTTCCCGATACTTCTATCTACTTGGAACAATTTGAAACCCTGAATGTGACATTCTGCAGGCATGTCCCGACTTTTTGAATTAAACCACGTCTCAGTAATGGCAAATACATCTATGTTACCTGCACTAGCAACTAGTCTCAACTCGTCCATCTTATTCCTAGCACTGCGACTATTTGTGTAATATATACTTAAGGACCCTCCTTTCTCTTTATCATTCCTGCTCCTTTCTGTTATTCCACTAAACCTATTACTGTCCTTGTCAATTAGTGCCACTGGCTTTCCGATATCCACCTCATTTTGCCTATTACTAGTTCTCCTAGTACTCATATTACTTCCCTGAACTTCACAGTTTTCCCCGCAAAAACCCATACCACTAACTATTCCTAGTTAAAGACCTAACAGCTCCCTCCACTGCGTTGGCCAGTGCTCCCACCCCACACCTAGATAAGTGAACCCCATCCCTGGCATACATGTCATTTCTGCGCCGTAGAAGAGGTCCCAGTTGTCAATGAATGTTACCGCATTTTCCTTACAGTATTTGTCCAGCCAGCAATTGACACCAATTGCTCTGGACAACCATTCATTTCCAACTCCTCTCCTTGGCAAAATGCCACATATGACAGGTTTCCCACCCTTCCTCCTAATTATCTCTATTGCTGACTTATACCTGCTAATCAGGTCCTCACTCCTACGTCTGCCAACATCGTTGCCTCCAGCACTGAGACAGATAATAGGATTGCTCCCATTACCTCTCATGATGTCATCCAGACGGCTAACAATATCCTTCATCCCTGCCCCAGGAAAACACACTCTCTGCCTCCTACTCCTGTCCTTCAAGCAGAATGCCCTATCCATGTACCTAATCTGGTTATCCCCAACTACAACAATGTTTTTACCTTCCTTTGCGTCGTCCGTCATGATGCTCCGAGTAGTCGATTCACATTCGCCAGGTAGCATTACACACCACTTGTAGAATTCGTCAAGACGTTCTCGATGGTCTTCGTTGGGGTTTCTAGGGATGTCTCACTCACGTCTGCCAATGCTTCTTTGGTGCTCGTTGTGGCATTCCCAGTAGAACACTCACATTCGTCGGGTAGCACCGAGAATGGGTTGGAAGTTTCCACGGTAGTCTTCTGGTTTCTCGTTGTTTCTGCCTCTCCAACCGTTTTCTTGATCTTCAGCTTGGTTCCATGTTGCCCGGCCACTGACCAAGCTCCCCTCTTAACCTGGGGACTCACAACAGGAGGATTACTACGAATCGTCTTGTTCTCCTCCGTTAATCGCCGTATCTCCATCTTAGCAACTCTGAGCTCTTCTCTCAGCTGCTGGTAAAGTTGCTCAAGAGAGGGCATCCTGGTTCAGATTCACAGAGAGCACACAAGCAGGTCTTTACAGAGCTAAGTACACGTCAAAAACTCAAGACTTATAGCCAACGAAGACAACACTCAATACAGAAGAATCCTGGAATCATCGCTTATCTCTATAACCAACAATTTCAACCAGAACAATGGCTTCTATAACATAGCTGAACAACTCGCCAAGAAACTTCTTCATCGCTATCCCACATAAGAACATAAAACACTGCAGAAGGTCTACAACTTGTCCAATATCCCTGCCAAGCTACCCAAGACTCTATAACCCCACCCGGTAGATCATCAGATGCAGCATTCTTCACCTGACCTCAACATTCTGAACATGACTATAAATACTCTCGTACCTTCCAACCCCAGGTAGATCCGTGTGTGACTTGAAAAAGCCCACTGTGTGGGTGAAACGTTGTCAATAAAGGATCATATTATACTGCATTTGTGTTTATATTTCCATTGTGTCGGTATTTTATACCATTTATTTCCAGGATGTTACCCATCCTGGAAATAAATTGTATAAAATACCGACACAATGGAAATATAAACACAAATGCAGTATAATATGGAAGTTGGGAAAGGTTGGTGAGGGAAGAGGGGTAGGTGGGGTTATGAAAGGGTTGTGGCCTATCCACTTTGGTGTAATTTGAATATGCGTGTGTACATATTGAGTAATTTATAAAGAGGTTGGTTTTATGAGTAGGGTATACCTCCTGCCCATCAATTTCGCAATGCTATATTGTGTTATACCATTGCGTCATTGAATTGGAAGGATGCATACTGCATACAATTGCTTGCCTTTTTTTCGCAAGAGGTTGGTCAGGAGGCGCAGTGCAGGCAAAGGTTGGGGGGCATTTGATGGAGGTTTTTGCTAAACCTGATCGGCCCAAGGAGTGCTGAGGTGGTGTCCGCTGTATTGAGTATGGGTAAAACGAGGTCAGTTGTGAGATGTTGGTTGATGAAGGGGGGTCCCCCGGAGATGGGGAGCCGAGCCCTTGTTACTGGACATAAAAAGGGTTTCCGGTGGATCCTTCCTCGTCTCGGGAGGTAGTTTTTTGGGACGAGGGGGAATTTCCCTTGTGGATAAAGCTTTTCCCGAACTCTTTGTTGGAGGGTCATTCTTTGGGATTTTGGGGGGGAGGGGGGTGAGGTTATAGTGGGTTTGTTTATGGTTGGGGGATTCTCTCTGTCAGGCACGTAGAGTTCCTGTTAATAGTTGTCTCTTAGAAAGTTTGTCAATGGGGCTTGATTGGGGGGGGATTCTCTTTTTGTATGTGTAGGCCCTTTGATCTGATTCTGTCTCTGATTGGTGTTCGGATGAAGTGGGGGCTTTTTTTTGGACTCTTTGGATTTTGCATGTTGGTTTTGGTTGTGAGCGAAGGGGTAGCAGGGGTATTCCCCGCAGAGGTTGTCATATCTTGTACGGTTGTTTGATGTGGGGGAGGGGTGTTTGAATCATAAATTTGGGTAAGGCAGGCTTTCGTGGGTTTATTTTTTTGTTTATTGGGTTTAGAGTTGAGTAATTCCCGATCTCGTACCCGGGATCTTTTTGGTTTCCCTTAGAGCAATACGGGTACCTCTGATGGAAACCCCCCTTTTTTCTTCTATGGTTGATGGTAAGCCCCAACGGTGCTGATGAGGACTTTGTCGGGTTGGTTGTGATTCTCCATTTCTTCCCCCACTGGAGTTCTTTTTAGTTCATTCATTTTCTCGATTGCTCTCCTATGCTTGTTTGAACCAGCTGTGGGGGTGGAGGAGACAACTGGATGACATCGTCTTTAATTTGGGTGAAGGTGTTTTGGTATATTCAAGTTGGGGGGAGTCGTTGACGTATATTTGAAGAGGAGGGGGCTGGGGGAGGAGCCGGGGGGTACTCCTGCTGTTGGGTAAAGGGGGTTTAAATTCTGCCCGGGGAAAGGGTGGAGATGTTTTTTTCTTCCGTTAAAAAGTTGTAGTGAGACTGAGAAAGGCCCAGTTGTGATAGGGAGGTCTACGAGTTTGAAAAATGAGACCGTCTGCCAAAGGAGTCGGGGCCCTTGTGTAGCCCCGGTGGCGATAAGGGCCAGGTTCCCTTGCTTCTTAGGCTGGCCAGGACATAGATGATTTTATGGCTTGCTGAGTGCTGGGGGCGGGACCTGAACCCGAACGCCTTTCAGAGAATTAGGGGCGAACTCCAGTAATATTTGGTTGTTAGAGATTTTTTTTTTCAAAGATTTTGCCCATGATTTCGGTAGGGAGGGGTCTGTATTTGGGGGTTTGCGGTTGTCCTTTTTTGGTTTGGGGATGAAGATCATCTTAGTGTCTTAAAAGCCTCTGGGAATGACCGGGATCCCAAGATGGCATTGTAGATATTCCCCAAAAAACCCTTTTTTGCAGTTACGGGGGAGGTACTTTGTTGTTTAGCTTTTATGCCTGAGGGGCGAGGACTGGTTTCTCGTCGCCCTATGATTGGGAATTCTCTGAGCGTGTTTGGTTTGGGGTGAGGGAAATTTGTTTAAAGGGTAGCTGTGTAAATGATGGTATAATGAAAGTTTTAGGTTCTCGTCCCGCCATTGGTTGACCCATGGTGGGGTGGGTGTTTTTAAAATCTTCTGCGTCATTGTGTGAAGAATGTTTTCCATACTTCACCCATATTTGGGTTTGGTCCAGTGGGTCGTCAAGTGGGTAGTAACTACCCCTTTTTCTCGGTTGAAGGGTGAAGAGGTGTTGAGTGTGAGTGTTTTGGCCCCTAGTACCTGCGGATCGTGCTCCAAAATTTGGGCGGGTGGCTTTTTGTACTGGTTAGCTTGGCTCACCAATAATCCCAAAAATCTTTTTATGGGGGGTTATTGGGCGTTAGCTTTTCTGATTTTAGTAGGGCTTCCCGGGGGGGTTCCCTGTGAGGAAGTGTCTACTGCATTCAAATTTGGGTCCCCTGTTCTTCTGTCCTTGTTTTCCCTGTTGGTTTGTATTGTTTATATCTTGGACGATGTTAGTGTGCACAAGCTTGTGGGGCCCTTTTTGATTTGGGTGAAGGGATTTAAAATTGCCCCATCTATTGCATTGCAGGGCTGGTATTCGAGAGGATGGTTTGTCATTACCTAAAAGGCTCTAAAGGGGTCAAAACCTAGCGTCTTCAGGTTGGGTTGGGGGGGGGGTTACGGAACGGAGTACTGTAGTTTGATTACCACAGGGATGTGATCTGATCCGACGTTCCCACCTGGAAACTCTACAGTGGAAAAAAGTCCGCCCTTTGTTTGGTGAGGACTAGTCTGGGGTGCCTGGGTGGGGGCCCCCAAAAAACGATTTGAAGAAGGGCCTTGGAATTTTTAGGTTTTTCGGGCCATTATGGGTATATTTGTTTTCCCTTGTGGTCACCTTGGGGCAGGGTGGCTCCACAATTGGAGAGAGCAGGGTGGTGGGCATTGAAGTCCCAGCTAGGCGGTGGGGATATTTCTTTTGGGGAAAAGTGGGTGAAAGGGGAATGGTTCATAAAACGGTTGTCTGGGGGGGAAAAAGTACCCTGTGATTACTGGGATCCCCGTGTGTTTTGGCACTTAAACCCTAGGACGTTGTCCTCGTCGAATGTAGTTGGGGAAATTTATGCCCCTGCTTCACAAAGATGGCCCCCCCTTTTTTTGGGTCCCCCGGATTTCTCAAGAGTTATACCCACGTATCTTTATTTGGTCAGGTCGGCTGATGTTTCTTTTTAAGAGGAGATGTTGGGTTGTGGTTGCGATTTTAAACTAAGGAGGTCGGTTTTTGAAAAAGTGAGGGATGTTGTTTTGCAGAACTGTGACCCCATTATTGTACTGTTTGGCAAGTTGCTGTGCCAGCGGATGGGTGTTTGGTGGCGCAGTCACTGGGGTTGTGTGCATTTTGTTGGGAAAGCAGGAGGGGGGGGGATTGTATCTTGTGTGGACTTCTGAGTGGAGAATTTGGTTGTCGTCTGTGCTGTTGGTGGCGGTGGTATCGATGAGGTTTAATCGCTGAATCTTCGTTAGGCCTGAGGGGCGAATCAGGGTCGGAGTTGTTTCGGAGGTTGAGTAAGGTTGGTTAAGTCTTGATATAAGCTTGTTGTCAGGGGATCTCACATGGGGGGGCGGTGGTACAGTTGGTCCCATTAGGTCAGCCTCATGGCGGGTGGTTGTGCATCGGCATGGGCAGATGCGGGGTTTTTGGTTCCATGCTGGGGGGTGGGTTGGTCGTGTGCGGGGATATGGTTGAGGGGTCATGTTGGGCGCACGAGTCGGGGGTGATTTTGGTGAAGTGCCATTTGCAATGAAAATCATTGAGGATGGTGCGCAGAGGTGGTCGTTGCCCTTGGACCCCTTTTTTGGCCACATGAGTATCCGTGCTCTTTTTACCTTCATGGATGAGGCCGGGGGGGGATTGGGTAGGAGGGAGGCCCCCTTGGGATGGTGGAGGTCTGGAGTATGGAGGGGGGGGGGGGGGCCCGGGGGGGGGGGTCCACGCATTTGTTGCGATGTGGGGGCAGTAAAGCATTCTGGAGTTCGGGGAGGTGGGGTAAAATTTGTGGGGGCATAGGGGGAGGGATTGAGCTGCCCTTTTTTTTGGCATTGGCATTTTCTTTTTCAAAGGGGCTTTACGGACTTCGGGTTTTCCCGGAGGGCAAGTAGGGGGAGGGCACATGGTGGGCCAGCCAAGAGGATACATTTGGGTTTATTTCTGTTAGGGCAGTCCTTGAAACGGGACCGCACAGATCTGCATCAGGGTTCATTTGGTGCATTTGTTTTGTTTTGACCCAAAATGGTGCATTTGAACATGGGTGATGGGGGACGAATCTCTCCAGGACTTGGGCTGGCGGCATTTGGTGCCCAAGCAATTTTAGGGGATGGTCAATACGTATTTTTCTTCCTCAGGTGTATCAAGGATAAGTTTAGCGATTTTTGGTTGACAGAGTTCCTTTGGCAAAATTGTAAGCCTTAGAAAACCCGGGTTCGGGGTTGTCTGGTTGATTCCGTCCCCGAGCTCATCGTCAGTGTATTCAGCATGATGCAGTTGAAGGGTGCAACAAACACTGGCGCTGAGCCCGGAAGTTGTCGATGGGGGGAGAAATGCCCTCATTAGCGATTTGCTAGAACGTTCTTTTTAGAAGGTGGAGTACTCCTCTTTCCCGGGAGAGCAGTAGTACTGCACCCGTGTGGGTGGTGAATATGCCCCAAAGGTTTCAAAGGTAGCCTTGAAAGAAGCAGTCTAAAATTTCCCTTTTTGGGTTTCGGGGCACCAGTGACCCCAAGTCTCACTCTTATTTGGTCATCTTGCCCCGCTAATTTAAAGCTGACTCAGATAATATGGAAAAGAAATCAGTTGCCTGTGGGGCGCATCCTAATTCCCATTTCGGCTGATTGCGAAGGGGCAGCCCCAAGATAGCCTAGCCCTCGGGGTGTGAGGGGAGAGGGGGGCCCAAAGGGAAAGTCAGCCCGGATTTAAAAAAAAAAAAAACACGGGCTACGGGTGGGCAAAATGCCTTTTTTTAAGTCGCCCAAAAGGCGAAGTTGCCGGAAAAAAAAGAAAACAGGAAAGTTAGAAGGATAGCAGGGGAGTAGAGTGTTCGTGGATAGCCCGTGTATTGGGTTGGGTAATGGGAGGGGGTTGGGGGGGTGGGTAGGGTGGGGGTGGGGGGGGGGGGGGAGAGGGAACAAAGGCTGGTCACCGCTATACCCCCTTGTGGGGTGGGGCTCAAGTGACTGCAAGGGAAGTTTCTCTCAGCTTGGGCGAGCAATCAGGAAACCCAAGAAAAATCTCGATAAAATGTTCAGAGTTGCTCTGATCTCGAATTATCGGATAACCGAAGAAAACAGGAGCGGCGATTTTTTCTCTCCACCAATTTGCGTGCATTTGTCCTCCCCACTTTATTATGATGTCTAGGATGGGCCCCCCATTTACTCTGACCAGCCCTTGATTATGGAGGGACGTACATCACGATGCCCGGGGCGTGTCCATGTGTTTTAATGGCACGTCGGAGTTCCAAGTCTGTGAGGCTTATCAGTCAATCTTTAGATTCCCTACAGCTTGTATTATTTAAACTGGTGCTGTGACAGAAGACCCACTGTAATTCCCGGGTGTCCTGTGGGAGTGATGGAGGCTTCCCTGGAAGTGAAGCCCCCATCAGTTTTCAGTTCCCGGGATTTGTTCGGGTGTGTTGTGGCCTGGATTGTTTTCCCATTGCGATTTAAAGCTTTCCCCCTACTCAGATAAGGGGGTGTGAGGCTCGAAAAGTTCAGCACCACTCCAGCCATTCCAGTTTTTTCTCGTGTTGTAGAACACCAGTCTCTTTTTTGAGTGCGTCCCGTGGGTTCTTTGGAACCATACACTCTGCTGCCTGGATGATTAGCCCTGTCAGAGACTTCGGGTAGAGTTTTTGGACCCCCAATCATAAAAATAACCTGGAACACCTTCCCGTTGGCCCTCTTTACGTCCCATCTAGGGGGACCAAACTTTGGGGGGCGTGTTTAATGTTAAAGGGTGGTGATCCTGCAAAGTGGTCATGACAAGGCAGGATGAGTGGGTCCCACTGCGAGTTGTCTTGTCCCGAAGGTAAGGTCGAGGCAGCCACCCAACAGGTGCGTGGGGTCTCCATTGTTTAGCTCTGGAATATCGTGTAGGAGCATTGCATGGTCTGCCAGCAGCATTGATTGCTGAGTGAGAGTGCAGCATTGGGTGATGTGCGTTGAAGTCTCCACCCACAATGATACACTTAGTGCGTGCTAGCACGAGGAGCTCTGCAATAAAGACAATAGATCAGGTCAGCAAACAAAGGGGGACAGCAGAGGGCAGCAAGGGACTAGCTCCCTTAAGGTTTACTATACTAATAGCAGGAGTGTAAGAAATAAGATAGATGAGCTAAGATTAATTGCAAGTGCAGGAAACATAGATATTATTGCTATAACAGAGACCTGGCTCAATCTGAAAGATAGAGAGATGCCCTCTGAATGTCACATACAAGGCTATAAATTATTCCACACTGACAGGGTCAACAGGAAGGTGGTGGAGTAGCGATGTATGTCAGAGAAAATTTTTAAATTGTTGTGTTAGACAAGATATTAAATTTAGAAGCGTCAGCCACTGAATCTGTTTGGTTACAGCTTCTCGAGGGCCGAGAAAAACTAATTTTGGGGTGTGATTACAGGGCCCCAAATCTTGATAGGGAGTGCAGTAAACTTCATGGGACGAAAATTCGTAAGGCAGCTACATACGAAATGTTGTGCTAATGGGAGATTTCAACTATAGACAGATTGACGGGAGCAATTTGACAGGAAATTTAGAGTCAGGTGACTTTCTTGATACGATCCAGGATTGTTTTTTAAAACAGTTTGTGACAGAGCCAACTGGGGGAAATAACCTCCTTGACTTGGTTCTTGCCAGTAGGGGAAACACTAATTAATAATCTTGAGGTTAATGATGAGCTTGGGGAAAGTGATCACAAATCACTCAGTTTTAATATATCATGGAATTCCCCAAATAATGGCAATCAAGTCTCCGTCCCTGACTTTCGCTTGGCTGATTTCATAGGACCCGAAAAATTACTTAGGGGGGCTGTATGGAATGACCTGATTAAGGGTCAGTAGGTGGTGATGGTTGCCGATATGATGCTTTCCAGGGCATAGTTCTAGCTGCTCAGTCAAATTATGTTCCAAATAGGGAAATCAATCAAACAAAAATGATCCTAAATGGATGAACAATAGATAAAATATCTGATTGGTCAAAAGGAGAGGCATATATAGGCAAATCAAAAGAGGAGAGGGGCAATTAAGAAATCGATATATTCAGTTAAAAAAGGAGAGAAAAAAAAAAAGGGAATTAGAAAAGCAAAAGGAGATTATGAGGTTAAAGTTGCAAGAGAATCGAAGACTAACCCAAAAGGATTCTTTCAGGTATACAGAAGTAAGATCAGGGACAAAAATAGGCCCCCCAAAAATTTTCCTGGGGTCAGCTCACTGACAGTGATAAGGAAATGTGTAGAATTTTTAACACATACTTCCTCTCAGTTTTTACACAGGAGGATACCAGCGATATTCCAGTAATGATAAATTATGTAGAACGGGACGATAATAAACTGTGCACGTTAGGGTCACAAGTGACATGGTCCTTTGGTAAATAGATAAATTAAAACCTAACAATCCCCAGGCCCTGATGAACTGTATGAAAGGGGTTCTAAAGGAATGTAAAGAGGAGCTTAGCACACCTTTGGCTAATCTTTTCAACATATCACTACAAACTGGCATGGTGCCAGATAAGTGGAAATGGCAAATGTGATACTATTTTCAAAACAGGTGACAGCCTTAGCTTCGAACTATTTGACCAATAAGCCTAACCTCCATAGTTTGGGGAAATTTATGGAATCAATAATTGCCGAGGCAGTTCGTAGCCACCTTGAAAAGCATAAATTAATCAACGAATCTCAGCATGGTTTTACAAAGGGGCGTTCCTGCCATACGAATTTATTAACTTTTTTCACTAAGGATTTGAGGAGGTAAAATCATGGGAATGAATATGATATTGTGTATATGGGGCTTCAGTAAGGCTTTTGGGCAGGGTCCCACATCAGAGACTATTGAGGAAAATTTAAAACACATGGAATAGGAGGAGAGATTTTTTCCTGGATAGAGGCATGGTTGACAAATAGGCAGCAGAGAGTTTGCAAAAATGGGGAGAAATCAGAGTGGGGAAGCGTCACGAGCGGTGTTCCACAGGGTCAGTGTTGGGCCCCCCTGCTGTTCACAATCTACATAAACGACATAGATGAGGCATAAAACGACATCGGCAAGTTTGCCGATGACACCAAAATAGGCCGTCGAATTCATTCTGACGAGGACATTCGAGCACTCCAGGAAGATTTGAATAGACTGATGCAGTGGTCGGAGAAGTGGCAATGCATTTAATATGACAAATTCAAAGTTTTAAATGTTGGACAGGACAAACCATGCCACATGTAAACTAAATAATGTAGATCTTAATATTACGGATTGCGAAAAAGATTTAGTTCTGGTTAGCAGAAATCTGAAACCAATCAACAGTGCATAAGTGTTCGCAATAAAGCAATAGAACCCTTGGCTTCATATCAAGAAGCATAAATAATAGGAGTCCTCAGGTTGTTCTTCAACTCTATACATCCTGGTTAGGCCTCATTTAGATTAGCTGCACAGTTTTGGTCACCCGTATTACAGGAGGGATAAAATTCCTGAAAATGTACAAAGGAGGATGACAAAGTTGATCCCCATGTATCGAAACCTTCCCTATGGGGATAGACTAAGGCCCTGAATCTGCACTCTCTAGAAAGACGTAGAATTAGGGGGGATAGATATTGGGTGTATAAAAGGAAGACAGGAATAAAAAAAGAGGCTGTAAATAGTGTGCTGAAAATATCTAGTCTAGACAGGACTCGCACAATGGTTTTAAGTTGGGAAAAAATTTGATTCAGGAAGGAAATATAGGAAAGTACTGTTTGGTAATAGAGTTGGGATGAGTGGGAAAAAACTCCCGAGTACAGTTATAGAGGCCAGAACGTTGTTTTAGCTTTAAAAATAGGTTGGATAAATACATGAGTGGATGTGGGTGGGTGTGAGTTGGACCTGATAGCTTGTGCTACCAGGTCGGTTGCCGTGTTCCTCCCTTAAGTCAATGTGACCTGACCTGACTAGGTTGGGTGCATTGGCTTAAGCCGGTAGGAGACTTGGACACTGCCTCGCATGGGCCAGTAGGCCTTCTGCAGTGTTTCCTTCGTTCTTATGTTCTTATGTAATGTCGTGGGTGTGTCTTGGGGTTCTTGTAGATGTTATAGATGGTAATGGGCGACCCAGGTATGTGTGCAAGGATGGCAAGTACCTCGACATCCTCCCCACAGTTCACAGGGTCCCTATAACCTCGTGAGGTATTCCCTCTGAAAAAGAATGCAGCTTTTAACCTCTGCATGTTTCCCCCGCATCCATGTCCCAAAAATTACCCAGAAAAAACCGGGGAGTTTTGGGGCCAGTCAGATTTTTCTTGAAACAAGACAAATTCAACCCGATCCCGAATTACTGCCTTTTGAAATGAGGTGCTTTTTGGGCCCCCTCGGGGCCCTGAATGTTCCTTTTGTGGGCCCTTTGAGGGTTAAATTTGGGTTTAACGGAAGTTATTCCATCGCGGGTTTTTTCCCTGAGTTTGGAGACTGAGCCCCCCCCTCGGGAAAAACCCTGCAAATTAAAGGGGGCCCCAAATCTTTTCCCTCGGTCAATAAGCACACTCTCAGGAGCGTATTGGACCATCGCCAGAAATACGCTTGTTTTTTCCTTTGGATTTTGATTTGTTGCAAAAACCGTGAACCCCTTGATGAGTGCTGCAAATTTCCTCCTGGTGAGGGCCTGCGTGGCTTTGGTTTCAAAAACAGTGGGAATTATCTGGGTGTTGTGGCCCTTTCGGGGGCTGTGGGGGGTTGGATTTTTTTATTGTGTCCCACCGATGTCGTTGTTTTTTACGGGTTTGGGGAAAGGTGGGCACTGCTGGTGGGGGTGCCGGGGGACCTGCAGCGGGGCTGTCTGGGCAAAGAGTGCCTGCTTTGCCCGTGTTATGGCCTGGGGGGCCTTTGTAGGGGACGTTTACTGATCGGTTGATGAAATTTTTCCTTTTTTTGACTCCTCTTGCCCCTTTTTGTTTTTTGTTTTTTCGTTGGGGAAAGGGGGGGGGCGGGAGTTTCCCTTTGTCCATGACACCTGGCTGCACCTTCGAGATTTGGGGAAATTCCGGGGGCATTGATTTGGGGTGCCCTAATTGAGGGTCGCGGTATGGCAAGGTTCTCTGCACCCATCGCCGCTGAGAGTGATGATCTCCCGAGTCTGCTGCAGGTTTTGGGTTTTTTTTTCCTATTTTCCTTTTAAATTTTCGGGCGACCTTTCTTGGGGGGGCGGGATTCCAGGTATGGGGGTTTCTGCCTGCATTTTTGGGGATTGGGGAAGGGGGGCAGGCTTTTTTTCAGTTTGGGTTGATTCTTACCTCGGTAGGGTGGCACTGACTGAAGAAACCGCAGATTACTCGTTGGGACAAAAAGTGCACTCAAGGGGCCCGGGAAACGCGGGCCCTTTTTGAAAAAGCAAAAACGGGTTTTCTGCCGGGGAAGGTGTGACATGGGAAACCTCCCCCAAAAAACCGAGGTCCACTGGGAGGGAAGGGGGCCCCTACATGCTGTTTGGGACCCCCGGGGTTGGGGCTTTGGGCCTGCCGCCCCTTTCCCTTTTGAGACGCCCGAGCGGGACCCCACACGGGTAGCAGCTTTTGCCCCCCGAGGGGCATCATCATTGGGTTTATGGCATCACTACCCCCTTTTGGTGATTTCTCCCGAAAATTCCATTTTCTTCCGGGTAAAAGGAGCTGTTTTGTCTCCATTACTTCTTAAAAGTAGTGCAATTTCCTTGTTGGGGAGGACCCCAGTTTTGGTTTCCCCCCCTTCGGGATAAAACCATATCTTGAACCTCGGTTGTGTAGTGACCCCAGGTAGTAACGACGCCATAATGGGTTTTGCCCCGGGTTAAGATTTCCCCTTTTGAATTTGCCGGGGGTGGGTTGAGGGTTTTTCCCGCCCCCTTTGGACAGAAAGAAGGCCTTTTGCGTTTTTCCCCCCTTTATTCTCCTTTTTTGTTTCTGGGGGGATGGGGTTTTATTCCCTCCCCTGTTTCCATTTTCGCTGTCTCCATAGTTGGAACTGTCAAAACCTGCTACAATGTGAGCAGGATTTTTCCCCCTTTTCCCCTCTGATAAAACCGGAGTGGTCTCGCAACTTTTTTTCGCTAAAAATTGCCCCCACTTTTCCCAACCGGCCCTCCGCATGTTCATCGAGACTTGGGGCCTCTCCTTTTTCCCGGCAGATCCCATGTCCTTTTTTTAAATGAAAAGGTAGGGCCTGTTGACCCATTCTAAGGCGGGCCCCTTTTTACAACCCTTTCCCCAACCCAAAAAACATTTCCCGCCCCAATTTTTTGGGTGCTACCCAAGAAAAAATTTTCTGATGTTTCCCTTTTTTAATCTTTATCCCAAGTCCCACTCAAATCCAAACCCCCTCTCACTCATGTTTTTAAATCCAACCTAAATTTAAAAACTATCCAAGGTCCTAGTTTTCAAAAAAACCCCTCTGGGCAGATTTTTTCCACCCCATCAACTACCTTTTTTCCCAAAACCAAATGTTTTCCTATATCCTTTCGAAATTAAATTTTATCTGATTTGAACCCAATTTTGGGGGGTCTTTCTTATTTCTACCCTTTTTGGGTTTAAAACCCCATTTTCCCCTTTTAATAACTTCAAATCGGTCCCCCCTTTCATTTTTTTCCTTACAAGTGAATGAAATTTTAAGGGTCTTAAATTCTTTTTTTAGGGAAAGATTTCTAAGGCTATGTTTTAATTTTGGGGTCATTCTATGCAAAAATGTTTCCAAAACCTTTTTATATAAATTCTGAAATTTGGAGCCCAAAAAATGACTGGGGAATTTAGGTGAGGCCTTACTAAGGAGGTTTTAAAGCTGTAAATAACCGCTGGACTTTGTTGTTAATTTTCTTGTTTATAAACCCCAAAGTAATCGCCTTACTGCGTACGGGGACATCTACGTTTAAATAAATTAACCACCTATCTTGTGTCATGGGCGAATTTATCATTTCACTAGAAAATTCCCCTTTCACCAAAGTCATTGATATATTTTTTAAAAAACAAAAAGGGGGCCCAAGACTGACCCCTGTGGAACGCCAGTTTTTTACAGATCCCCACCCCGGTTTTAACCCCTTTTAAAGCATACTTTTCTGCCTCCAAAGGGGTGACCATGACCGATCCATGACAGCACTTTTCCCCCAGGCCATGAGCTGCCATTTTTCTTTAACAGTTTTTGGGCGGTACTCTACAAATGCCAAATCAAATCTAAAAAAACGGTACCAAATTCTTTGCATGTCAACGGCCTCGAAAGCTTTACTGAAGAAGGTTAAAAAATTAGTTAGACAGGAACGACCCTTCGTGAATAAAGGCCAGAGTATCAGTCAAATTATGCTTATCGAGATGGTTCTTATAATTCAACTAGGAGGGACTGGTTTTTTTGCCTACAATTAAAGGTCAGGTTTAAATTGGGGCGGAAATTTTGATGATTAACTTGCCCCCCCAGCTTCAAAACTGGGAAATTCCCATTAGCCAGCTTTCCTTTTCTCGGACTACCCCTTTTTTTAAAGAGAAAAATTTTAAAAAATTTTAAAGGAAAAGGTTTAAACAGATTAAATTTTTGAAAATTCCTTAAAACCCCTTTGAAAAAAGCTCACCGGGCCCCGGGCGATTTTTTTTTTGTTTCAGTCGGTCTTTTTATTTCAAAACCCAATTTCGTTTAGGGGACTCTAAATTTTAAACATAATTTATCTTTTCCGGGCCCCTTTTTAAAAAAGAAAAATTTACTGGGATATTGTTATTTTTTTTCCTGTGTAAAAACCGAGAAAAAAATATTAAAAATCAGTACTTTTTATTGTTTTTGGTCATTTAAGATCCCCAAAACCCTATTTTTTAAAGGGGATCTATCTCTCTAAAATTTTTTGTTCAATAATTCGGGAAAAAAAATTGGGGGGTTTTAGTTTTCGACCCCTACAACTTTAATTTCCTAGTCCCATTTAGTTTTTTTCTTTTTCCCCATTTTTAAACCCCTCTTAATTTCAATATTTGTTCAAAAGAGGAACCTCACCCCCTTCTGTTTGCCCCAAAAAAATTCCTTTCTTTTGACCAAAAAAGATAATTGAGCCTATTATTCATCCACTTTGGGTAATTTCTATTCGATCAAAAAATTTTTTTAAATGGGATAAACTTTAAATTTGGACAGCTTGTACAGGTTTAGAAAGTTTACTTTTGTTTATTCCCTCTTTGTTCCCCCCCCAAGCAACAGATGATAATTTGTTCTCAAAACCCATTGTTTCTGCTAACCCGGGAAAAAATTTTGAAAACCTTTGCGGGAGTTTTTTTCCCTACTATCATCCTTCCATCTCAATGCTAATGATAATTGTTTTTGTCGTCGCCTGCACTGATTTCCTCAGTAATTTCAAAAATTATTAAAAAGGGGTTTTTCCTTGTTTGCCAAAACCAAGAAAAGCAGGTTATTTCCCCTTTAGGTTCTGTACAAACTGTTTTCAAAAAGCATCCGGGAACTACGTCAAAAGGGCGTTAGATTCTAAATTCCCGGGGAAAAAAATTTCAACAATCGGAAAAGTTAAAAACCCCCCCAAAATTACTTTAACCCGTGCCTTGGGGCCTTTAAAACAATTTCCCCCTTTAAGTAGTCCCCCTTTTGGGTCCCAATCTAATTTGGGAGAGGGGTATATCATGTCTTAAATAAATTTTTTCATCCCTTTTTCTGAAAATTTTTTACCCCCAGACAGCCCTCTGATGTGTTATTTCAGACTTCATACCCCTTTTTTTATGAAAAAATTTAGTCGATCTCGGACATAGATGCGACCCCCCCCTAAATTCCCAAATACTTCTTTTCTACCTGAAACATTTTTTAAAAACCCTGAATGTGACTTTTAAAACAGGCAGATCCCCCCTTTTTTCGTACTGAACCACGTCTCTTTTAAAGGAAAAAAGCATCAGTTTTTACCTGCACTTTCAACAATCTCAACGCCCCAAATCATCCCCAACGTGTATTAGTATAAAATAGGGTTTAAAAAAACTCCCTTGTCTTTTTTTGGCGGGATTTCTGTTCCCCACTTAACTGGGGACTGTTTTGTCACCTAGTGCCACGGGGTTTCCCAATATTCCCCCAATAACCGACCCATTCGGGCCCATTATTTTTCCAAAAATGCACACTGTCGCTCCCACTGAAAATTTCCCCATTGTTTTTCCCCCAAAAAAAACCTATCCCCAAAAAATTTCTATTTCAATTTTAAAGCCCCGAACAGCTCCCTCCACTGTTTTGGGCCGTGCTCCCACCCCAAACCTAGAAAAAGTGAACCCAACCCTGGATACATGTAAATTTCTACAAAAAAGAGGTCCAATTTGGGCTATAAAGGTTAAATTTGCTTTTTCCCTTACAGTGTTTGCCCAAGCCAGCATTTGACACCAATTGCCCTGGACACCCCATTCATTTAAAACCCCATCCGGGGCAAAATGCCATTCACAAAACTTTTTTTTCCCTTTCTCCAAATTAATTTTCTATTGCCTTTCTTTACCTGCTAATCAGGTTTTCCCCCCTATGTGTCCCAAAAATTCGTTCCCGCCCAAAACTGAGACAGATATAGGATTTTTCCCCATTCCCTTTCCCCAAAAATTGTCTGGAGGGCTAACAATTTTCCCCCACCCCAAACCCCCAAAAAAAAACACCCTCTGCCCCCTTTTTTTCCTGTCCCTAAATTTAAACCCCGGGACTGTCCCTAACTAAAAAAATTGTTTTAAAAAAGGTTGGTAAAATTAGCGACAATAAAAAAGAAAAAAGGGCCCACAATGAAACTAATGGGGACTTTTTATTTGTGGAAATTTTTCGCTTCCAGGAGTTTTTTGTAAAGGGCCGGGTTAAAAAACCAACTTTAAAAAATATTTGTCAAACTTGTTATTTTTAGCTACCCAAGTAATAGTTTTCAACCCTTTTTACTCATGGGAAAAAGCAAAAATTGTTTCCCAAATACTTTTTAAAAACTCTACACTACAACTTATATCACACAAAAACTAACTTCCATGGGAATGCACCTCCTCAAAGCCATATATACCCTCGGGGTCCGAATTTTTTGTAAGGCTTGACAAAGTTCCTGGGAGCGAAACGATGCCACAATTAAAGGTCACTTTAAATTTGGCCTTTGCCCCTTTTAAAACTTTACAAAAAATTTAAGGTTCAGGGTTCCCCGGGTGGATTTTCGTCGTAAACGTTCTCTAGGGCCTTTTTGGGGGGTTTAAAGGGGATTTTAAATCCTCTCGTCCGCCAATGCTTCCTTGGGGGCCCCGTTGTGGCTTTCCCTAGTAGACAACCTAATTCGTCGGGTAGCACCGAAAAGGGGTTTGGGGAAAATTTACCAAAAGTCTTCTGGTTTTTTGTTGCCCTCGGGGCCACTCCAACAGTCTTTTTGGATCTTCAGTTTTCGTTCCAGTTCCCCGGCCACTGACCGGGAGGACTCGCAACAGAAGGATTACTACGAACCTCTTGTTTTCCCCCAAACCAATCGCCTTTATCTCGAGCTTAGAAACCCCTAAGTTCCTCTTTTAGCTTTTGGTAGGTTCCCCAAGGGAGGGACATTTTGGGTTTCCCAGATTCCCAGAGAGCACACGGGACAAGTCTTCACAGAGCAAGTGCAGGATCCCACTGAGCTAAGTACAGGTAAACCACTGAGCAAAGGACAGGTCACCATGAGCAAGTACGGGTAGGGGATAACGATGAAGAAGTCTTTTGGGCCCAGGGGTTTGCTTGTTGCAAAAGCCTTTTCCCTTTGGGAATTTTTTATTATTTTTATTTTTATTTTATTATTTTTAAATACTACAAGTACACACAAAAGGGTTTAAACGGGCCTACAGACGTCAATGACATTATTAACTGGTCAAACAGGAAAATTTTGGGGGAAAAACAGAATACCCCGCAAAATACCCCTGTCGGGACAGGGCAGGTGTCGAACACGTCATAACCACTTTAAAGGGGGGGAATCACCCACCGTGGTGCGATTCCCAGATTTAGTACCAAACTTTTTCTGTCATGGGAAAAAAACTTTAATTTGAATCTTTTCTTTTTGGGAAACATGAAAGGAAAAACAGTAAAACAACTAAAAATTAAAGGGGTTATAAAAATCTCGATAATTATTTATTTGACCCCACTGTACACAATCTTAAACAAAAATTTTTTTACAAAATCACAGGATTTTTTTTCATTATGCCAATGGGGTTGATGGATTGGTGACGCCCTTCCGGGTGTTACGTAAAAAAAACTTTACCACGTCAGTTTTAAAGGGTTATATAAAAACCTGTAGCTGACAAGCACACAAGATTTGTAAGGAAAGGGGTTTAAAAGGGGATTATAGGGAATTTTGATCATGAAATTTATCGGAAAAAAGGGACAGAAGTCCCCTGTATGGGATATTTAAAAGCCACTGAGAAAATGGTAGACAAATGTCGGGGAAAAATACTTTTGAGTACATGGGAGAAAGTTCCCCGTAAACCCCAGAGCAGGGGATTTAAAAGGACCAAAAAGGCATTGGGGGTTTTTTTCTTTCCCTTTTTTGAAAAGGTCACACGAATAAAGCTATCCATGTCTAAAAGTATCTAACGAGAAAATTATTTTCTCAAAACCGTAGGGGCCTGGTTTTAAAAAGATTTTGAAAAAAACTTGGGGCTGGCTTTTTATATCTTATAATTTAATACTTTGACACTCAGAAACCCTCCTACCCCAAAAAAATTGGGGAAATGGGGAATGTTGGTAGTGTGGAGTTGGCACCGGACCACTAACCCAGTTTAGGGGGAACCGTGGCCCGTGACACCTACCTATCTGAGGGCCTCTCTCCCTGCTTTTTTTGCCCCTTGTAACATTGCCCCAGCATCTGATGAAGCACGAGGAAATGTGAAAGTACTTTAGCAAAGATTCCCCCCCCCCCCCCCTGGCTTGCCTCATAGTTTTTGGGGCGACTATCCGGGGTTTTTTTGGTATATTTTAATATATTTTATATATATATAAATATATAATAATATATATATATTTTTATATATTTTTATATATATATAATTCGGCCCAATTGTAAAGCTTGCGATCTTGGCCCTTTAAAAACAACGCTCCTGTTCCACATAAGACCCAACGAAAATTGTGTATGCAATAAAATTTTGCAAAAATCATTCTGAGCCTAATTAAAAAAAATAAAATTTTTATTTTGCTTGTTTAGTATTAAATTTTTGGGAAATGTTTTAAAATATATTTTAATTTTGGGTTAGGATAAAAATTAAAATTTGTTGTTATAAAAAGGGTTAAAGGAAGTTTTTTTAAATTCCTTGGTGCAAAAAATTTAAAAATTTTTTTCATTTAAAATTAACGAAAAAAATATTTTCTTTAAAAGTTTAACAGAAATTTTTTGAATGAACTTTAAAAATTTTAAAAGAGTTCTTTTTTAAATGGTCAGTTTTACATATTAGGCAGACACCTGGGAAAAAGACTCCAAACAGGGTAACTTGGGGTCCCAGGGGAGCTAGTTTTTTTGTTCCAGCGGGCCCCGTGCGGGCTGTTCAAAGGGGGAAGGGCCCGCTGTATTTTTGGGCACATGCCCCAGCTCTGAGGAGCTGGGTGAATTTTTGCCTTTTAATCGGGATACACACAAACAAAAATGTACCCTTTTAAGGGCCCCTTTATATCAACAATGTATCTCTTAAACTTCTGTAAACCCTTTTTATGTAATTAAAAAATTCCTATTTGGGAAAAAAAAAAATATTTAAAAATGGGGGGGTAGGGGGAAATGGAATATTTAAAGGCTTCAGGGAAAAATCCAAATAATTTTTTTTGAAAACCTTTTTATCCACTTCTCCAAACTAGGGGGCCCACAATTTTTAAACCCGAGGGGGACCCCATTTTATATTAAAATATTAAAAATTTAATATATATATATATATTTTATATAATTTTAATTTTATATATAATATTTTAAAATATATATATATATTTTTATATTGATTTTTTTTAAAAAATTAACTAATGGAAAAGGGTTGCTTTGTTCTGTTATAATATTGTTTTTCCCCCACTCCCTCTGGGGTTTTTCTCCTACTCCCGTAAGCCCCTCGCTCCCTTGGAAATGCTCCCCCTTTGGGATTTGACTGACTACACTACCACTATACTACCTCCACTACTGGGCCCCTTTTTTCTCTCGCCCTCCTTTCTGGCCTTAATAAATCCCCCTTTTTCCCCTTTTTGGGGGGGGCGTCCCTTTTTAAATGGGCCATTTTGGACCCCAAAAAGTCTTGGGAAAGCCCCAAATCTTTTTTGGCAGGTTTTTTGTGTATCCTTTGCCCCCACCACCAACCCCTTCCACCACCCACCCCCTCATGCCCCCCATCATCACCCACCATCTTTCCTTCCCAAAAACCACAAAACAACCCCCCAGATGCTCCCACCCCCAATATTAACATCACCAACGGGCCCCCACAAAATACCACCCTTATTTCGGCCCCTACCACCACTACTACCAACCACGGCGACCAAAACCCCCGAAAAAAACAAAAACCCCAACACCCCAGCTACCCACCCTTTTTATTTAAAAACAATATTCCATATCTTTTTCTTTTTGCTTTTTTTCCTTTTTTTTTTCCTTTTTTTTTCCCCCTTTTTTTTTCCAATTTTTTTTATTTTTTTTCCTAATTTTGGGCCCGTTTATTTCCCCTTTTCCCCCTCACTTAAATTATTTCCCCCGTTTTTCTTTTGTCCAAAAAACCCCTAATTCAAAAAAAACCCTTTTTCCAGGGAAAACGCGTTTAACCCCTAACCCCACCCCCTTTTCCTTAGCATATATAAAATTTTGGCTGTATTAATTAAATTCTTATTAAATTTTAAAGGAATTGGTAAACCCCAACTTTTTAAATTCCGAAAAGGGAAAACCCTTCGTTCTCGGAAGAAAACATGGGCGTCTTATAATGTACCATTATTCTCTTGCGTAAATAGGGGTTGGGATTCAAAATTTTTTTTAAAGTTGGAAGAACCCTTTGGTTTCAAATTTTAAAAGGAAATTTTTAGAAAATAAATTTTTTAACCCCTTTTTAAAATTTCCTTAAAGGAAAAACAATCCTTAAATTTGCAGAGGGAAAAATTTTTAAAACATGTTTAAAATATTAAATTTTAAGTCTGGGAAAAAATTCTTTCTTGAAAAAGTTAAAATTTAGTTTAACTTTTTTTGGAAATTTGGAATGAACCCTTAAAATTTTAAAAAGTTACTTGTAAATTGTGTTTTTTCCCCTAATAACCGGTTTACCCTGTATAAATTTTCCCGAAATAGTTAACCCCCCCCCTCCTTTTTTGAATATTTGGAATTGAAGGGGGTAAAAATTTTAACCTTTTAAAATTTTTGAATTTTAAAATAGTATTTAATTTTTAAATGTTAAAGAAAAAATTTAATTTTCAAAAATTTTATCCTTTTTTTGGCTTTTTAATTCGTTTAAAAAATATTTACACCTAAATTTTAAAAAAATTTAAAAAAAACCCTTAAATATTTTCCCAAGGGTTCTTGTTTTTTCCAAAAAGTCATACCAAATTTTGCTGCCAAATCCCAAAAATCTGGTAAGAAAATCACCCCCCCCCAAATTCCGTCTTTAACGACAACCAGGAAATGGGAAAATTCCCAAATTTTTCAAGAACTCATTTTTAAATTAATTTTCCTTTGGGTTAAAATTTTGGGTTTATTGGTTTAAAGATTGTAAAATTTTTCCCCAAAAGTTAATAAAAAAAATAAAAACTTGTTTCCAAAGAACCTTAAAAACTTACCTACCCAATTTTTATAACCCCGCCAATAAAAACTTATTTTAACCCAAATTTTAAAATAAATTTAAAAAATTAAATTAAACCTATTAAAAACAAAACCGCAAAAAATTTTTTTTTCAAACTTTCCCAAAAATTTTTCCCAAAATTAATTATACACAAATTTTCCGCCCCTTTTTAAAAATTTTTTCCCCAAAAAAACCGAACAAATTTTTAAACCCCAAATTTAACCACAAAATTAAAATTTACCCCCTATTTCCCAAAAAAAAGGACCCAAACCCCGGGGTTTAAAAACCTTCACCCAACCTTTTCAAAACCGGACTCCCTGGTCATTTAAAAAAATTTTTAAAATTTTAATTTGTAGAAATATTTTTGAAGGGTGGTTTTAAATTTTTTGGTTTCCCTAATACTAATTTTAACCCTCAACCCCCATTTAATTTTCCCCAAAAAATTTTTATAACCACAATTTACTTAATAATTTAAAAAATTTTCCAAATTTTGTTTATACCAAAATTAATTTGGGGAAACTTTAAAAAAAACCCCTTTTATTTCCAACGGCAAATTTTTAACCCACAAAATCCTAATTATAAACCCCAACATTATTATACCCAAAATAAATTTTACCACAAATTAAAATATACCCCCAACTTAAAATTTTCCCCCCAACATTTTTTACCCCGGCAAAATTTTTTAAGCTGAAAATTTTCCCAAAACAACCTTTTTTAAACCCCACTTTTTTAACAAAAAATTTATTATACCCCCACATTTTTTATACCACATTTTTAACCCCAACATTTTTAAACCCCAAAAATTAATTTTTACCACAACACCCTTTTACCACAACATTTAATATACCCAAAATTTTTTACATAACAATTTTTGTAAACCCCAAATTTTTCCCCAAACCCTTATTTCCCCAATGTCCCCAAAAAATTTCCAGCAAAAAAAATTTTATACCCCAAAAGAATTCCCAACAATTTTCCCAAAATTTTAGAAAACCACCAATTTTGGGGGGTTTCCAAAATATGAGCCCCCCGTTGTAAAACAAAATTTTTATAACCACCAACCCTTTTGTATACCACAAATTATAAAATTACCCAGGGGCCATTATTTTATCTTAAACCCCCTTTTAACCCCCTTTTTCCCCTTTTATTGGGAGAGAAAAACCGGGGGGCAAACCATTTCCCAAAATAAAGATTTCCCCTTTTATAACCAACAACCTTTTAAACCCTTTTTTTAAATACCACCATTTTATACCACAACTTTTTACCCCCAAAATTTATTTAAACCAAAACATTATACCAAAAATTTTTTATACCACAACTTATTAAAACCACAAATTAAATTTTAACCCAAAAAACCTTTTAATTAACCCAAAAAAATTTTTTATTAAAATTTTTTTTTTCTACCCAAAAAACCCTTTTTCCACAATTAATTTACCAAACACTTTAAACACAACTTTTATAATCAACCAAAATTTTAAAATTTTATCACAAAATTATTTTAAAACAAACTGTTTTACACAAAACTTAATATTCACCCTTTAACCCCACTCATTTTTATACCCCCATTCTTTTTCCACAAACTTAAAATAACCACAATAAAATTATTGTTCCCCTTTTTTATACCAAATAATTATCCCCCAACATTTTTATACCACAAAATTATACCACAACATTAAATTTTCCAAAACATTAAATTTTTAAAACAACTTATTATACTCAACAATTATAAAAACATTATTATAACCCCAACATTTTTTATTCCACAACTTTTTTTACCAAAAAAATTTTTACCCCCTTTTAAAGGGGGAACATTTTTTAACCCCACAACTTTATTTCCCCCAAACCCCTTAAATTTACCCCCTACATTTTTAAAACCAAACCTTTTTTTTTAAACCAAAACCCCTTTTTAATTCCATTTTCAATTTTTATACCAAATTTTAAAAATTTAACCCCAACTTTTTATCCACCCAAATTAATCCCCTACTTTTTTTTTCCCCCTTATTTTTCCCCCCATTGTTTACAGGAAAATTTTCCCCCCGGGGGTTTTAAACAACCCCTTTTTTCCCCTTATTAAAAAACAAGTCAAAACCCAAACTTCCCCAAAATTTGGGGTTTTTGGCCAAGGGGGGAAAAACCTTTTTAATTTTTCCCAACCTTTAAAAAAATATTTTTTCCCAAAAATTTTTTAATTTTATGCCCAAAAACCAAAGAAAACTTTATTTCCCTTTTTTAAAAAATATGTGCAATTAAATTTTTCTAAACCCTTAAATTTTATTCTCCATTTAAAAAACTTATAAATCCCCCTAAAAAGTTTTTTTCTACCAAAACATTATATCCCTTCTAAAACACAAATTTATTTCCCCTATACTCTTTAAAAAGTTTGGGGACCTTTAAAATAATGAACCCTATAACATTTCCCTCTTTCCAGGAAAATTTTTTGTAAACGCTCTTTTACAAATTTGCGGAAAAAACCCAAAGTTTAAAACCAAATATAAGCAATTTTTCCCCTTGGTCCTTTTACACAACCCTAATTTTAAAAACACCATTAAACACCCAAACCTTATTAAACCCCAAAACATATTATTTCCCAAGAACAAAATTTTAAAAGGGCAAATTTTTAACACAACCAAAAACCCTTATACAAAAATTATTATTTAAAACAACATTTTTAAAATTCCAAAAAACCTTATTTAACAAAAAATCGAGACTTTTTATTTCTTTTTCAGTAAGACCCCCAAAATTTTATTTTTAAGGGGATCTATCTCATCTCAAATTTTTTGTTCAATAATTCGGGAAAAAAAAATTTGGGTTATTTTTCGATCCTAGAACTTTAATTTCCTAGTCCCTTTTAATTTTCTTATTCCATTTTTAAACCCCTTTTAATTTCAATATATTGATTCTTTAGATAAACCCCACCCTTTGATGCGCCTATAAATTCCTTTCTTTTGACCAAAAAAGAAAATTGAGCCAATTTTCATCCATTTTGGGGTAATTTCTATTCGATCTAATTTTTTTAAATGGGTAAACTTATTTGGACAGCTTGTACAGGTTTAAAAAAGCTTCATATTGATAGTTCTTTTTGTCCCCCAGCAACAGATGATAAGTGTTCTCAAAGCCCATTGTTTCTCAAAGGGGAAAAAATCTGGCCCATTGCTGAGTTGTTTCTATATCAAAACTTCCCTCAATGCTAATGAAATTGTTTTGTCGTCGCCTGCACTGAGTTCCTCAGTAATTTCAAAAAAATTATTAAAAGGGTTTCCTTGTTTGCCAAAACCAAGTCAGCAGGTTTTTTCCCCCTTGTAGGTTCTGTACAAACTGCTTAAAAAAGCTACCCGGAACTACGTCTAAAACGCGTTGATTCTAAATTTCCCAGACAAAATTTCAATCAATCTGAAAAAGTTAAAAATCCCCCTAAAATTACATTCCCCGTGCCTTGGGGCCCTTAAAAAATTTCCTCCCTAAGTATTTCTTGGCCCCTATTAAGTTTGGGAGACGTATATCATGTCTTAAATAATTTTTTCATACCCTTCTGAAAATTCTATCCAACAGATTGTATGTGTTATTTCAGAACTTCATCCCCCTTTTTTATGAAACAATTTAGTCGTCTGGGACATGAGTGCGACCCCACCCCCATTACCAATACTTCTATCTCCTGAAACAGTTTTTAAAAAACCCTGAAAGTGACATTTAAAAAAGGAGATCCCGCTTTTTGTACTGAACCACGTCTCATTTATGGCAAAAAACATCTGTTACCTGCACTTTCAACAATTCCCCTTCGTCCTCTTACTTCCGAACGTGTATTGTAAAAATATGTTTTAAAAAAACCCCCCTTGTCTTTTCTTGCTGATTTCTGTTCCTCCCCGTAATGTGACGTTTTGTCACCCGTGCCCCGGGTTTCCAATTTCACCAATAACTCGACCCATTTGCCTATTAGTTCCATTTTAAAAGCACACTGTCGTACACGAGAATTCATTGATTTTTCCCCAAAAAAATAACCCCCTATCTATTTCTAAATTTTTAAAAACCAACGCTCCCTCCATGTGTTGGCCCGTGCTCCACCCCCCAAACCCAGATAAGGAACCCAATCCCTGGATAATGCATTTTTACAATAGAAAAGGTCCAAGTTGCATGAAAGTTACTGCATTTTCCTTTCATGTTTGTCCAGCCACATTTACACCAAATTTCCCTGGACAGCCCCTTCAGTTCCAACTCTATCCCGGGGAAAAAGCAATTCACAGACTTCCCCCCCTTTTTTCCTAATTATCTTATTGCCGTTTCTTACCGCTAATCAGGTTTTCACCCCCATGTGGCAACATCGTTGCCTCCACACTGAGACAGATAATAGGATTGTTCCCATTACCTTTCACAATATTGTCTAGATGGCTAACAATATCCCCCATCCCAGCCCCAGAAAAACACCCTCTGCCTCCTCTTCCTGTCCCTAAAGTTAACCTGACTGTCCCTAACTAAAACAATGTTTTATATATGTTGGTAGAATTAGCGACAATATATAAAGTAAAAGGACACAAGTGCAACTAATGTGACATTTTATTGTGGCAACTTTTCGCTCTCCAGGAGCTTTGTCAAGCCGTTACAAACAATACATTAGAAATATTTGTCTAACTTGTTATTTTTATGCTATCCAAGTAATAGATTTCATATCCTTTTACTCATGTGCAAGCTAATTGTTCTACCATACTGTATAACTGCTACTACTACAACTTATATCACTACTACTACTACTTCCACTAGTAATGCACCTCACTCTAAGCCTATATATACCCTCTGTGTCCATGAATTGTTTGTAACGGCTTGACAAAGCTCCTGGAGAGCGAAACGATGCCACAATTAAATGTCACATTAATTGCACTTGTGTCCTTTTTACTTTACATAAAATAATGTTCTTACTGTTCACCTGGTGGAGTTCGTCGTGACGTTCTCTATGGCCTTCATTGGGGTTTCAAGGGATGTCACTCACTCTCGTCCGCCAATGCTTCCTTGGTGCTCGTTGTGGCGTTCCTAGTAGACAACCTACATTCGTCGGGTAGCACCGAAAATGGGTTGGAAATTACCACAGAAGTCTTCTGGTTCTTTGTTGTCTCTGCCACTCCAACAGTCTTCTTGATCTTCAGCTTCGTTCCATGTTGCCCGGCCACTGACCTGAGGACTCGCAACAGAAGGATTACTACGAATCCTCTTGTTTTCCTCCATCAATCGCCGTATCTCGAGCTTAGCAACCCTAAGTTCCTCTTTTAGCTGTTGGTAGAGTTGCCCAAGAGAGGACATCTTGGTTCAGATTCACAGAGAGCACACAGACAAGTCTTCACAGAGCTAAGTGCAGGATACCACTGAGCTAAGTACAGGTCACCACTGAGCTAAGTACAGGTCACCACTGAGCTAAGTACAGGTATGGGATAACGATGAAGAAGTCTCTTGGCCAGGGGTTCTGCTATGTTGCAGAAGCCGTTGCTTTATTATTATTATTATTATTATTATTATTATTTTATTATCTTTAAATACTACAAGTACACACACAAGGTAAACAGGCCTAGCAGACGTCAATGACATTATTATACTGGTCAAACAGGTAAATTTCTGGAAATCAGAATAGCCCAGCATAAATACTCTGTCAGGACAGGGCAGGTGTCGAACACTGTCTATAACCACGTTAGTGCATGTAATCACCCACCGTGGTGCGATACTGCCCAGATTATAGTACCAAACAGTTCTGTCATGGGAAGAAACATAATTGAATCTTTCTTCTTGAAACATGAAAGGAATACAGTATACAACTCAAATTATGGGTTATACAATCTCGATAATTATTTAGTAGAGCCCACTGTACACAATCTTAAACAACAATGCTATACAAAATCACAGGATTGTTCATTATGCCAAGTGAGTTGATGGATTGGTGACGCCCGTCCAGTGTCTACGTACTAAAACTTCTTACCACGTCAGTTTTGAAGGTTATATAACACCTGTAGCTGACAAGCACACAAGATAACGTAAGGAAAGGTTAAAGGGTATTAGTAGAATTTAGATCATAGAAATATTATCGGAAAGGCACAGAAGTCCCCATGTATGGCATATTAACAGCCACTGAGAAAATGGTAGACAATATGTCGGAAGAGATACTTCTGAGTACATGGGTAGAACATTCCAGTACCCCAGAGCAGGGCATTTAAAAGGACAAAGAGGACATTGTATTCTTTTCTTTCATTATTTGAAAAGGTCACACAGAATAATAGCTATCCATGTCTACAGTATCTAACGAGAAACTTATTTTCTCAAACCGTATGACCTGTTATAAACGATTAGAAAAAGCTTGGGGCTGGCTTTTTATATCTTATAATTTCATACTTGACATCTCAGAAACCCTCCTACCCCATATGGGTAGTGGGGGAATGTTGGTAGTGTGGAGTTGGCACCGACCACTAACCCAGTCTAAGGGTAACCGTGGCCAGTGACACCTACGCTACTCTGAGACCTCTCTCCCTGCTTTGGTTGCTCCCTTGTAACATTGCACAGCATCTGATGAAGCACTGAGAAGTGTGAAAGTACTTGAGCTAAAGATTCCCCCCCCCCCCCCCGTGGCTTGTCCTGCATAGTTGAGATCGACTATCCGCGATTGTTGTGTGTATATATATATATATATATATATATATATATATATAATAATATATATATATATATAATATATATATATATATATATATATATATATATAATGTCGTGCCGAATTTGTAAAGCTTGCGATCTTGGCTTAAATAACAACGCTCATGTTGCCACATAAGACAAGCGAAAATTTGTGTATGCAATAATTTCGCAAAAATCATTCTGAGCCTAATGAAAAAAATATATTTCATTGTGCTTGTTTAGTATTAAATTATTGTAAAGTATTTAAAAAATATTTAATTGGATTAGGATAAATAAATTTAGCTTGTTATAATAAGGTTAGGTAAGTTTTCTAAGATTCTCTTGGTGCAAATTAAAATTTTTTAC
>NC_069401.1:94323136-94368235 GCF_026875155.1 Cherax quadricarinatus | reverse complement strand
AAACAGAAGGGTGCTGGTCATTACAGTCTTTAAAACATCTTCCAACTTTTTGGACCTTCTTAGAAGGACAATCTGGACGTTTATGTCCTTAACACCACACAAATGACAAACAGGAATAAAAGAAGTCATTTTACTTTCCACTAGAGGCTTTGATTTCTTAAGGTCTGATGAACCCTTGCCCTTAGGGTTCGATCCCTTTAGGTCTTTATAGGAATTGTGAGCCTCAGCATACAGGTCAGCAGCCTCAGCAACTTCCTCAGCTTTAATCAGGTTACGTTCTCTGATGAATGTTCGTATCTGGTGAGGAAGAGCTGTCAGGAACTGGTCAGCAACCATGAAGTCTCTAAGAGATTCATAACTGTGATCATTTCCTGAACTCTCTATCCAAAAGTCGAACAAACGAAAGAGTGTTACCTGTAACTGCTGAAAGTTCTGGCCAGGCTGTAAGGTGGCATACCTGAAATCTTTCCTGTAAGAATTAGTGGTTTTTTGTATATGCTTTTTAAGGATTGCTTCTTTAGTAGGTTATAATTACATTGATATCCTGCGACAAAGTTGCATAGATTTTCAAAGCAGTACCAGAAAATAACATTCCTAACCTGGTAGCCCAGGTGTCAGCAGGCCATTCACAGAGGGTAGCGGTATTTTCAAACCTGATAATGTATGAAGTTATGTCTTCCCCCTCTGTGAAGGGAGGTAAATTAGGTGTTGGAATATGTGCACTGACTGCACGTTGTTCCATTACTCCTTACTCTAATTGTTGTTGTGTAAAAGTTAACTTTTTATTCTCTAATTCAAGGCGAGATTTTTCGAGCTCGCGATCCTTTTCTCTCTCTTAACTCAAGTTTCTCTTAAGTCTTAATTGTTCTTCACGTATCTTAGCTTGTTCCTCACGTTCTCTAGCTCTTTCCTCACGATCAAGTCTATCAGCTCTTTTTGTCTTCTCGCTCTCTTTAACTGTCTTTCTCGGATTTCTCTCTCAATTCTCTCTCTCTCCTTTTTCTCTGTCTTTCAAGTTCTCTTTCTCCTTTTTCTTTCTACTCTTCTCATTCTCTCTCTCTCTCCTTATTTCTCTTCTCTTTCCCTTTCTACTGTCTTTCTTCTCTCTCAATTCTCTCTCTTTCAAGTCCTTTCCTGGATCTTAGCACTAATGAAAGATTCTAAATTTTTCCCTGTTATTCCTAACTTACTTCCAGCGTTCATCCAAAACTGGTATTCTCCTACTTGCAAGAATAACTTAAACTATCAGGGGAAATGAAACGGGTATTAAAGAAAACGGAGGGTTCAATTCCTGCTCCGCTCAAACTGTAAATAAACCAGAGGGCTCGATCCCTGCTTCAATTAAACATATGTATTAATGAAAACGAAGGGTTCTATGCCGGCTCCGAGCAAACAGTAAGTAGAATGGGGTCACTTGACCATCCAATCTTCTCACCAACAAATCAAGAGTGTCCTATGACAGTTCCCTTGATATAATAAAGAGCTCAATGAAACAAGTTGTCACTGGAAAATCTCGGGTCCCTAGAGTCTAATCCTCCAAAGTGTTTCAAGCTCACATAAAAAAGTGGCAGAATTAAATATTATATCCTGCCTGACTTGACTTACAATAAATTGAGACTATAACAATCACCAAATCTTTTAAATACCTGTACTGTAGTCCTACCATAGAGAATGATTACTCATGGCTGGTGGTAACCGTCTGTGGTATGCGGCGTTGAAGTTCCAATGGTAGATTCGAGATGGAGTTGAATCTTGATTCAGTAGAGTTGATCCTGGCAAGGTCGCCACTTGTGAAGGCTTACTCAGCCCTGTAACAACTTCAGACAGTATTACCCAGGCTGGCTCCTCCTCAGGAAAATTAGTGAATAGAAAAAGAAATAATAACAGACAAACATAAACACTTTATTATTAGAAAATATAAAATATAAAACACTTAAATATGAAATATTAATCCTACATTAAAGAAAATGAAAAATGAAAAATATAAATAACTGAATTCAACGCTAATTTAACACTTGGGTGTCTGGTGTTGGTGACACTGCTTGTTGAAATCGTAGCCGTTGCTGATGATGGGGGGGGGAGGGTCGCAGGTGTTGGTGACCACCACTGGCTAGTTCTTCACAGATTAACGCCGTGAGTAGTATCCCGATGACAGGAAAGCAGGTTCTTTACCGCTGCAATGATGTGGGGTTACGTCCTGCAATTTCATACAGGTGCACAGGTATTAATCAAAATGGGGAAGTCTATGGACGTTAGTCCTTCTACTGTTCTGCTCGTTGATTGCCAGGTGACCCTCACTGACATCAAAGCTGGAAAGATTTGACAGGTTACCACTGCTTACAAATATTCACTCTCATGGTAGTGTTACAATATTCTAAAAGACGTGGTGATATATACAAAGTCAACCTTAGAGCAAGACTGAAAGGACTAAGTCTATTATTGGTCAAAAGTGAAGCTTTTAACCAATTAAATCCACTTAAGAATACAAGGAGGCATGGACTTACAGTAGTGGTGGGAAAGCTGCGAGTCGACGTGATTTATGATTCTTGACCAGAGCCCCATACGTCACCATTCGAGGGGGGGAAGAGGGAGGGGAAGTGATAGCGGGAGTAGACTGGACAATACGTTAACAAGCAGCGGTCCAATCATACTTTCACTTTAAGGGTGGGGGGGGGGGAGAAAAGGCGGAAAAAACTGGAGCGATTGACTTACCCTACCTTAACTAGTAGCGGTTAATGAAACTATTGTTACCTATATTGCTACTCCTAACTATTGAACTTTTCCCTCACACTGCTACTGGCAACTTATGTATCTACACTGTTATTATTGATGACTGTTGCATATATTATCCTACATATATATATGTGTGTGTGTGTGTGTGTGTGTGTGTGTGTGTGTGTGTGTGTGGGTGTGTGTGTGTGTGTGTGTGTAGTGTGTGCATAAACAACCACTTTGAAAGAATGTGAAATAGTTCCTGATTATATGAGTTGTCACGAAAGAGCTTGGAATTTCACTATTCTTTCACAGTGGTTGTTTTGCATATTCTTAAAGTCCACCTTTTTACTGTGATCTGATATTATTGCTTCTATATATATTATATATCATATATATATATATATATATATATATTTATATATGATTTTGTGGGGAAATTGACGAAGACTCAGACATTTACAATAAGCAATAATTGTCGTTCCCATCTGGCTCTGCCTGGGGGTTACACTGAATAAGGCCACAGCATTTAAAGGAAATGGTTAATCCAGTTATTGGGGAAATTGCAGAAGACTCTGCTTTTCAGAGATTCAAAGGGTTTGATAACAATCCTTGGCTGGTCTGTTTACTGGTGAAATTAGACTTTCTATTTTGGTGCAAATTTTGTGCACTTAAGAAGGATGGAGGAATTCGGCCAATTGCAGTTGGCAAAACGTTACACGCCTCGTATCCAAAGCTGCTGTCCGAAGTTATTCGTGCACAGGCAGCCATGATGCTTAACCAAACCAGCTTGGCTTTGGGTTTCTCAAGGAAGTGACGCAGCGGTTCATGCAAAAACAAGGTGCGTATATCAACAACCTGCCTGAGGTCCATGCAGTTAGTGGTAGAATTAGATTTTCAGAATGCATTTAAATCTCCTGGAAAGAGAACGTGGTATTAGCAGCATGTAAAAGAACATTTCCTGGTTCTTCCCTTTTGTTTCAGCTGGGCTTATAGCAAGGGAATCAATGTTTCTCTTTGGAGAGCAGAAATCACATCATCGGAGGGTTGTCCAACAAAGGTGATCCTCTTCCTCCATTTATTTCTGAATAGCAGAGTTTGGAAATCCACAGTCAGGACTGACCATTGAGGTAAACATTGGTTCTAGGATGATGGCACACTTGAAGTTACAAAGGAGTCCCTCCTAGATGATCTTACCACAGGTAATGACACTGGGACAGGAAATGGGTCTCTCCTGAATCCATCCATCGTGAAATCATCTCAGTCAGTCAACAGTGATAAAAATGCAGTGATAGATCAAAAACTACCAGGAACAGCACTCATTGCCCCCAACAAATAGTGTCTTGCCTAGGAGCACTCTGGGAAAGCAATGCCATTAACACAATTCTCAGGGAAAAGTAATTGGAAGAGTTAAGTAGTATGAAGAGCGAATAGGCTATCTGGACACCCACGTGCCTTGTACCTTCTCACAAGGCTTGAGTCTACCCAGGTATTGACATATTTCCTAGGATGTGGCACCTTCATATGATTAAACACTATACCTGCACGAAACGTGGCAGTTTCCTGAGGCAGATTTTTACGAAAGTACTTAAAACCTACTCTAGAAGACTGGAAGTTGGTACCAAGCTACACTTCCAGTCAGACTAGGAGGACTGGTGTACGCAAGTCATAACAGATTGCTCTACATGTTTTTCGTCCTATGTTATTGCATCCTGGAGTTTACCTGGTGTGAGTTCACTGAGGTCAACGCCCCGGCGGCCTGGTATGTGACCAGTCTGCAGAGCGATTCTCCCTGAACATCTTAGGGAAAGATTGAGTCAGGACAAAGATTCATTGATGGAGCCATGATCTGGGATAATCTAACTGGCTCTGAAACCAGACTGCCTCCCAACAACTACAAACAATGCACTGGGATGGTCCAATAGTGGATAATATAGGCCTCAACACATGCTTCAGAGTGTGTCAGGGTAGGATAGAGCCCGCCTCCTGGAGTGAGAGCACAACCTCATGTTGGCTGTTACCAAGTTCAGCATTGGCACCACGCCTCGAACACAGATCATCCCGCATCGGTGTTGCCCTTCGACTTGCCGCCTTATTCTTTCGAAACAGGTGTAGTTGTGGCAGTGATGCAGCAGACAGATTCGGGTACCTTGGTGTTGTGTGCCGTAAATCCGAGGGATAAGATTTGCAAGAAAGGAGGAGGTTAATAACATTATAAGAGGAGCTCACAACAGCCAGATGCCCAGCAAGTAAGGAGCCACCCCAGCTATTCAGATCTGATGGCAGCCAGAAGCGTCCAGTGGTATCACCCTTCAAACCTGGAGACAGACGGGAAGCAGGTGCATCTACTTGGCTGATACCTATCTCTAATACACCAGGAGGAAGGAGGGGCAGCTGCCAGCTTCAGGGAGTCCCAGAAGTCTAGAAAATATGGAGAAATTGTCCATCACTTTATGTTTGCAACCATAGGCTCAGAGACCCTTGGCTCATGGGGATTGAATGCATCTCTAAATTCCTTAAAGTGCTGGGAAAAAGACTCATAGGGTAACTAGGGATTCCCAGGGCAGCTAGGTTTTCTGTTCAAGCGGCTCAGTGCGGTGTTCAAAGGGGTAATGCCTGCTTGTTTTTTGGGGCCCACGCCAAAGATTGGAGGAGACTGGATGAGATTTTCGCCTTATAAGCGGTGATTCACACTTTAAAATGTACCGGATATGACACTTTTATATCAACAATGTATCTCTTATATCTTCCTGTAATAAATTTTCCTATGGTAAGAAAAAAGAATGAAAAGATGGGGGAAGGTGGTAGGAGATGTGGAATATTCAAACTGCTTCAGCAAGAAATCCAAATTTTCTTCTTGAAGCTTTTTTATCCACTTCGACGAGGCTATGGGTCCACAATTTACGCCAGAGGTGGGCCCCCATTCTTATGTATATTATATTATATATATATATATATATATATATTTATATATAATATTCTATATTTTAATATTTATATATATATATTGAATTTTACAGACGCTACCCCTACTTTTGACATTTGAATACGAACATTCGGACATTCAGACTTACGAACGACTGTTAGTTTCAGTAGATTACTAACCCTGTTCAGTATTGTCTTTAAGTTTATAATGATCATTGGCGCCTCAAGACAGAACAAAACAATAATGTTAATATTAAAAAGCAGTAATAACAATTGTATAGCAAGAGAAAAATTTGCAAAATGACTTATACAACAATTCAAGATACGAACAGTTGGAACACAAGTGGATGGGTTGAAATTAATCTCTGGGCTCCAATGACATGATCGCCTGAAACCTTGAACGTTGGGTCTCTTAATTTGTTGTATTAATACTGATTTTTGGCTGTGTGGGTGCCAATTTTTCAATATTTAAATTTTTTATTAAACTTGTAATTACTTAGAAAAATGAAAACATTCAAAAACCATTTTTCTTATTCTACTGTATGTGTGGTATTTTCTTTAGTGCTGTAATCTAGGACAAGAATATCTGGTTTTATCAGAATGCGCGTTACATAGAGCCATCTCATTGTTTAAAAGTGTAAGTGGAGAATTCATCCTATATCGACTACAACTCTGAAGACTGGTTTTCCTACGTATAAGGTCGGCTGGTGTTGTTTAATGGAGGTGTGTGAAAAGCCCATTTTGTTACTTTTCTCAATTGATGATTGTGTATTATTTCCATTATGCAGTATTCTTTCTCGATGCTGCCGTGGGGAATCTTATCCAAGTAATTAGATCTTATTCACCATTTCATTGGCTCTATATAACATAACCCTGTTGTGTTAGGCGCCAATCTTTAATGGATGATCTTCTTCTGAAAATTGATGAAATATTCTTTGCATTATGGAGTGTAGGTGATCATTTTGTTGGTTCTTGCAGTTACTGCGATTTTACTTCTGGTCATTCTTTTAACAATCGGTGCTGATGTGTTGTTACTTTAAGGGAAACTTCTTGATTTTAGGTTTTGCAAGTTTTTCTATAGAATTTATTCATATGTGTCTCCGTGAATTAACTGGAAAAATTACTTTCAGTCAGGAACCCAAAAATCATTGGTTGACATTTTTTGTCTAACCAAGGCTAAATCTACACAATGTTTACTTACATCACGTTAGTATCTGGGTTGTCCTCAAAACCATTCTTAGTTAATTTATAATGATACGTACCAAAAGATTAAATAAAAGGTAATTAGTTTCCTATATGCAGAGATAAGTTTGGCATTAATTTTTGGCTTGTGTTGGGGGGGTACAGATTATATATAACGACTTTGTATGATATTGGGTAAGTGCTTTATTCAGTTGTCTTGAACGTCCAACAACTATTAACTGCATAATGCAAATTCCGAGCTAGCTTCAAATGTTAAAGTGCTGGCTGGCGCATTTTATATAGTAGTCTTATTGATATAAAAGAGAATGAAACTTCGTTTAACTTCAAAACTTGTCAAATAACAGACAATCAAGTTATTTCCTAAATTTCTCAGGCAATTTGGGAACACGGGCACATGGCCCTCGCGACCTTAACAAGATAATATACTACAACTTGGTGTATTTTCTTTACATCATAGGAATGTTAGCTATGGCCTTACAGTTTAATATAATAATATATAATAATAATAATAATTAATAATAATAATAGTAATAATTTATAATAACAATTATTTTTATTTATTATGACTATTATTATTATGCTGTAGTCACATGCAGGCGCTAAACCTGTAGGGTGTTCATGAGGTGCGCGGAGAATGGCAGGTAATGGATCTGATGTCGAGCGAATGGGGAAGCTTGCTTCAACTCCTTTGACGAAAAGACCCATCACTGACATCAATGCTCTCCCGTGACGTCTGTGAGTACATCATCTCAGTGCCAACTATCGCCCAGGCATCAAAGAAAATTTTATTTTCCGCACTATTACATATTTTTTGCTTCGGAATATGACCGCTTAATTATCGGGTTCCGCTCTGACGATGTCGTGGACTGATTCAATTATCTGTCATAATGGATATCAGTTTGTTGAATACACTCATGCACGAGGACTGATGAACAACGTATGAAATAGATAAATAATTGTATGCAAACTACAATATTATGTTTTTCTAAAGATTGGCATTATTTATACATATCTGTAATGAATACACACACATGTATGCAGACACACATTATGCATCTATGTGAACCATATGTATATCACGCAAATTTATTATTAATTCACGAATACATGGAACTAGTTGGAAACGGCGAATTAATGGAAGCCAGGAGAGACAGGGAGCTAGTTACTGGCCAGCCGGCATAGCAGACCAAAGTTGAAAGCTGCCCTTGCAAATCGTTCAGAAAATAGTTACATACATATTAAGTAAAACATACTTATGATGATACATACTGTATACACATACATGGACAGCTACACATGTAGCATATCACACGCATTAAGTTCAAAAACAAAACTGAGATCTATATTGCTATGTAACACCTTGTTTGGTAATTAAATTCTAGAGCATTCGTGATTCCTCAAGCTTGTTCTCAGCAAGTCTCCATCACTCGTACCAGAAATGTACCTGAAGAAGAAATTACAGAAGCGCTTGGAATTTAATTAACAGTCACAGTGGTATATGCATGATTACGTTATATTTACTTGCAGAGACACATGTAAGGGTTGTATACAATACATGAATGCATGCCTTCATTTCGTCATTCATACGTAAATACGTTATAAATACTACTTTCATACACCCAAGGTATGTCGAAATAAACTACTGTCAATGAATAAACTGACGAATGAACGGGCGAGTATAGAACGGTGGTTCATGCCTATACCAGACTCAGTGCTGCTATCACTCAGCCACTGATCTTACGACAGGAAGATATAAACCTTCATGTAACATGTAATATCGGTAAGCACCAACCTTCCTGTAATTTCTATGGACCCAGAAGCTCTCCAGAGCTCATCTTTCCTTGTCAATGAATTTTCAGTATAGATCATAACCCAAAATAGTTTAAAACGATAATTGAAATGAAATATAAACAACCAAAGATGACTGAAATTCAAACTGTGGTTCTGGGTTACTGATGTTATAATCTCTATGCTTCAGAAACTGAAATAAAATGATCTCCAACCAGCACTTCTGTGTCATGGCTGCATGGCGACGTTCTTTATCTCATCCAATGCCCCAGAAGTTTTCATGGGTTATAGGAGGGTGGGTGTGGGAGGAAAGAGGAGTGATCTGGTGGATGATGAGGCAAAGGGTATGTGATAATCTGAAAAAAAGTTGGTGTGAGAGATTTTTACAGAGCAGAAGTGATATTAAAAAGAAGGGTGAGTATATTAGGTAACTGAAAAGGTGAAGAGAGTGGCGATGGGAGTGCAAAAGGAGAGCAAATGATAGAATGGGTGAGGCGCTGTCAAAAAAATTTTTGCTGGCATAGAAAAAAAATCGAACGAGATGAAATCAGGTTATGGAAGCCTAGTGAAACGGAATGGATTTTGACATTAAAAAAGAATAGGGTAGTTAGTAGACTGGGGGAATGGGAGGTATGGGAAGATGCCGGAATATTTTGAAGGTACGTTAAATGTTGATGAGAGGATAGGGGTAGTTATTTTATGCCATTGGAAATAAAACCCCCCAAAAGCGAGGTTATACATTTCTTATTAGAACATAAGAAAGAAAGAACATGCTACGGGCCTCCTGGCCTAATGCGAGACAGCTCCAATTTCCCACCGGCTTAAGCAAGGCTTTGAATTTACTCAGGTCCAGGTACGTCAACTTAAGGGGAGAAGGCATCCGACCGAGTAGCACAAGCTAGTGGGTCCAACTACACTCCACTCCCTCTACTTTGTATTTACCAACATATTTTTAATTACAAACAAACGTCTTTAGCATCAATGACGATACTCGGGAGTTTGTTCAACTCTTCCCTAACTCTATTACCAAACCCAGTGCTTTACCTATGTCCTCATTCCTGAATCTGATTTTTTCCAATTTAAAGCCAATTGCTTGCGAGTCCTGTCTACGTTAGATTATTTTTAGCATGCTATTTAACATTCCCCTTATTAATTCCGGTTTTCCATTTATACACCCCAAATAATATCCCCCTCTATTCTATGCCTTTCTAGAGAGTGCAGGTTCAGGGCCCTCTGTCTTTTATATCCCCCTATTCTATGCCTTTCTAGAGAGATGGCAGGTTCAGGGCCCTCAGTCCTATTCTCATAAGGGAGTATTCATCATTCATTGGATCAACTTTGTCATCTCCTTGTAGTCTTCAGTGCATTTATATCCATTTGTAATGCCTGTGACCCAAAACTGAGCAGCATAATCTAAATGAAGTCCTAACCAAAGATATTATAGAGTTGAAGAACAACCTGAGGACTTGTATTATTTTACTTCTTGCTATGAACCAGGATTCTGTTAGCTTTATTGCGAAACAGTAATGCACTGTCGTCTTGGTTTTAGTTTACAAGCTAACCAGAACTCTAATTCCTTTTCGCAATCGGTAATATTAATTAAGATTTACATTTATTTAGTTTACTATTTGGCATGGTTATTTTACTGTCCACATTTAAACTTTGCATTGTCTTTATAAACTGCTTACTGCACTTTCTTCCGACCACTGCATCAGTTTTTTCAAAATCATCTGGACTGCTCTAATGTCCTCTTCAGAATGAATTGTTCGGCCTATTTTGGTGTATTCAGCAGATCTGATATGTCGCTTTTTATTCCCTCATCTATGCGTTAGGTAGATTGTGAACAACCAAGGAGCCCAACACTGACCCAGTGGAACACCGTTGTGATCGTGCCCCATTCCTGCTGCCTATTCGTTCAACTATGACTCAAAGCAGGAAACAAATTTCCTCCGATTCTGTCGTGCCTTAAATTTCCTCAATAGCATCTGATGTGGAACTCTATCGTAGCCTAAGTCAAGTCCTATACCTCAAATTAATTACACAATTCCATGTTCTAACTCCTCAAAACACCTTAGTGAAAAAAGTTAGTAAATTCGTAAGACAGGAACGCCCCTTTGTAAAACCGGTTTGGATTCATTAATCAATTTATTGCCTTTCGAGGATGGCTCGAATTGCTTCGGAAATTTTTGATTCCTTAAATTTTCCCCACTATGGAGGTAAAGGTTATTAGGTCTATAGTTCGAAGCCAGGACTGTCACCATGCCTTGTAATAGCTATTACATTTGGGCCATTTTCCATTTATCAGGCACTATTGCCAGTTTGTAGGTAAAATGTTTGAAAAGATTAGCATAGGTATGCTTAGTTTCCTCTTTACATTCCTTTAACACCCTTGCAAACGGTTTCATCAGGGCCTGGGGATTTGATAGGTTTTAATTTTTCTATTTGTCTGAGGACAATGACACTCGGTTACCGCAAACGTGCATTGTTTATTATCGTCCTGTTCTACATAATCTATTATATCTGAATTTCGCTAGTATCTTTCCTGAGTAAAAACTAAGAGGAAGTAAGAATTGGAAATTTCAACACATATCCTTTTCACTGTCAGTGATCTGACCCAGAGTTACTCTTAAGTGGGCCAATCTTGTCCATAATCTTACTTATGGATACACTGAAAAGAAACCTGTCGGGGTAGTCTTTGAATCCCTTGCGACCTTAGGCTCATAATCCTTTTTGCTTTTTCTTTTTACTTTTTTTATTTCTTCTTTAATTGAATTTATTGATTTCTTAACTGGCCCAACCCTCTGCTGATAACGCCAATATATTCCTCTACTCTTTTGACCATGAGATGTTTTAATCTATTGGTCATCCTTTTCGGGATCATTTTTTTAGATCTCATTTCCCTTACTCGGAAATAAAAGTTGTCTTGGCACCTGGAACTATGCTCTGAAAAACGTCATACTGGCAAACCAAGACACCTACCTGAACCATAGTCAGAACATCCCAATTTAGCCCACCCAGGTAATTTTTCAGTTCCCATGAAATCGGCCCCAAGACGAAAAGTCTGGGACAGATATTTGATTGCAGTTATCTGGGTAATTGCATGGTATTTGAAATTTATGATTTGTGTCTTTCCCTTCGCTCCCTTAATTAACCTCAAATTGTTAACTAGTGGTTTCTTTGTTGGCAGAACCAAGTCTAGTAAGATTATTTCATCTAGTTGGTTCTGTCACAAACTGTTTAAAAAGCAATACCTGGAACCGTATCAACAAAGTCACTGACATAAGATTTCCTGTCACATAGTTCCATTAATTTGTCTCTAAAGTTAAAAATCTTCCATTAACACAACATTTTCTATTTTAGATGCCTTATGGAAATAACTACCCAATCCTCTAAAATCATCAAAAAACCCTTAAATTTCCAAAACAACACACCCACAATAAACTTAACACTACCACTCGCAAATAATCCCACCTACTATACTATAACTACATAATAAATATAACAACCACCCCCCCCCCCCCCCCCCCCCCCCCCCCCCCCCCCCCCCCCCCCCCCCCCCCCCCCCCCCCCCCCCCCCCCCCCCCCCCCCCCCCCCCCCCCCCCCCCCCCCCCCCCCCCCCCCCCCCCCCCCCCCCCCCCCCCCCCCCCCCCCCCCCCCCCCCCCCCCCCCCCCCCCCCCCCCCCCCCCCCCCCCCCCCCCCCCCCCCCCCCCCCCCCCCCCCCCCCCCCCCCCCCCCCCCCCCCCCCCCCCCCCCCCCCCCCCCCCCCCCCCCCCCCCCCCCCCCCCCCCCCCCCCCCCCCCCCCCCCCCCCCCCCCCCCCCCCCCCCCCCCCCCCCCCCCCCCCCCCACCCCCCCCCCCCCCCCCCAACAATTTAAAATATTTCTGAACATACATCGCCTTTCCCACAACCCTTCCTGTTGACCTGTTTATTAAACCCTGATATTGCATTCAGAGGCTATTTCTCTATCTTTTCAAGTTGAACAGGTCTTCTGTTTTACCTATAATTCTAAATACAGCACTTGCAAGTAATCTTAGTCATCATTCTTTATTTTTTAGGACTCCTACTATTTGTATAAGTAAAACTTAAGGAAATAGTCGCTCGTTGCCCTCTTACTATCTCTCTTTGTTTGTTGCATCAATTAGATTGAACTTTACTAGCAACTTCACTTTGGAATATTGTCTTTTTAAACATATCCCTGAGGTATCCTGATTACATCTGCTGGTTTCAACCTAGTACTGAGCCTGATTGTTTCCCACAGACACCCTCTATCAGTTTAAAGTCCTAGATAAGTCATCAATGTCCCCTTCTATCGACTAGATAATGCAACACTTCAGCCCCAGAGAGATGACCCCATCCCTTGCATAAATATCAAGCTTGCATAGAATATGTCCCAGTTATCAATGAAGGGGATTGCAAGTTCCTTGCAGTACCTGTCTTGCTCAGATATTCTGTAACAATTGCCCAAAATTTCCATTCATTGCCACTCCACTTCTAGGCAAGAGGTACATGTGATTAGGGGATCCCTCTCTTAGAACTGACTACATCTATGCTGACCTATGCTTATCGAGAAGTCCTCTGTCTCCTGCATCCCGATGGTCCTTTCCACCAGCACTAAGACAGATAATGGGCTTGTTCCTTTAACCTGACATAATCGCCCCCAATTAGGGAGAACATCATGTATAACATTTACTGTTAAAATTATGCTACATTTACATATGGGTGGGACACCACTTGTAAGAAGCTATTGGGTCAAGTTAATTCTTCTTATAAACTGCCAGAAAAATTATTGCCTTCATTGTCGTTTTAATTATCCGTTGTGCAATCGAAAAAAAAAAAAAGCATTTGCAACTTGTATATTTACTACCAATTCAGGAGTCAAGTACTTATATTTCTGTTATTTCTATGTTTATGACTCTGCATGGGTTAGTATTTATACCCTTCAAGAATATTTTTATTATTCCACATACACTTTTAAATTACACCAAAGTGGTTGGGCCATTACCTTTTACAGCCTACCTCTTTCCCCCCTCCCAACCTTTTCCAATATTTATATCCTTATCATCCTTCTTCCTTACCCTTATTACCAAAGCTCTGGTCATAAGAAGACATAATGATTATCCAACCTGCTGACCATGTCACCTACTCCAGCTCCCCACTAGGGGGAGACTCCATCTTTCTGACCTTTTTTTCTCTGTTACTAAAAAGCTTTGGTCCATATATCTTACCTGAGAATCCCCACAATCAGTTTATTCTTACCTTGTTAAGCAGGGGAAGTCAGTAGGTACCTTAATTCAGCACTAACCACTAAAGTACCAATCGTACTGGAGAACAGAGAATCGATTTACCTTACTTCTCTCTATTAACCTTCCTTATATCCTTCTTCCTGAATTGGAACCATTTGCCATTAAGCGCTGCCACTCTCTAAATCACTGCTAGTAAACATTTTCCTCCTCACCAGCTACTCGCTCAGCTCCCGATCACTCCCAAAACCCATCTAGACGAGCTTCAGCTTCTTATTTTCAGCATGAGAAGTAGAATCTCCTTCAACACTTTACCTGTGATTGTAAAACACTACAACAAGCCTGGTGCTTCGGTAACACCCGATGCTAATACCAGATAGCTTAGGTCAGGTATGACCACATATGGACACTGACTACCAAATGTATGGTAAAGGGAAGTGCGTGAGGCATTTGGTAGAATGAAAAGGGGTCCAAAGCAACTGGAAACTGATGGCCATCATAAAGGAAATGTAAAATGAAGAGGGGATTTTGTGTTGGAGTGTTGGTACTCTTGTTTCATAATGTTTGGAAAGATGAGGAAGGTAATCTAAGGAATGGGAAAGGGGGACAAAAGAGATAAGTAAAAATTTTAGGGTAATGAGTTTACTGAGTATAATAGGTAAGTGTATGGTGGTTATATTACTGAAGAAAAAGGAATTAGAGGTAAGACAAAGAGTAGGAGCTGCAGATGAACAAGGAGGCTTAGATGAGTAGGGGATGTAAAGACCAAGCGTTGGACATTGAAGCATATAAAAGTGAACAATATTTAGATAAAGGTAGAGATGTTTTCTTTGTATCTAAGGATTTAGATAAAAGGACGTATGATGGGTGGATAAGGGAGAAAGCAACGTAGCAGATTTTGATAGTGTATGTAAGAGTAAGTTACTTAAATGTTGTTTAGAGTTTTTGTATGAGGATAGTGAGGATCGGTAGGGTGTGTATGAGAAAGGGAGAATTATTTTACAGTAAAAGTAGCCTTGGGACAGTGGGGTGTTTAATTAAACGTCAGACACTATGGTTAAAATATTTATAGAAGGGAGTTGTAAAAGAAGTAAATGCTCCTAGGTTGTTGAGGAGAGGGGCATGGAATTAAATTATGGAGGAATTCTAATACAAAATGAGGAGTTGTCACGATTACTTTTTGCTGATGATACTTTGATTTTGGCGAAGTTCGAAGAGAAGTTGCTAAGGTTAGTGGAGACGAGTTTGGGAGGTGTATGTAAAGAAGAAAGTTGAAAGTGAATGTAGGTAAGGAGTAAGGTGACGAGGGTATGAAACGAGTTAGGTATAGAAAACTTGGACATCAATTGGAGGAGGGAATATGGAAAAAAGGAATGTGTTCTAAAAATTGGAGTAGGATTTGTCAGCTGATGGGTTTATGGAAGGAGAGGTTAACCATAGAACTGACAAAAGAAAGGTGAATGGTGCATTGGGATGACCGTGAATGATGACAAAAAAGTTATTCCGTGGACGCAAAGCAGAGGAATGTACGAGTGTTATAGTTGTACCATAACACACTTATATGGGGGTTGTGAAGCATGGTTTGTGAATGTCTGCAGCGACGAGGAGCTGGAGGGCAGGTTGAAGTGTCGTTCTTTATGGGAAATGTGTAATTGTAAATATTATGCAGAGAATTCGTAGTGTGGAAATTAGGGAGGTGTGGAGTTACAAGAAGTATTTTTAAGGGACTGATGGGAGTTATTAATGTGGTTTGGTGATTTAGAGAGGCTGGAGCAAATTTAGAATGACTTGTAGGGTGTATAAATCTGTGTGAAGGGGGACGGAGTGGTAGGATCTCGTTCTTGGAAAGGATGGAAGGAGTAGGTTACAAGAGGTTTAGTTGTACAAGGGGCCTGGACATGCAGCAGCATATTTGAACGTGCTAGATAGGATATGAATGGAGAGGTAATGTTTTTTGGACCTATGACGAGCTGTTGGAGTGTCGCCGGGTAACGGTTAAGTCGGATTTGAGTCCAGGTGGTCGGAAGTACAGTGCCACACTATTATATGTGGGGCATGTTTGGGATATTGGCTGTTTGGGTAGTGACATCTAAATGTAATATCTGGGCGCTCTGCAAAGACAGTGATTTTGTGTCTGTGAATAAATGGTGATAGTGTTTTCTTTTCTTTACATGGGTCACCTGTTCGGTGGGAGACGGCCGGCGTTGTTGAAGGAAAAAAAAAATTCAAAATAATATAGTTATGTAAGTTGAGATGCAATTATCGACTGCCTGGAATAAACTGAAAAAATGAACGAGGACTCGTTCGTGGTCCATGTATTAACAAGCCTAAACTCTGTAACCACTGTAGTTACTCAGCTTACAATTGGAGGATTTTTCATCTGTACTTTATGTGAAATGTTGTTTCGGCAGCAACAACTGTACCCATGCTGTTTCTTTCTAGATTATTATTATTATCATGGGAAGAGCTAAACCGTATAACTATACGGTGCCTGATAGGGGAAGGGGGGAAGCCACCCATTTTTGGGCCTTTTCGGCTGTTTCAGTACATTTCAAATAGACCAAAAAATTTGTCCGGCTTAGGGTCTATAAACTAATTGAGGAACAGTTCGATTTTATTATCAAGAATTTACCCATTAATACTAATTTTTAAATCTAAATTCAGAGTTGTAATTATCTTATGTTCATATTCAGAATATGCAAAAAAAAAAATGTAGACATTTCCAGTTACTGTAACAATCTTGCCGTCTGCATTTTTAAGTCCCAGGACTCTTACTATGCTGGAGTTGCTCTACATTATCAGTTAATTTTCTCTCTTTCATAGTCGTTTTTATCTATTTCTCGTCTAAAGACTCTTCTCGAGCATATAGGGCACCCCCAATAGTTGTTGATGAATTAGTTCAATCAAGCATATGTCAGGGGATGTAAAGGAGGGGTGGAGGTTGAAGCCACTGTGTCCTCCATTATCGGGTCACTTCCTCTGATAAAAATCAACTGTTGAAATGTTTTCAGACTATATAATGGACTAAGAATTTTCCAATTCAACATCAGATCGACACTAAAAATTGCCTCTAAAATATGCTATTAATTTGGTCATTTTATATTAACCAATTGATCAAGACATACCACGCCAAAACCTCCCTGGAAAGCATCCTAGTCAATCAAGCAACCCCCCCTTAACCCAACTCTCCGAATCCACTAATTATGAAACTACTAACCTCAAAGGTAAAACTTGGACAGGTTAGTTAGGAATTCTGACGAGTCTTGACCCAACTAAATAATATCGGCAAAAACAGCCTGACAGTAGTGAACTACTGAGAAATTCCTCACTTTCAGAGGTAAAAATTTTAAAATATTATTTGTTAAAAGTGTAATTGTATCAATCCTAGGTAGTAGGTTGGTAGACAGCAACTACCCAGGGAGGTACTACCGACTGTGGTAGTACTGGCTGGTAGACAACAAACCACCCTGGAGAGGTTACTACTGTCCTGTGGTAGTAGCTGGTTAGACAACAACCACCAGGAAGGTACTACTGTCCTGTGGTAGTAGGTTGGTAGACTGCAAACCACCTAGGGAGGTTTACCGACCTGTGATAGTAGGCTGGTAGACAACAACACCCAGGGAGGTACTACTGTCTGTGGTAGGTAGCGTTGCTAGACTTCAACACCCAGGGAGGTACTAACGTCCTGTAGTAGTAGGGTTGGTAGACTGCAAACCACCCAAGGGAGGTATTACCGTCCTGTGGTAGTAGGTTGGTAGACAGCAACCCCCCTGGGAGTGTACTACCGTCCTGTGGTTGTAGGCTCGGCTAGACAGAACCACCCCAGGGAGGTACTACCGACCCTAGTGGTAGTAGGTTGGTAGACTGCAAACCACCCAGGGAGGTACTACTGTTCCTGTGGTAGTAGGTTCGTAGACAGCAACCACCCAGGGAAGTACTACCGTCCTGTGGTAGTAGGTTGGTAGACAGCAACCACTCAGGGAGGTACTATTGTCCTGTGATAGTAGGTTGGTAGACAGCAACCACCCAGGGAGGTACTACCGTCCTGTGGTAGTAGGTTGATAGACAACCACCCAAGGAGGCACTACCGTCCTGTGGTAGTAGTTTGGTAGACAGCAACCACCCAGGGAGGTACTACCATACTGTGATAGTAGGTTGGTAGACAGCAACCACCCAGGGAGGTGCTACCGACCTTTGGTAATAGTTTGGTAGACAGCAACCACCCAGGGAGGTACTACCGTCCTGAGGTAGTAGGTTGGTAGACAGCAACCACCCAGGGAGGTACTATCGTCCTGTGATAGTAGGTTGGTAGACAGCAACCACCCAGGGAGGTACTACCGTCCTGTGGTAGTAGGTTGATAGACAACCACCCAGGGAGGCACTACCGTCCTGTGGTAGTAGTTTGGTAGACAGCAACCACCCAGGGAGGTACTACCATACTGTGATAGTAGGTTGGTAGATAGCAACCACCCAGGGAGGTGCTACCTCCCTGTGGTAGTAGGTTGGTAGACAACAACCACCCAGGGAGGTACTACCGACCTGTGGTAGTAGTTTGGTAGACAACCACCCAGGGAGGTACTACCTATCTGTGGTAGTAGGTTGGTAGACAACCACCCAGGGAGGTACTACAGTCCTGTGCTAGTAGGTTGGTAGACAGCAACCACCCAGGGAGGTACTATCGTCCTGTGGTAGTAGGTTGGTAGACAGCAACCACCCGGGATCATCGTCAGGGAGGTGACAAACCGTCCATGGTGGTAAGTTGGGTTGGTTTATAGACAACCACCCGGGGGGGGTACTACCGTCCTATCGTAGTAGGTTGGTAGACAGCAACCACCCAGGGAGGTGCTACCGTCCTGTGGTAGTAGGTTGCTAGGCAGCAACCACCCAGGGAGGTACTACCGACCTGTGGTAGTAGGTTGGTAGACAACAACCACCCAGGGAGGTACTACCGACCTGTGGTAGTAGGTTGGTAGACAACAACCACCCAGGGAGGTGCTAGTAGGTTGGTAGACAGCAACCACCCAGGGAGGTACTATCGTCCTGTGGTAGTAGGTTGGTAGACAGCAACCATCCAGGGAGGTACTACCGTCCTGTGGTAGTTGGTTGGTAGACAACCGCCCGGGGGGGGTACTACCGTCCTATCGTAGTAGGTTGGTAGACAGCAACCACCCAGGGAGGTACTACCGTCCTGCCAAGTGAGTGCAAAACTGAAGCCTGTAATTATTTTGCATGATGGTAGGATTGCTGGTGTCTTTTTTCTCTCTAACAAACGTGCAAAATTTTAGGAACCTCTTGCTACTTCTACTTACATTTTGGTCACATTACACATACATGTACAAGCACACATATATACACACACACCTACCTGGGTTTTCTTCTTTCTTACTAGTTCTTGTTCCTGTTTTTTTCTGCCTATCTCCATGGGGAAGTGGACCAGAATTCTTCGTCTGTATTCCATGTGTGTTCTAAGAGGTGACTAAAATGCCGGGAGCAAGGGACTAGTAACCCCTTCTCTTAAAATAACATAAGTAAGTTTAAGTTCGGATTTTACACCCTCGGGTTAGTACCCGGTTTTAAAAGAAAGAAGTGTTCATCGAGGACCCGCATTATTTTTGTCCTTAACTTGAGACACACTATCCAGTTTTTACTACATCCTATAAAATTTCTTCTAGAGGTAAAAAAAAGTGAAAAACCTACAAATAGTTTCCAAATTCGAACCGGATTGTGAAGGAGCTTTAGCAAACCCGCAGCACCCCTTTCTTAAGACTACATTAGTAATTTAATCAAGGGAAACGCTAGCACCCAGGGTTGATACAGGCCGGGGGGGGAATTGTTGATAGGCTTCAGGCATTTAATTCTTGGAGAACAATTGAGCACCAGATCAATTCCTAAAATAAAAGCAACCTCAAATAAATTATTCTAAGGAACTTCTTCTCTTGAGGGGGCAATTAATTGTTCAAAGCAAAACCCAATGAGCCCCACAATAAAATTCCATTCGATATATCGTATAAACATAATTAGTATTTGAACTGATAATGTATCATTATTCATAGTGATAATCGAGATTCAATCTTCATGACAATTAACAAGCAAATAATTTATATGAATTAAACAAACGAATTTTTTTAATTTTTCACATAAACAGAATGCAACATTACATTATTATACTAGTAGATAAAGTTAAATAACATAGAACAATGTGCTTGAAATCCAGCTCCAGTTAGTCTCTCTTTATCTCTCTCTTTCTCGCTTTCGCAACTTTTCTCGATGAACGATTTAGATTTTCGCTAATTTTGCGTGTAAAATCATTATAATTAGTTGTCTGAGCTACTGAGAGGCACACTGGTCACATCAAGCCGTCTATATCCCAGCCATCACACTAAAACCCGTCCATCCCATTCCTTAAGCTACGTAATGTTGTTATGAATGACATTTTATGGCAATGATTGACCATTAATCCTTCATGATTGACTACTGTATGACAGGTTGGCAGGATAGACAAGTTTTCGCTTTCAGTGTGGGTTATGGTCTATCACCTGCATAACAATTAGTTTAATATATAAATTATTATTATTATAATCAAAAAGAAGCGCTAAGCCACAAGGGCTATACAGCGTTGCTTAATATATAAAGTCACCGATACGGAACAATAACCAATGTTAACCTTCTCCTAGAATTGGCTATTAGTGTTATTGATAGAATTTTCAAGGATGGCTTTATAAATTTGTTATTATTATTATTATTATTAAATATTTGCCGGTATTCTCCCGGCCCGGGCCTTTTCCAAGTGGTGGCCCGGCCTTGGCTCCCTCTTTAGGGAGTGTCAGACCTAAGTCTCCCATGGGAGGAGGCACAAGTACCTCCTCATCTTTGGGACCAACTGTCCCCAGGCCTAGCCACAAGCTAGGCCTCTCTGGTCTGCCATCCCCGCCCCAAGGGGGCAAATGGGAATGACAGTCTTATGAGCTAAAGGCTCGAGCTCAGGCACCTACCCTACCCTAGAAGGGTTAGGCATGGTGTCGATCATCTATAAATTTGTTAGACAAATAACTGAATAGAAACTGATCAATCTGAATAAAATTTATATTATGTTCTTATGTAATATTAAAAACATCTTACCTTAAAAAATTCGTCCCACACTTGAAGACATAGTCATCAATCAGTTTCCATTTAATTCATAAAAATTATTTGGCCTGTCAGTTATCTTGATGATTATTAGTGTAGTTTATCACTATGAATAATGACACATTATCAGATACAGTTACTAATTAATTTTATGCACAACTGAATGATTGTTACACATTGGTGCAAGAATTCAGAATTATACATTTATTTTTTATGTTCTCATGATTTTTTTACAATAACTACAAAAGAAAACAGTTATATACGAAAGAAAACACAGTATTACAACCCAGGATTCCAAATGGCCTGTTACCCCGGGTGTAATGGGAGCAAATAAACACAGTAGAAAAAGTTTAGACTTATATTATCCTTCACCAGTTTAGAACAGCAATATGTACACTATGTACAGTGATAAGTATAGTGCACTCCACGGTAAGCAAAGCAGAAATAGAAGCCACAAGATAGCAGACCGTGCTTCAACCAGCTCTAGAATGGAAATGACAAGGGCAGACAGGAGAGCGGTACCCACATAACCTCTGCGATTGCCAAAACCATCTTCTTATTGGCTAGAACCTGGTCACTAGTTGAACGACGGGGCCCCATCATCAACTCTTAGCAACCTGGTTCGCTGGTTGGGGGAGATAGCCTGTAAATGAGGGTGTGTACATGCGCCGAATAAAGGTTACGTACTCTTTGCATGCCACACACAGTATGTATCTGCAAGCCGCAAAAATGAACAATGGTTCCCTGTTCTCGTTGAACAATTACAGTTCAAAAATAAACCTTTAAATGTTACCGTCTGACATTAGAAGATTTTGCAGTAATTTACAATGTCGGCAATTTTGTCGACAGTTTTTTAGTTGAGTCAAGACAAAAATCCTACTAACCTACAAGTTTACCTCGGTGGTTAGTAGGTTCCTGATTAATGGATGCAATAAGTTAGGTTCGGGGGATTAGTAGATTGACTTGAGTGCTTTCAGGGTTGGTTTTGGAATGAACTAATCAATTGTCTAATATAAATAAGAATGTTTTAGCAGTTTTTATTTTCGTTCTTATGGCCGAATTGAGACTTTCTTTGTTCTATTGGTTAATCTAGAAACATACTAGAAATGGTTTTATCAGCGGTAGAGACCTAAAATGGGTGTACAGTGCCTTCACCTCCACCTTGGGTTTATATCCTCATGGAATATGCAGAGCTGTTATATAACAGCACTGAGACTAGCGGAGGATTGGAACCCATGTCATTTTGGCAAGCCTCATGGTGGGTGAAAATCACACATGATGCTCTGACCCACGGGATCACGCAATCGTACATGAATGAAGCACCTAGCAGAGCTAGGTGTTTTAATGTCATCCGAGGACTTTCGGTGGTGTGGGTGCGTGGTCCCGTGGGTTAGAGCGTCATTTGTGATTTTCACACATTATGAAGCGGGCCTAAACGACATGGGTTTGAATCCTCGGTTAGTTGCAGTGTTATTGATTAATACCACTTTTTCCTGGCTGCAATTAATATATATATAAATAAAATATATATATATATATATATATATATATATATATAATATATAAAATATAAATATATATATTAAAGGGGGTAAGGCAGCCGGGATTGATGGATAAAGATAGAAATGTTAAAAGCAGGTGGGGATAAAAGTTTTGGAGTGTTGGTGCAATTATTTAATAAATGTATGGAAGAGGGTAAGGTACCTAGGGATTGGCAGAGAGCATGCATAGTTCCTTTGTATAAAGGCAAAGGGGATAAAAGAGAGTGCAAAAATTATAGGGGGATAAGTCGTTGAGTATACCTGGTAAAGTGTTATGGTAGAGTTATAATTAAAAGAATTAAGAGTAAGACGGAGAATGGGATAGCAGATGAACAAGGAGGTTTTAGGAAAGGTGGGGGGTGTGTGGACCAGGTGTTTACAGTGAAACATATAAGTGAACAGTATTTACATAAGGCTAACGAGGTCTTTGGGGCCCATTTATGGATTTGGAAAAGGCTTTATGACAGGGTGGATAGGGGGGCAATGGGGCCCAGATGTTGCAAGTGTATGGTTAGGAGGTAGGTTACTGAAAGCAGTAAGAGTTTTTACGGGGATAGTGAGGCTCAAGTTAGAGTATGTAGGAAAGAGGGAAATTTTTTCCCAGTAAAAGTAGGCCTCAGACAAGGATGTGTGATGTCACCGTGGTTGTTTAATATATTTATAGATGGGGTTGTAAGAGAAGTAATGCGAGGGTCTTGGCAAAGGCGGGGAGTTAAATGATAAAGAATCACACACAAAGTGGGAGTTGTCACAGCTGCTCTTTGCTGATGACACTGTGCTCTTGGGAGATTCTGAAGAGAAGTTGCAGAGATTGTGGGGATGAATTTGGAAGGGTGTGCAAAAGAAGAAAATTAAAGGTGAATACAGGAAAGAGTAAGGTTATGAGGATAACAAAAATATAGGGATGAAAGATTGGATATCAGATTGGGGGGAGAGAGTATGGAGGAGGTGAACGTATTCAGATATTTGGGAGTGGACGTGTCAGCGGAGGGGTCATGAAAGATGAGGTGAATCATAGAATTGATGGGGGAAAGAGAGTGAGTGGTGCACTTGGGAGTCTGGGGAGACAAAGAACTTTGTCCTTGGAGGCAAAGAGGGGAATGTATGAGAGTATAGTTTTACCAACGCTCTTATATGGGTGTGAAGCGTGGTGATGATGTTGCAGCGAGGAGAAGGCGGGAGGCAGTGGAGATGTCATGCCCTGAGGGCAATGTGTGGTGTGAATATAATGCAGAGAATTCGTAGTTTGGAAGTTAGGAGGGGGTGCGGGATTACCAAAAACTGTTGTCCAGAGGGCTGAGGAAGGGTTTGTTGAGGTGGTTGGGACATGTAGAGAGAAGGGAGCGAAACAGAATGACTTCAAGGTGTATCAGTCTGTAGTGGAAGGAAGGCGGGGTAGGGGTCGGCCTAGGAAAGGTTGGAGGGAGGGGGTAAAGGGGGTTTTGTGTGCGAGGGCTTGGACTTCCAGCAGGCATGCATGAGCGTGTTTGATAGGAGTGAATGGAGACAAATGGTTTTTAATACTTGACGTGCTTTTGGAGTGTGAGCAAAGTAACATTTATGAAGGGATTCGGGGAAAACCCGGGCAGGCCGGACTTGAGTCCTGGAAAATGGGAAGTACAGTGCCTGCACTCTGAAGGAGGGGTGTTAATGTTGCAGTTTAAAAACTGTAAATGTAAAGCACCCTTCTGGCAAGACAGTGATGGAGTGAAAGATGGTGAAAGTTTTCTTTTTCGGGGCCCCCCTGCCTTGGTGGGAATCGGCCAGTGTGATAATAAAAATAAATATATATATATATATATATATATAATATATATTAAAAATTATAATATTATATATATTAAAATAATATATATATATATATAAATATGCAAAACAACCACTCTGAAAGAATAGAGAAATTCCAAGCGCTTCGTGACTACTCACATTATCAAGGAACTATGAAAGTGAAGCATCCAAGGAAGCTATATAAGGGGTCGGCCAGCACCTCACTATCAGATCCCACAACGGTTAAACACGTGACGCGCGGCGAGCCAACTTGGATAGGTCCTTTGCAAAACTCACCCCCAAGCTATTTATTTGTCCATGTATTATTAAATTCTACCCAAATTCAAATTAATTATAAATGGATCTAATTTATATAAACCAAAAGGGAAAATATCATATTATTGTCAAAACTGCTTTTTATGAAACAAGATTCAATTATATTCCTGTCAACCATGGACTTGTTTGATACTACTTTCTCAACTTTTTGAAAATCAATTGGATGGTTAAATCTCTTTACATGAATAAATAGAGCATTGGAATCTTGTCCAGTTCTAATGCTATATTTATGTTTTTTTAATTTTAGTTCGAGATTTTACCAGTTTGACCGTAATAAACTTTATCGCAAATTTTACAAGGAATCTTATAGACACATCCATCAGCATTTTGGGGGGAATTCTAATCAAAAGTTTTTTTACTGTATCAAGATTTTTGAATACAACTTTAATATTAAAAGTCTTAAGAAGAGAAGGGATATCAACCAAGTTTTCATGTAAGGGAGAACCAACATATTTTTAGTTGAATAAGGCTGATTGCCCTTTTTGGATTATAAAAAGTGTTATAGAATGGGCTAAGCTATAAACTTTACTGTTGATTTGAAGAAATAACTCATTGCCTTTTCTAGATGTTTTAATTATTAAGGGTAATAATGAATTTAAATTTAAAATTTACAGAAAACCTACAAATAACTGTTCCTAGTCCACATTATTCCTCGCATCAAGATAGAGTCAAACTGTCTGTTTTTCATCAATTTTTTGAGAGCTTTTCGAATTTTTTAGTCCTGAGTTCATAGATGAGGAAATATCCAAAATTTATGAAATAGGTAATGATTTAAAATACCCAAGAAATGTAATTGATAAATCTTTTAAAGTTGCTAGGAACACTTTTATAATCCAAAAAAGGGCAACCAGCCTTATTCAACTAAAAATATGTTGGTTCTCCCTTACCATGAAAACTTGGTTGATATGCCTTCTCTTCTTAAGACTTTTAATATTAAAGTTGTATTCAAAAATCTTGATACAGTAAAAAAACTTTTGATTAAGAATTCCCCCCAAAATGCTGATGGATGTGTCTATAAGATTCCTTGTAAAATTTGCGATAAAGTTTATTACGGTCAAACTGGTAAAAATCTCGAACTAAGATTAAAACAACATAAATATAGCATTAGAACTGGACAAGATTCCAATGCTCTATTTATTCATGTAAGAGATTTTAACCATCCAATTGATTTTCAAAAAGTTGAGAAAGTAGTATCAAGCAAGTCCATGGTTGACAGGAATATAATTGAATCTTGTTTCATAAAAAGCAGTTTTGACAATAATATGAATATTCCTTTGGTTTATATAAATTAGATCCATTTTATAATTAATAGAATTTGGGTAGAATTTAATAATACACTGGACAAATAAATAGCTTGGGGGTGAGTTTGCAAAGGACCTATCCAAGTTGGCTCGCCGCGCGTCACGTGTTTAACCGTTGTGGGATCTGATAGTGAGGTGCTGGCGACCCCCTTATATAGCTCCTTGGATGCTTCACTTTCATAGTTCCTTGATAATGTGAGTAGTCACGAAAGCGCTTGTAATTTCTCTATTCTTTCAGAGTGGTTTTTTGCATATTTTGAAATCACCTGTTTACTGTGATCTTATTGCATATATATATATATTAATATATATATATATATATATATATATAATATATATATATATATATATATATATATATATATATATATATATATAAAGATCACAGTAAACAGGTGATATCACAGTATGCAGAACATAAAAGTGAGAAAATAGAGAAATTCCAAGTACATTCGTGACTTCTCACATTATCAAGGAACTCTAAAAATAAAAGATTAACAGGAAGGCATGTGAGGGCGTGACTACACCTCGCTGCCACCGCCCAACAACACCTGATTTTTATGATGATATAGGTAGGTAGTCAGCTATCCGACAAACGCAGCTTATATGCTAAGCAAAAATTTGACTAATGTACCTTAAATTCTTCCCAAATTTTGTTACTTATAATGAATCCAATTTATATAAACCAAAAAGCAGATATTTCCTGAGATCAAAAGGCTGACACACTGGGTTCCCGACAAACGATCAATAAGTTCATCAATGTGGGGTTGGTGGTATTCATCTCTAAAGTTCGTGTTCCTTTACGAAAATTTGGGCACATCCTAAAATACTGTCAGGTTTGGGTAATAAAATTCAAGGAGAGCCATGGACTTTTATCGCTAAATTAATAAATGAGATAAAAAAAAAAGTCAGCTTCTCTCAGTGCTTTGTTTCTCTGGATCATTCAGTAAGTCGATTGTTTGATAAGTGCGACCCTGTACTAAAGGGGGAGAAATCACAGGTACAATGTTTACAAACCGCTAAAAAAATTCGGGGAAACTGCAAAACAGTGTTTAATTTACGCAAAAGAAAATTTGCTGGTGCCACCGCACTTTTATTTCTTAAAACTTTACCAAATTCTACTGTTTTTTCCCCTTGCAACTTTGCACAGCCCCTGATACGCACGAGAAGTGCGAAAGAAATTGAGCTAAAGTTTTCCCCCCCCCCGGGGTTGCCCTTGCATTTTTAAAGATCGCCTGTCTGCGAATGTTTGCACACACACACACCACACACCCCCCCACACACACGCAGAAGCGGGATACGTGTTTAGAAAGAAACTGCAAACCTGAAACGATTAAGAGAAAAATGAAAATTCAGTGGACATCGGAAATTAAAAAGTCAGGCCAACAAGGGAGGTAAGCAACAACGAGACATCCGACATGAGGCCCTATCAGCCCCACGTGGGGCCGGGGAAAAGACGGATCCACAAATCAAACGACAGGCCCGAAGACAATAAAGGATGCTATATGCAGAATTCTAAAAGCCAATGCAGTACAAGGGAACTTCAGGAAAGACAGTTCACTGAAAATAGAAGTTTCAATATGACGGGGGACTGAAGGCAAGGAAGGAAAAAAAGGGGAAGGGAAAAAAAAAGCCTCAAGGCGCAGAGGGAGCTCAGTGGGAGGAGGAAAGGCGGGGTCATTTTGTGTAGGCTCCAAAAGCCAAGGGGGCCAACTTGAAGAAAAAAAAAACAGGAGAAAAAAAATGTTTGAAGGCATATGAAAAAAATAGGGGAGGGCAATATACCCAGGGGACAAATTTTCAGAGAATTTTGGTTTTTCGGTGGGAAAATACGGCCTGTCAGAGTAACTTCAAGGAAAAATCAGTTCAACCCGTTCTGAAGAGAAAGCAAGACTGAGGGGCAAAGAGGGGTACCCAAGAGATACCTCGACCCCCGACAGAACACAAAAGAAAGACTACAAAGAAAAGAGGGAAAAAGGACGCAAGGGGGGAACGAGAAGCAATGAAAAGAGCAGGACCCAGACACAGGAGGGAAAGGGGAAACACACCCCACGAATCTCCCACCAAAAAACTCCACCCGCGACATTCCCAACGCAACTGAGCACCTATATACAACCCATCACTGTTCCCCCTGCCCCCCAATCCCCATATCACAACCTCACCCCAACAGCTGTCCCCTTATGGGGATTTTGACCCCACCCCACAAAACAAACCCACCTACACCCCAGCCCCCCTATAGGCCCCCACCAAGGGGTCTCGCTCCCCCAACCCCCAAAATTTTTTGCATGACCACAATGATAGAAAAAAAATAAAGGTTTGGTACACAAAAGCGGAGGGGAAAAAGAATAAAAATGAGAGTGGAATGAAAGAATCAGTGAAAAATCCCCCGACATCATAGCAGTCACAGAAACAAAAATCGCTGAGACAAAAACAGCCAATCTTCCCAAAAGGAATTAATCCTGAGGAAAAAAAAATAGAAGGTAGAGGGGAAGGAGGGGTTGCATGCCATAAAACACCCATGGGGATTTGAGGAAATGGAAGGCATGGACATGATTGGAGAAAAAACTACATTGTAGGTACAATTCAGTCCGGGAACATAAAGTAGTCATTGGGGTGATGAAAAACCCCCCACGAACTGCAGGAGGCCAAGAGAGGATACGAAGAAAAAAACAGGGTGATGGTGGGACAACGGGCTGAGGTGGCAAAAAGAGCTCACCGGCAACAAAGTTACGGAAGGGGCGATTTCAACCACAGGGAGATCGACTGGAAAACCCTGGAGCCACTGGGGTCCCAAAACTGGAGAGCCATAGATGGATGTGGAAACTTGAAAACCTCAAGCAAAAACTGTCGGGGAAAAAACCAAGAAAAGGGGGGAGGATGACCAGCAAGGACGGATTTTTGTGTTCCCCCTGGCAGTTCAGACATTGAGGACATCACTTATGAGAGGCCCCTTGGAGCTAGCGACATGTGGTTCTGAGTTTGACTATATAGTAGAGTTACAATGGAGAAGGTAACAGGAACTAAAGGGGACGGCCAAACTAAAAAAGGGGGGACTACACAGGTATGAGAAACTTCCTGGGGGGTTCAGTGGCAGAGAAATGGTAGGAAAATCAGTAAAGGATGGGAAATGTGGCAACAAAGTGCAAGGAGCAGGGGAAATTTTGTTCCCAAGGGAAACGGAAATAAAGGGAAGCCCAAAACGAGCCTTGGTTTCCCCGAAGTGTAGGGGGGCAAAAACAAAGTGCCCCGAGAAGGGAAAAAGGGTACAGGGGGCATGGGGACCCAGGAAAACAAGGAGATTATAAAGAGCCAGAAACGAGTAGCCAAAAAGGGGGAGGCCCAGCGACAGTATGAAAACGACAAGCATCGAAAGTCAAACACCCGAAACTGCTGTATAGCCAATTAGGAAAGGGAAAACAACATCAAGCCAGGGGATAAGGCAGGAAAGAAGGTGGAGAACCACAAGAAACGATCAAAGGTTGGAGGAGCTCAAAACGAATTTTAAAGGGAAATATTTACAGTAGAGCGGAAGGATCGGGGGGGACAACCAAGGGGACCCAGCAAAAAATACACAACAATGTTTACACATAAATACAAGAGGAGGGGGGTGAAAAACTGCTAAGGGGCATCGTACCCCAAAGGCAATGGGACCCGACAAAAATCTCCCCGGGGTCCTTAGAAGGGAGCAGATATGTTTTGCATGCCCCTACCCCAATCTTCAAACACTCCCGAAACTGGGCAACACCTGATATGGAAGACGGGAAAAGTATTCCCCTTTTTTAAAAAAAGGGGCAGAAAAAAGGCACTAAACTATAGACCGTTCATTGACGTGTATAGTGTGCAAAATTAGGAGAAATTATCAGGGGGAAGTGTGGAGCCCTGGAACGGAAAAGAGTATAAATGCCAACCAGCACGGATTCACGGAAGGCAAATCCTTGTCACAAACCTTCTGAGTTTTTTTGTAAAATAAAAGAAGTAAGACAAGAGAGAGAGGGGGGGTGATTGCAAACTTTTTGGACTGCAAGAAGGGCCCTTTTATACGTTTCCCCAAAGATTAATCAGAAGCTAGAGAAACGGGGGCATATAACAGGAAGGGGACTGAAGGATAGGAATACCTGACAGGGGGGAAAAAACGAGTCTGGGACTAATATTATCACATGGGGACCTGTGACGAGGGGGTTCCACAGGGGGCGGCCAAAAGGGCCAGTGCTTTTTTGGTATAGTGAACGACTGACGGAAGGGTTGACTCAGAAGGTCCCTGTTTGCAGATGATGTGAAGTTAATGAGGAGAATTAAATCTGATGAGGACCAGGCGGACCTCAAAGAGACCTGGACAGACTGGACACCTGGTCCAGCAAATGGCTTCTCGATTTAATCCTGCCAAATGCAAAGTCTGAAGATGGGGGAGGGGCACAGAAGACCACAGACAAAAATAGGCTAGGTGGCAAAGACTGCAAACCTCACTCAAGGAGAAAGATCTTGGGGTGAGTATAACACCGAGCATGTCTCCGGAAGCACACATCAATCAGATAACTGCTGCAGCATTGGGCGCCCTGGAAAACCCTTTGAGAACAGCATTCCGATACCTTAGTAAGGATCATTCAAGACACTGTACACCGTGTATGTCAGGCCCATACTGGAGTATGCAGCACCTGTTTGGAACCCGCACTTGATAAAGCACGTCAAGAAACTAGAGAAAGTAAAAAGGGTTTTGGGCGAAAAGGTTAGTTCCAGAGCTAAGGGGAATGTCCTATGAAGAAAGATTAAGGGAAATCGGCCTGACCACACTGGGGGACAGGAGGGTCAGGGGAGACATGATAACGACATTAAAATACTGGCGTGGAATAGACAAGGTGGAAAAAGACAGGATGTTCCAGGGAGGGGACACAGAAAAAAGAGGCCACAATTGGAAGTTGAAGACACAAAGAGTCAGAGAGATAGTAGGAAGTATTTCTTCAGTCATAGAGTTGTAAGGCAGTGGAATAGCCTAGAAAATGACGTAGTGGAGGCAGGAAACACACACAGTTTTAAGACGAGGTTTGATAAAGCTCATGGAGCGGGGAGAGAGAGGGCCTAGTAGCAACCGGTGAAGAGGCGGGGCCAGGAGCTAGGACTCGACCCCTGCAACCACAAATAGGTGAGTAAATAGGTGAGTACACAGTAGTTTTCTTCTGTTTGGTGTATCACAGAGAGGTGTATCAAAGAATGCCGCCCCGTGCCGCGCGCCCGCCTGCACGCCCACCCGCGCCAACCCGCGCCCATGCCGCCCCTGCAGCGCCTTCTGCAGCGCCAGCCGCATCGCCCCCGCTCCCCGAATTTTTTTTTCGATTTTTTTCGATTTTTTTTTTAAATTTAATTTTGTTGTGTTCTTCTCTCCTCAGATCAACACCCTCCCCCCCCCCCACCCCCCCACTTGCACCCCCATCCCAATATTTCTCCTCCACTTCCTTGGATCAAGACCTCCGTCTCCATCCCCCCAAATATTTTCGATTTTTTTTTAAATTTCTTGTGATCTCTAACTCCTCGGATCAACACCCTCCCCCACACCTTCCACCACCCCACTTCCACCCCACCATAAACATTCTTGCTCCATCTCTTGGATCAAGATCTTCTCCCTCACCCTACCACCACCACCCTCTAAACCTAATATCCCTGCTCCACTTCCTCAAATCAAGACCTCCCTCTCCATCTCCCACTCCCCCCAAAAAATTTCCATTTTCTTGTAATCTCCAACTCCTCGGATCAACACCTCTCTCTCATCCACACCTCCCACTTCCACCCCCATCACAAAATCCCTGATTCACCTCCCCGGATCAAGTTTTTGGGTTCCTCCTATGGGGATAAGCATTCAAAATGGTACTTTCTCTTATATAATACAGGTGTTGAGAAATGGCATTACCAGTTAAGTTTAAATAGTTTGTACGTAACTTAGAAAGACAGCTCATCGCCCGCACAGCCGCCCCTGCAGACGAGGTTTTGAGAAGCTGTCGAATTCATCTCTCAACGGGCTGTAAAGAGTTATAATTTGTAAGATTATAAATTACCCCTAGGGGGTGTTATGTCAGCATATTTCATTCACTGATGGCTGACAAACTTACTTGTGTGGACTCAAAAGTCCGCCCCTTACTGCCGACTATAGGTTGATTACAAACTCCTTGCGCCTCAAGAACTGCGCAGTCCCCCGTACTACAAGAAATTCGTAACCTACCTTGCTCTTGTAGCGTGAGCTATGGTGTTCTTCACACGTTCGACAGATATCGGTGACTTGATAGAAGCTGAAGTGTCCTTGATGTCCACGTCTTCCATAGTCTAGGAATACGCACACTGGTACACTATGTTCCACAAGATTTGTCTTTATTGTTCACAATCTTATCACTAAAGAAGTTGATCACACTTCTCTTAAGTGTTTATTGTGTTTTATGAGACACTTTGTTCACACTAACGCACAGATCGTTCTTTGTTGGTTACCCTGGCGCCCAGTGTCACTCTCAGTAAGTAAAAAAGGAAATTTCTGAAGACGCCACAGTGCCCCATGCCGTCACCCCCCTTTAAAACAAAGAAAAAGATGCCCTAGTACTTTTGTTTCCCTTTCCACTTACTCGATGAAGAAAAACCCGGGAATGTTTGATTCTTGCTGTCTTAAAGCATAAACAAAAAAATGCCCACTATCTTTACAAAGGAAAATAAAAGGGAGCAGGATTTTCCCTTAATTGCCCTGCTAAAGTAAGAAAATGTATTTTCCAAATCATCGGTGACATAATTTTTAGAGGTCGTAGTTGACTCTTTTTTCTATTTCAGTCACAACTGTGGGAAAATTCCCTTTTTTCAAAAAGTCGATTTTTGACAAATGAAGAGTTTTTCCCTTAAAACCAACGTTTTAAAAAGATGATCATCCTTTCAAAAAAACCCCTTTGCCATGGAAAATTTGGGAGGAATGTACCCTCCAACGACAACTGCGTTTAACCCCAGCATTTTTTGTACTTCGGGTTTTATCAAAAAATTTTGCTTATATAAGAGAAACCACAACAAAGTTCGTTGCTTTATCGAAATCATCATTTCGGGGACATCCCCCTTTGGCTGCAAACCTTTGAAAAATTTTTTAAAGGGTTTCAGCGACATGCAGGGCTACTTCAAGATGAAAGGGCTCTAGTTGTAGCACAAGTGAACAAACAAAAATACACCTTGAGGGGAACTTTGTTTTAATTTTTTTTGGTTAAAATTATTGGCCCAGTTTTGATCTACCCCTGTCACCTAAAATGGAGTGTTTATGAAAAACTCTTTAAAGGGGGATATGGAGGTGGCCCTGGATACTGACTTTACTCCCATATCCAGTGAGGAAAAGTAATACAGCCCCTTTATTTTTTTTTTTTTTTTTTTTTTTTTTCAAAATTTTGGGGTCGACCTTGAGGTATCCAGTAGGTTTTGCCCGTATAAGACAAATGTGTCAGCTACCCCACCATGAAACACTTTTAACTGTGGGCGTTTTGCACAATCAGTTTTGTTAGCCAATGATTTTTGGGGGATCAATATTGGTGTATGGTTTCTTTGGGAAGTGAAGAATAAGAATTCTTCCTCGCCATCTTAAAATTCTTTTTCGAGCGAGATAAAGCCCTAAAAAATTTAAAATCATGTCAGGTTTTTTGGGGGATTTATCTTGTTTTTCCCCAAAATTTAAAATTCTTAAGAAAAACTTTCTTTTGAATTATTTTCACCCAGAAATTTAATGGGTTCAAGACATTTTTTTTAATCGGGTTTTTTTCCTTTAATAAATTTTTAAAGGGCCCAAGAGCTGTAACTTTAAAATTTTTACCCAAAGAGGGTTATTTAGATCCTTCAACGCCAATTTCTGCCCTTTCGGGCAGTATTTCCCCAAAACTTATTTCTCTGTGTTTAAAGCAACTGTTTTTTTGGCAAAAGGTGACTTTTTGCTGGGGGCCATTTAAATTTCATTAGAGAGCCAGTTCGGCCCGGGTGGAGCCATAATTTATTATCCAAAAATTTTTGGGGTGGGAAAACCCACTTTTGACAAGGGTCGCGGGGATTCTCTTGGGTAGAAAACTTTGGAGAAAGAGATAATCTCTCTGCACCCTTTTTTATTTCTGTTTATCTGTTCTGTACATAGCCCCATTACTCTTTTTAATTTTTTAAAACCACGGGAAGAACTGCTTCATTATCACTCCGGATCACTTTTTTTTCAATAGTGAGATAAAAGAAACTTTTTGAGAAAAACAAATTTTTGTCCCTTTTAACATAGAGGAAAGTCATTTTTCCAGTTGGGGAAAATTTTTTTGACCTTCAAGGGTGCTCCCCTGGCCTTTAAAGTAATTAGTGTACTTCCTTCAGTATTACTTTTTAAAGCAATACGCCACCCCCTCGGGTTTGGACGCTTTCACAGAACACAGGAAAATGTGTCCCTTTTTTTCCCTTTTGGGAACCTATTTGTCGGGGAAAATTTTAATTTGATAAAGTTTTTTAAAAAACCCCCGGGAAAATTTCCCCCAAAGCTTGACTCATTTCTAGAGGCAATTTCTCATCCCTTTCCAAATTTTTGAGCTTCCCATGCATCTTGCAAAAAGCATTTTCCCCTTTTAAGGTAATTGGTGAACGGGGCCCCTAGAGGTCAAAACATTGTGATACCTCGCAGAAAACACGTTTAGTGAGTGTACTCCCTGATTTATTTTTTACCCTTTGAAACTAAAAGATCTTCCTGGGGTTTTTTCCAATTAATTCCCAGCATATTGTTGCAATAAAGGAATTTCAGCTTCAGCGAAATTTTCTTTGATAAGTTCCCTTTTTTTGTTTTAAAATTTTGTATTCCACATCCTTAAGGAATTTGTTCTTTCTTTCCCCCTTGTTATTTTCTCTGTAAAAGGGTTTTAAAAATCCTCCTCTTTATTACAGTCCCCCTTGAAGATTGCCCCCACATAGAAACTTTTTTTTAAGATTTCTTTGAAGGGATTTTTTAGATTTCTTAAAAAGTGTATTTAGAGTAGCTTCTAGTAAGAAGGGGAAAAGGAAATTTTTGCAAAAAATAATACAAATTTTAAACGAAAAGTTTTCACGGGGACTTTGAGGATCATGTGATTTTCGGGGCCACAAAATTTGGGTAAAATTTCTCTTTTTAAATTTCTTGAAAGTCCTACTCTTAAGAAACCCTTTGGAAATAACGCCGTGTGGGCCCAAATGGGTTTTTTGCGAAATTTCAAAAGCAGTCCCCAAAGCTTCTCAGTTTAGGAGGGCCCCGGTCATAAAGACAGTCTTTAATAAGTTTGCTACATTTTTTATTTGAAACGTGCGCTGAAATTTAAATATACAACACGAGGGGAAGGGGGTTTCAGATTTTTTCCCTGACCCCGTGGTGGGGGAAAGATAATCCTTCTGTCTTCAAAAATTTTCCCCTATTTCCCAATAAATTTTTATTGCCCAACTCTTCTTGTATGAAAATTTTTCAAAGACAGTCAAAGCTCGGATTTTTCCTGAGCCCCATGTATTTGTGCTTTCATTTGCCCAAAAAGCCATGCAAAAAATTGCTAGGTAAAGTGGGGGATTTTTTTTTCCCGGGGGAAACCCTAACCCAATACTGCCCAATCTTCATTTTGACAGTGTCCAAATTTTTCTTTAAAAAATCTGAGACCTTGTGGGTTTTTTTTTAAAATTTACATCAATCCCTTTAACGCATTTTAAAATCCCCACAACTTTTTCAACGGGTTCATTCATTTCTTCCAGTAATGAAAATTTTTTGCTGGGGGCCCATGATCGCGGTTTTTCTGGAAACAGTCCCTTTTTCCCCCACTGAATCAATATCAGCTTCTTTCCCACTTTGAGGGGGGAATGGGCCCCCAATATCTTGGGGGCCCCTCTGTTTTCAGCAAGTGAACATAAAGGTTTATTACTATTTTTTTGCAAAAAAACAGTGATGAAAATTTCATTCCAAGGTTTAAATCATTTGGACTAATTGTTTTCCCGTCTGTATGTCAGGACGGGCTAACTTCCCCCTTTAGCTCCCTTTCAGTGTGAAAACTGTTTTTTTTAATCCCGGGAAATTTTCACAGACTTGGCAAATCATCTAAAACAACCCCAGCTTCTACTGTTTTTTTTTCCCGTTTTCCTAGACCAACAGTGATTCTGGCTAGGGCATATGCTGTTTACCAGAATTGTGGGAAAAAAACAGCTAAATTTCTAAAATGTATTTTGGGGATTGGGTTGTTTTTTCAGTTTCTGAAAAACTGTTCTTTTATGAAGGACCTTTTTTAGCCTTGATCAAATAAAAGTTTTCACATTGGTTTTTTGTAATTTTTAGATAACTCAAATTTAAACATCGGGAGAGCAGTTTCTTTAAACTTTTCTCCACATTTAAAAGCTGTTGCTTGTTTTATTTCCTGATTTTGTGGAAAGTTTTTAGCTGTTCCCGGGAAAGAAAATTGGGGATAATGTTTTTGATCCCAAACCCCTTTCCCTTTAAAACACTTCTTTAGGAGCATTTTCCCCCCCTTTTGTTTTACCTAAACACTTTATGCAACCCCCTTTTCCCGTGATGAACAAAGTTGTTTACGTGCCCCCTTTAAAGTGTAATTTAATTTAAAAAACTGTGCCCAAAAGGTTCCATCACAAAGTACACAACTGGAGTTTGGTTTTTGTGTGCGTTTGTTTGCTGTCTGTTTTTATTCACCAAAATTTTATAAATTCCTATATGTGATTTCCCATTTAGTGGTTTTTGGGAGTAGTTATATCTTTTATAATGAGTTTTTAAGGGTTTTTTATCCCCTGGATTTTTTGGATTTTTTTTTGTCTTTTCTCGTTGCTTGAAAGCATGAACTATTGTTTTTAAAAACCCTTGCAATTTCTTTACAAGGAAAAAAAGCGTTTATTTTAACCCTAAATTTAATCGTTCAATAGTTTTTTTGGACAACTTATCTTGTAAAAATACAAATGAAACACCAATCACATTGCCCCTTTGGTCATATTTAAACACCCCAGAGATCTGGGGAAATAATTTTCTAATGTGAAAACTAAATGCCCTGTAAGGGCCGAAAAAAAATGTTTTTGGGGGGCTTTAAGCTAGATATTAAACTGCATGTCTAACTTGGCCTTTCATCATCAAAGTAATTGTCTGCTAAGACACGAAAGGGTATTTTAAATTGCCTTTAACCACCCGAAATGACTTAATCCCTTCATAGGGGTTTTCCCTTCACCAAAACATTTAAAGGGAATTGAACTTGCAATTAAACTATGTCAATTTTGTGAAAATTTTTCTATGGATTTTAAACCCCTAAAAGAATTCTTCATAATTTTGAAACCCTTTGGGAAAAAAGGAATGACAATGTAGGTAAGTTGGTAAAGGGACACTTGTTTTAAAAGGTTTTAACAGGTGTTTTACCCCCAATTTTCAAAAGGTTTTCTGTGACAGAGTTTTGCGGCAGATACCTGTACCCTGTCCACCTTAATTGTTGTTACAAAAAATATCCAAAAAAAATTTGAATTTTTATCCTAGAAAGGATTTGATTCAAAAAAATTTTTTCAAATGTGTAAAAGCTGGGAAATTTAAATTTTTTCCAGACGTTTTTGTAAATAATTTTGAATTTTTTCCTCAAGATCATCAAAATCTAAGTTTGTATTTGAGTTAATCCTTTTAAAAGACTGGAAAAAAAAATTTTCTAATTTTTGAAATCTTAAATTTTGTAAAGACCCGAAACTGAGTTTTTAAACAAGCCATTTTAAATGGGAAACGAAAATTCTAGCAAACCCCACTTTAGATTTTTTAAAAAAAAACTTTTACTGGGTATTTTTAAAAAACTGAGTTTTTGTTTTTCTTAAGGGGCAGAATAATCGAGTCAGGGGAAATTTCTGACCCACTAAGCTTAACCTTTAGGGGCAATTTCCATGAAGGGTACACAGTACTATGGCTGGTTGGGTTTTTGGCTTGAGTTTGCTTTTGTCAGCCTGGGCCCCCATGAATTAAACGTAAATAACCCATGTTAAAACACTTTTATTCACTATTTCACTTAAATGTCACTGTTTTTTTTAAATTTTAAAAACACAGTGAATATTACTACACCAAAATATAAATGTCACTGTTAATATTATTTTGAAAGCTTCACTTTATAATTTAAATTTTCCCTTTTAAAATAAAAAGGTTAAAATTCCCCTTAAAAAACAAACTTGAACACAATCTTGTCTCTTTTAATTTTTTTTCTATAAACCTTTTTAAACACTAGTGTTTTAACACCAGACAAACCGAAAAAATCAATTGGGTTTTTGTTGTCTTGGTCAAAACCTTTCGAGATTGGAGCAGTGGATGCCGGTGCCACCCCCCCTTTTTTTGGTTTGGGGGAGTCACCCGCTCCCGTTTTCCCTTTGGGGGAACGGGGTGGGTGAGCCCCCCCCGTTTTCTTTTGGCCTTTCCCATTCTCGGATTGAGTCTTTGGGGGGATCAATTTTTACTGATTTAAATTGTAAAACCCCTAGTTTTACAGCGTTTTTGAAAGGGCCTTGGCTCATTTGGTTATTTGTACACTGTGTACAACATATTTTGGGCCAAAAATGTGACCTTTTTCCGGTTCAAAAGGGCCAATATTTTAGGAAAAGCATTACCAGTTAAATTTTTAAAAATTTGTACCCCAACTTAGAAAAGACAGTCATCGCCTCACAAAACCGCCCCCGCAGATGAGGTTTTTGAGAAGCTGTCGGAAATCATTACAACGGGGTGTTTAAAAAGTTATAATTTTTTAAAATTATAAATTTACCCCTAGGGGGTGTTATGTCAGATATTTCATTCACTATGGCTGACAAAATTACTTGTTTTGGACTCCAAAAATCCGCCCCTTTTCTGCCGGGCAAAAGGGGTTTATTACAAACTCCCGTGACTCAAGAACTGTGAGTCCCCCGTACTACAAAAAATTCGTAACCTACCTTTCTCTTGTAGATTGGGGCTATGGGGTTCTTCACACCTTCGACAGAAAACCGTGACTTATAGAAAGGGTGAAATGTCCTTGGGGGTCCCCCCGTCTTTCCCTGTCTAGGAATACACACACTGGGTTTCACTATGTTCCCAAAAAAATTTGTCCCTTTTTTGTTCCAAAAACCCTTTTCCTAAAGAAGGGTGAAACACTTCCCCCTTATGTTTTTTATTGTTTTTTTAAAGGGACACTTTTTTCACACTTTAAAGCAAAAAGATCGTTCCTTTTTTGGTTTTCCTGGCGTCATGTCACTCTCGTAAAACGAAATTTAAACGAAGACGCCACAGCGCCCCCTGCTGTCACTCCCCAAACACAAAGAAAAAAACGACCCAGAAATTTTGCTTTCCTTTTCCATTCCCTTTGATAAGTAAAGCAGAAAAGTTTGAAATTTTTGCTGTCTTTAAACATAGACAACAATGTCCCCTATCTTTACTATTGGGAAAAAAGAGGAGCAGGATTTTCCTTAAATTTTCCTGCTAAAATAAGAGATGAAATGTCTCTTATTAAACCCACACTTTTTCAACCCTGCACGCAAAGGGGGGCAGTGGTTCCCCTTGACTACGGGCGCATACTCGTTTGGGATCTGTGACAAATTTTCTATGTAGCAGGAAAAAAAACGCCTTTTCCCCTTCGAAGGGGGTGGGCCCCTCAGGGCCGAAAGGGGCTTAAAGGGGCTTAAAGGGGGCTTTATAACCCCCCCCCTGGAAAAATTTCTCCACAAAAAAGGCCCCGTTTAAAAAAAAAAAACCTTTTCCAAAGCAAACCCTTTACGTCACCCCCCCCTGTGTTTTTCGCGGGTCTTTACGTCCCCGTGTTTACCCCCACTCAGGTCACAACAGGATTTTATCAAACTAAAGGGCACTCTGCCCCCCTTTTTAACTTTAAAAACAACTAAATTTTCTTTTCCCTTTTGTTAAATTAAATGAAGTAAACCAGGATTAAAACTAAAAATTTTTCCCTTTTTTAAAATATTAATTTTCGCATTTAAAAGACTTCCAGTATTACACATTTCATATACAACATAGGGAAAATATTACACATTTCATATACAACATAGGGAAAATATTACACATTTCATATACAACATAGGGAAAATATTACACATTTTCACTCTTAACTCGGGATAACCCAAATAATTTCTCATATTCATTAATACCCACAACAATCCACAATTTTTTACAAAATACAACAAAACATTCACTCACCTCAAAGTCTAGAGCCGACTTGGCGAATCTTATCTGATTTAACTTAGATACAAATCTCAGGTCAGACCCACCAGGTAACTCTTCTCTCTCTATCTGAACACCAACACTCAGTTCTACCATAGAGAGAATTTAAGGCTAGACATGCTTATTCAATCCATTCTTTTAAAATATATTCACACAATACCTTTAATTTCAGTTAAATCTCCATATTTCATTAAAATTCTAATACAATCCTCTTCTTTCCCCTTCTCCCCACCCCCTAAACCTTACCTCTTCACATCCACCCACCCATCTCTCAACACCTCACTCTCCCACCAACATCTCCCAACACCTCCTCCCCACCAACATCTCCCAACACCTCACTCTCCCACCAACATCTCCCAACATCTCACTCTCCCACCAACATCTCCAACACCTCACTCTCCCACCAACATCTCCCAATACCTCACTCTCCCACCAACCCTCTCCCAACACCTCACCTCTCCCACCAACATCTCCCAACACCTCACTCTCCCACCCAAAATCTCCCAACACCGCACTCTCCCACCAACATCTCCAACACCTCACCTCCCACCAACATCTCCCAACACCTCACTCTCCCCCCAACATCTCCCAAAAACCTCACTCTCCCCCAACAAACTCCCAACACCTCACTCTCCCACCAACATCTCCCAAAACCTCACTCTCCCACCAACATCTCCCAATACCTCACTCTTTCCCCCCAACATCTCCCAACACCTCACTCTCCCACCAACATCTCCCAACACCTCACTCTCCCACCAACATCTCCCAACACCTCACTCTCCACCAAAATCTCCCAACACCCCACTCTCCCACCAACATCTCCCAATACCTCACTCTCCCACCACATCTCCCAACACCTCACTCTCCCACCAAAAATCTCCCAACCACCTCACTCTCCCACCAACATCTCCCAACACCTCACTCTCCCACCAACATCTCCAACAAGACACAATTTTCAATCATAACCCACAATTTTTCTCGTTTTAACTATTTCATCAGAAAAAGTCACCACAACACAATTTTTCGCCAATATAAGAAAAAGATACAAGTCACTACAACACTTACAAATTTCACCAATGCAATAAAGTTTCAGGTCACACACACACTATTCACACTCAATTCACCTAATATATAACACATATTTACCTCTTCGTGAAATGTGTTACCATTTGGAATTTGTTCATTTCTACCATAGAGAACAAAGAGGTTTTTAGTTCATTTAAGTTAACGAGAGGAATACTGATGTAACACTTGAGAGACATATGTTCGGGACAGTGAAGAAAAATGTAACTTTTAGTTGGTTTATATCTTTAACAGGTGATGATGCAAAATTCCCCCCATTATATGCTACTGAAATAAAAAAATATTAACATTTACAAGTACAGATGTGACGGGGCTTGGAAGAACAAGAGAAAGACCTAGAGAAGAGGATTTATGATGTCTAGAGCGTGTTGTTACAACAAGATTAATAATATATGATGATTCATTCATTAAAAAGAGAAATGTTTAATAAAAAAATTTAAGTCATGAAGATTTTTAAATCAGTCCTGACCATGAAAAACATTGAGGTAGAATACCAATGTTATACCTCTTATTTAGATATAAATGTAAACTTATTTGATCAAATCTGTTGTGCTTCCATGCACACTTTTAGTTCATTTAAAGTTAATAAGGGGAAGATGCCTTAGTAAGAGGACACACAGTGGGTCTGACATGATTTTAAAAAGAAAAGCAACTTAGTTAATTTTAAGTTAATAATGGGACACTGAGTGATTCAACCTGTTAGTCTGTGATGACGTCATGGGTGGTTATCACGTGACGTCACACTTTTAGTTCATTTAAGTTAATAATGGGAAGATACCTGAACAAACCTGTTGTACCTCGCATCCTTGACGTCACACATTCTTACATGCCTTAATGAGAGGACACAGAGTGACCCAGCTTGATTTTAAGTCAATGTTTTCATTTCATTTAAGATTTAGTAAAAAATTTTAGATAATTTTAAGTTAATGTTTTTATTTCATTCAAGATTTAGTAAAAAAATTGATTAAAAATCGAGAACATGAAGTTTTAAGAGGTATCCGGGACCTTTAATCTTTTTTGTTCATATTACGGAAATCGAGTAAATATTTTTACCATTGACTGTGTTTACCAACAAGAAAATAATGTTCGATTTTAAGAGAAAGTCTCCAAAACTAATTTGGAAATATCCAAAAATCTTAAATGGAGTCGTTCAAAGTAATTCTGGAGTACTCTAATGTATTTTGAAAGTGTTCCAATATATTTTTGAATGTGCTCCAACGTAATCTGGAAGTGTTCTAAAGTAATTTTTGGAAATGATCTAATGTTATCCCAAACATTTTGTTCATATTACCGAAATCGAGGGAATGTGGCTAAAATGTGATTTATATCATATCTTAGTTGGATATGTTCGTGATATATTTATAAAAATGAGCGTTTTCTAAAAATTTGTGACGTGTGAATATTACTGAGTCAGAATGAAAATGTGGGTAAAGGTAGGAAGTGGGTTATGAGTTGTGAGTGTAATATGTGGTTTTGAGGATTGATGGATTTTATTAGAAATTTAGTGAGTGTAGGGAGGAATGTGCATTACATTTAACATTTAAGAAAAAATTGTATCCAAAGAAGAAAAATTGTGATTTTTTTTTTTTTTTGCGCTCATCTCATTTGGAGGCGAGTGTATTCATAGAAATTGGTAATCGTCTTGGTTATAGTGATTTGAGGGGATTTGTGTGAAAATGGGTGTTGGTGATATTGATCTTAGTTTCTGGTGATTTTGGTGGTGTTTTGGCTATATTCAGTGGTGTTTTGGTAGTATTCAGTGGTGACGTGTACTTAGCTCTGTGAAGACCTGTTTGTGTGCTCTCTGTGAATCTGTACCAGGATGCCATCTCTTGAGCAACTTTACCAGCAGCTGAGAGAAGAGCTCAGAGTTGCTAAGATGGAGATACGGCGATTAACGGAGGAGAACAAGAGGATTCGTAGTAATCCTTCTGTTGTGAGTCCCCAGGTTAAGAGGGGAGCTTGGTCAGTGGCCGGGCAACATGGAACCAAGCTGAAGATCAAGAAAACGGTTGGAGAGGCAGAAACAACGAGAAAACCCGAAGACTAAACCCGGGAAACTTTCCCAACTCATCTCGGTGCTACCTTACGAATGTGAGTGTTCACTGGGAATGCCACAACGACACCAAAGAAGCATTGGCAGACGTGAGTAAGACATCCCTAGAAACCCCCAACGAAGACCATCGAGAACGTCTTGACGAATTCTACAAGTGGGGGTAATGCTACCTGGCGAATGTGAGTCGACTACTCTGAGCATCACGACGGACGACGCCAAGGAAGGAAAAACATTGTTGTTGTGGGGATAGCCAGATTGGGTTTACATGGATAGGGCATTCTGCTTGAAGGATAGGAGTAGGGGCAGAGAGTGTGTTTTCCTGGGGCGGGGATAAGGGATATTGTTACCGTCTGGATGACATCATGAGAGGTAATGGGAGCAATCCTATTATCTGTCTCAGTGCTGGAGGCAACGATTTGGCAGACGAAAGGAGTGAGGACCTGATTAGCAGTATAGGTCAGCAATAGAGATAATTAGGAGGAAGGGTGGGAAAACCGTCATATGTGGCATTTTGCCAAGGGGGAGGAGTTGGAAATGAATGGTTGTCCAGAGCAATTGGTGTCAATGCTGGCTGACAAATACTGAAAGGGAAAAGCGGTAACTTTCCCATTGACAACTGGGACCTCTTCTATGGCAGAAATGAAAAGTATGCCAGGGATGGGGTTCACTTATCTGGGTGTGGGTGGGAGCACTGGCCAACGCAGTGGAGGAGCTGTTAGGTCTTTAAACTAGGAATAGTTAGTGGTATGGGTTTTGGCGGAAAACTGTGAAGTCGCAGGGTAGTAACATGAGAACTAGGAGAACAGTAATAGGCAAAATGAGTGGATATTGGAAAGCCAGTGGCACTAATTGACAAGGACAAAATAGGTATAGTGGAAAAACAGAAAGGAGCGGGAAAGGGGTAAAGAGAGAGGAGGGTCATTAAATATTTATTACACAAATAGTCGCAGTGCTAGGAATAAGATGGACGAGTTGAGACTAGTTTTCTAGTGCAGGTAAAAATAGATGTATTTGCCATTATGAGACGTGGTTTAATTCAAAAAGTCGGGACAGCCTGCAGAATGCACATTCAGGGTTTTAAATTGTTCCAAGTAGATAGAAGTATCGGGAAGGGGGTGGGGTGGCTTTGTATGTCCGAGATCGCTTGAACTGTTGCATAAAAACGGGTATTAAGTCTGAAGTAACACATACAGAGTCTGTTTGGGTAGAATTTCAGAGGGGCATGAAAATTAATTTTAGGTGTGATATACCGTCCCCCCCAAAATTTTGATAGGACCAGGGAAGACTACTATGGGAGGAAATTGTTAGGGCCACAAGGCACGATAATGTAATTCTAGGAGACTTTAACTTTAGTCATATTGATTGGAATTTCTTGACTGGGAATTTAGAATCATTTCATTTCTTAGAAGTAGTTCAGGATGTTTTTGAAGCAGTTTGTGACGAAAACCCACAAGGGGTAATAACCTGCTTGACTTAGTTCTGGCAAAAAAATGAAATCCCTTGTTAATAATTTAGAAGGGTTTTAGAGGAACTGGGTGCTAGCGACCACAAATCAAATACATTTAGAATTTAATGGAAATATGATAGTAGGGATAACTCAATAACATCCCAGATTTTCGCTTAGCAGATTACGATGGGCTTAGAAAAACACTTTTCTCTGTTGACTGGGTAACGAAGAGAGCTATCAATATGACAGTTTTCTGAACACAATTACATGCTGCTCAAAGAACGTTTATCCCCAAAAAGAAATTAGATCAAATGAAATGACCCAAAATGGATGAATAATAGGCTGAATATCTACAGGGCATAAGAAAGGAATTTATAGGCGTTCAAA
>NC_069401.1:94299875-94322636 GCF_026875155.1 Cherax quadricarinatus | reverse complement strand
AAACCCCCGTCTGGATTTCAATTTCTAAGAGTGACCCTTGTTTCTTTGTCCCCTCTCTGGAACATCTTTTCTCTGTCCACCCTGTCTATTCCACGCAGTATTTTGTATGTCATTATCATGTCTTCACTATCCTCCTGTCCTCCAGTGTCGTCAGGCCGATTTCCCTCAGCCTTTCTTCATAGGATATTCCCCTTAGCTCTGGAACTAACCTTGTAGCAAACCTTTGCACTTTCTCTAATTTCTTAACGTGCTTGTTCTGGTGCGGGTTTCAAACTGGTGCTGCATACTCGTATGGGCCTGACGTACACGGTGTACAGTGTCTCGAAAGATTCCTTACATAGGTATCGGAATGCTAATCTCAGGTTTGCCAGGCGCCCATATGCTGTAGCACTTATCTGGTTGATATGTGCTTCCGGAGACGTGTTCGGCGTTACAATCACGCCGAGATCTTTCTCTTTGAGCGAGGTTTGCGGTCGTTGGCCACTTAGCCTATACTCTGCGGTCTTCTTTGCCCTTCTCCAATCTTCATGACTTTGCATTTGGCAGGGTTGCATTCGAGAAGCCAATTGCTGGACCACGTGTCCAGCCTGTCCAGGTCTCTTTGAAGGTCTGCCTGATCCTCATCTGATATAATTCTCCTCATTAACTTCACATCATCTGCGAACAGAGACACCTCTGAGTCTATCCCTTCCATCATGTCATTCACTTTATACCAAAATAGCACTGGTCCTAGGACAACCCCTGTGGGACCCGCTCGTCACAGGTGCCCACTGTGATACCTCATCACGCACCATGACTCGTTGACGCCTCCTGTCAGGTATTCTCTGATCCATTGAAGTGCCCTTCCCTTTATACGCGCCTGGTCTCTAGTTTCTGCACTAATCTCTTGTGAGAACTGTGTCGAAGGCTTCTTGCAGTCCAAGAAGATGCAATCAACCCACCCCTGTCTCTCGCGTCTTACTTCTGTTACTTTATCGTTAAACTCCAGAAGGTTTGTGACAAAGGATTTGCCTTCCATGAAACAGTGCTGGTTGTCATTTATACTTTTATTCCATTCTAGGTGCTCTACCACTCTCCTCCTGATAATCTTCTCCATGACTTTGCATACTATACACGTCAGTGACACTGGTCTGTAGTTTAGCGCCTCTTTTGTCTCCTTTTTTAAAAATGGGAACTAAATTTGCCGTCTTCCATAGCACAGGTAGTAGTCCAGTTTCAAGGAATGTGTTGAAGATTGTGGTTAATGGTACACACAGCATTTCTGCTCCCTCTCTAAGGACCTATGGGGAGATATCCGGTCCCATTGCTTTTGAGGTATCAAGGTCCCTTAGCAGCTTCTTCACCTCCTCCTCAGTTGTATGTCATCCAGCAGTTGTTGGTGTATTCCCTGTTGGTGTTCCCCTCTGTCCTGTCTGCCCAGCGTCCTTCCTGTCTCCACAGTGAATTCTTCCTTAAATCTCTTGTTGAGCTCTTCACATACCTCTTGATCGTTTCGTGTGAGTTCCCCACTTTCTTTCCTCAACCTGATCACCTGGTCTTTGACTGCTGTCTTTCTCCTAATGTGGCTATACAGCAATTTCGGGACATACTTGACTTTTGATGGTATGTCGTTTTCATGCTGTCGCTGGGCCTCTCTCCTTATCTGTGCATACTCGTTTCTGGCTCTTCGACTGACCTTTGTAAAAGTCCTGCTAGATTCTCATTCGACTGAATTATCCTCATTAACTTTATATTGTCTGCAAACAAGGACAATTCTGAGTCTATGCCTTCCGTCATGTCATTTACATACCAGAAACAACACCAGTCCTGGGACTGACCCCTGTGGAACCCTACTCGTCACAGGCGCCCACTCTGACACCTCGTCACATACCATGATTCGTTGTTGTCTTCCTGTCAGGTATTCTCTGATCCATTCCATTGCCTTTGTATCCCTGCCTGATCCATCAGCTTTTACATTAATCTCCTGTGTGTAACTGTGTCTAAAGCCTTCTTGCAGTCCATGAAATTCCAGTCACCCCACCCCTTTCTCTCTTGTCTTCCGTCACTTTATCTTAAAACTCCATTAGGTTTGTGACACAGGATTTCCCATCCCTGAAACCATGCTGGTTGTTGTGTATAAGCTCATTCCTTTCTACGTTCTCCATCACTCTTCTCCTGATAATCTTTTCCTAGTGTATGCATACAATGCAATCAGTTACACTGGTCTGTAATACAGTGCTCAGTGTATGCCTCGTTTCTTCAAAATTTGAAATACATTTATTGTCTTCCACACCTTAGGTAATCACCTTGTTTCGATAATGTTGAAGATTGATGTTAGTGGCACACACAGCGCCTCTGCTCCCTCTCTCAGGACTCACAGAGAGATGTCGTCTGGTCCTACTGCCTTTGAGGTATCTAGTTCACTCACCACCCTCTTCACCACCTCCTCGGTTGCGTGTATTGTGTCCAGCTGATCATTTCTGTCTCCACCGAAAATACTTCCTTATATCTCATGCTGAGCTATTCACATGCTTTTCAGTCGTTTTCTGTGATCTCCCCTCCTTCCTTCCTCAGCCTGATTCTCAGGTCGTTGACTGCTGTTCTCCTCCTGATGTGGCTGTACAAAAGCTTTGGGTTAGACTTGGCTTTCAATGCTATATCATTTTCGTATTGCCGCAAGGCCTCTCATTATCTTTGCATATTTGCTTTTTGACTAATCTTGTTATTTTCCTGGGTCCTTTGTCTTCTATATAATTTCCATGTGTGTGTGAGGATGTGTAAGTGTTATGAGAAGAGGTAGTAAGTGGCCTTGGATAGAATGTGTATGTTGAGAACTAAGTATAAATCACTTAAATATTTTGACGCTAACATACCGAAGTGTGACATACGCCATTCCCTTTCCAAAGTTTATTTCAACGTGATAACTAGAGAAATGATCCTCTCATCAGCTTCAAAAATTCAGTACATTATTGCATTATTTTGCCTTGATTCTGTTGAGGAATTCTTGATACAAGAAACTGGACACATTTGCTTGCTTGGATCGAATTTGAATGCATTCCTTTCCAATGGCACTATGTTACCCCTTTAGGTTTAGTAAGTTCCTCCGATTTAAATATTATAATTCTGACCTGCATCAATTTACAATAATTGATACATTGCACCAAATGAATGAAACGTTTCATGTGTTTAGGCTGTGAATGTAAAAATTTTGATTATTATGAAACGGAGACATACTGGAGCCAGATCATACTGAAACTAGAAGTGAGTTGCAAACTCCACTGGTAGGTGAAAGTTTTTCATAGTGTAGATACCCAGACGTAAGTTCAGTATATGTCTTATTTATCAACTTGTTGTCAATGTATATTATTAATTTAATTTAATGATAATTGTCTGACATAATACCAGGAATCCTGGTTCAGAGGTGAGCCAACTTTTGGGCATGACTTGCTTCCACTAGTAGGTTCCACCTACCTATAAAAATGCCTTCAACTGCTGCACCTCTTTTCTGGTTTCATTATGTAGGTGTCTACTCTTGCCTCTACTTATGACTAATCATGATTATGGAAGTGACCATCTTCCAGTGGTAAGGGAATCATTACTTCATCTTCCGTTGCTTTTGGACTGTATCTTAGATGATCTGAAAAGTAATTTGTTGATGAAACGATTTCATAACAAAGATATCCAGATGTTGCAAGTGTGCCTTATTCATCAGTTTGTCGATACTTTATGACTTGGAACTGTATTAATTTTCTCTATGATTCTTTTTAAATATTTCAGTGTTTCACTGGGTTTTGTTCCAACTCTTGGGTCTCCAACTAGTATGTATATGTACCCACTGGGCCCTTTTCAGAGTCTAATGCAAACCCTTTTTTGTTGTGTTTCAAACTAATGCTCTTGGACCCTTTGGTGGTGTTGATCTACAGCACCTGAATGTGAAAAATAAATTTGTAACACTAGATATCTTTCTTGATTAAACGTTTCTGCTTTGCAGCAGTCTGCAATATAGGCGACTCCCTTCGTCAATACAGATTCCTAATGTTTCAAATGTATGTTACTTATCTTGTCGGTATTGTACGTCATTTATAATATGACGCGCTGGCATCTCTTGCTCGCTTGATGGAATTAACCTGATAGTCTCCAAGTAGAGGACTCTGAAGTATATCTACTTGTTATTTTGCACGCACTGAGGCAGTGATGAATGATGTCATGAGTTACGGGGCATACCTCTCTTCGTGCATGAATTGCAACACGTCAAGTTATTATGAAATTAGAAGCAAAGTACTGAATGCTTCACTGGCATGCAACGCCTGGGGAATGATACGTAATCAGGTCTGATTAAAAGAAAGAGGAAAGGAAACTTTAATTCTTTAAATCAAGAGCCGTTCATGTTAATCCAGGGGTCCATGATGCATGGCAGTGCAGAGGAATGTAAGCTTCAAGCAGCACTCAGTCAGTTACTGTCTGACACAGTAAATATTTAATTCAGATAATAAGAAAGCTATCCATATGGAGCTGGTGGAAAGACACATCAAAGTTTTTTTTCATGATATTCTTAACGTCAGGAATAAAACTGAAGAAAATTCCAGTCGGTCCTGTAAGCCATGTTGTTCAGCACTCCAAGTTGCAGGGGACGAGCCAGCAGTGTTTTTACCTTTTTCTCTTTCTTTCATTCTTTCATTCGATTTTCAAATTTTCCCTTTTCCTCTCATTCCTCTGTTACTTAAAACAATTTTCGTTCTTTATCGAGTTTTCTTGGAAGGATTTATTTTTATTTTTTATAAAGATTCGCCGGTATTTCTCGGGCCCCGGGGCCTTTTCCAAGTGGTGGCCTGTCTTGGCTCCCTGGCTAGGGAGTGTCTGAAACCAAGTCCCCCATGGGAGGAGGTACAAGTCCCCCCTTTCATCTTTAGGACCAGCTGTCCCAGACCTAGCTTTTCGTAGGGAGAACCCTAGGCCTCTCTGGTCCCCATCCCCCCCCCAAGGGGGGGTTTTGGGGAAATGCCGTTTGTGAGCTAAAGCTGGGGCTCAGGCACCTCCCCAAACCCTGGGGGGGGGGGGACAGGGTTTTGCGAGAAGGTTTCCGAAAAAAAACACAAACCCCTTTTCCTAAAAAATTAAAAAAAAATTTTTAATTTTAATTCAATTCCGTATCTTAAAGGTTTTTTTCCCATAATTTTTGGGGATATGATTATTATTGATGATGAAAAATTTTTAAAATTAAAAAAACCCTTTTTCCCATTTTAAAAATTTTAAATTATTATTTTTTTTGTATTATTAATATTATTATTTTAAATTTTATTTTTCCCTTGGGTTTTTTAGAGTAGTAGTGTATTCTTGTTTATGTTTTCCCGTATTTTTTAGGTTTATTTTTATGATAAAGAGTCAGGTAACAAAAGTATTCCCTCCAGTGTTGAAGAACATTCATTTTTCCCGGGGGGAAAAATAGGGGGGAAAAGTGTGAAAAGGGGATTTAGTGGTAAGGGGGAAAAATGGTCACCAGCAGGACGGGTGGAGCCGTTTTTAAGAGGAAGTGGTTAAAAGGTTCGGGGAAAAGAGAAAAATGAGGAGAGTAATTAGAAAAGTGTGATGGTGGGAAAATCGAATTCTTGTTCTCCAAGGACGAGTGAACTTCAGTGGTTACTGGGGAAGGTCCCACTGTTCCCCTGCAATCAGGTAAGAATTTTTTAAATTGTGGGGCGATTCTCAGGAAAGGGTTATATGGATTTTCCCTTTGAAAACAGGGGGACAGAAAGGTCAGCAGAAGGGGTTTTTCCCTTTCCCGGGAGTGGTTTTGGGTTTGCCCATTTTCAGCAGGTTGGAAAATATTAGGGCAGATAGTGGGAACAACCCCAAATTATCTGTTTTTGTGTTTGGGGGTAATGACTTGGGGAAAGGGGAAAGGAGAGAGGAGTGTGGTTTAAAAGTACGGTCAGCCTTTAGAAGAAAGGTTAGATCTAAGGGGGGACCCCCTTTCCTATGTAGCATTTCCCTAAAAAGGGGAGTGGGAAAATGAAAAATGTCTAGGGAAAATTGGTTAAATTGGGGCTGGGACAGGAAACTGCAAGGCTTGCAACCCATTCATTGAAAAATGGGAATTTTTTCTTTGGCAAACATGGATGAATGCAAGGGGGGGGGTTCATCCCCTTGGGGGGTTGGAGTGGTTGCATTAGAAAAATTTAAATTTGAGGGGGGGTTAACTGTGACTTGTCTGGAATTTAAAAAGAAGATTATAGAGGTATGGGTGGGGGTTTTGGGAAACAATTTAGGCTGCAGCATTAGGGTTAAAAAACAGGGTTATTACCGGGGGTACCTTTAGGGATATGTTTTTTTAAAAACAATAAATTTAAAATAAAGTTGTAGTAATGGCAAATAAATTGATCAACAAAACAAAAAGGGGATAGTAGAGGGCAACGAGTTTACTAGCTCCCTTAATTTAACTATACAAAAGTAGGGGGTCTAAAAAAAAAATAGATAAAACTAAAAAAATTTCTTGCAAGTGTAGGTTAAAATAGATTTTTTTTGGTTAAAAACAGGGGGACCCGGTTCACATGGGGAAAAAAAGAGGAAAAAGCCTTCTGAAGCCAATACAGGGGGTTTTTAAAAATTTTTCCCCCACTGATTTTGGGTAACAGGAAGGGTGGTGGTTTTGGCGTGTATGTCCCGAGGGAAAAATTTAAAAAGTTTGGGCTTAGCCCTGATATAAGATTAGAAAAAATCGAACACAGAAAACGGTTTGGCTTCAGTTTCTCGAAAGGGGAGTGAAAAAATTTAAATTTTTGGGGGTTTTATTTATAGGCCCCCAAACCTTGGGGAGGGGGGCGCAATAAAAAGGGTTTTGGGAAAGAAAAAATTATAAGGGGATCTAGATATGAAAAGTTGTGGGTAAGGGAGATTTTAACTTTAAAACAAATTTAAATTTGGAAAAAATTGACAGGAAAAAACTTGAGGGCAAATGACTTTTTGATACGGTTTTTTGGATTGCCTTTTAGAAAAGGTTGTGACAGAACCAAAAGAGGGAAAAAATCTGCCCTTTCTTGGTTTTTGTCAACAAAGATTCACTAAATTTAAAAAAATTTGAGGTTAATGATGATTGGGGGGAAGTGATCAAAAAATCACTTAGTTTAAATCATGGAATTACCCAGATAACGAAAATAATCTCTGTCACAGTTTTTTCGTTTTGGCCCGATTCAGGGACTAAAAAAATTATTTGGGTGGGCTAAATTGGGATGTCCTGCTATGGGTCGGGTAGGGACTTGGTTTCAATATGACTTTTTTCAGAGAAGTTCTAGCTCCCCCGACAACTTTTTTTCCCGAAAAGGGAAATTAGATCAAACAAAAATGACCCCAAAATGGATGAAAAATTTTTAAAAACCCCTTGGTCAAAAGGGAGGCATTATAGGGTATCAAAAGAGGGGAGGGGCATTAAGAATCAATATTTGAATTAAAAGAGAAAAAAAAAAAAGGGAAAAAGAAAAGCAAAAAGGGATTTTAGGCTAACGCGCAAGGGTTAAAAGGCTTACCAAAAAGGGTTCTTTCGGGTATACAGAAAAAGATTAGGACAGATTGGCCCACTTAGGTAACTATGGTCAGATCACTGACAGTGATAAGGAATGTGTGAAATTCTCAATACCTACTTCCTCTCTTTTTCACCCAGGAAAAACTAGCGTATTCCTAAAAAAATAGATTTTGTAAACAGGTACTAAATAGTACGATTGGGGAAAACAATGACATGGTCCTCAAAAATAGAGAAAAGAACCAAAATCCCCCAGGCCCGATAAAACTTTTTGAAGGGTTGAAAAGGATTAAAAAAGAACTTGCGTCCTTTGTTATCTTTTAACATATCATACAAATGGCTGTCCCGATAAGTGGAAAATACAAATGTAATAGCTTTACAAGGCAGGTGACAGTCCTTGTCTTCAAACTATAGACCAATAAGCCTTACCCCCCAAGGGGGAAAATTTATGAAATCAATAATCCAAAAAGAAAATTCGTAGCCATTTTGACGGGCACAGATTGTAATGATTCTCAACACGGTTTAAAAAAGGGGCGTTCCATCTTAAAATTTTACTAACTTTTTTCCTAAGGTGTTTTGAGGAGGTAACATGGTAATGAATATATTGGTATATGGATTTCATAAGGCTTTCGATAGGTTTCCCACCAGAGGCTTTTGGAAGAAACTTAAGGCCCACCGGAATAGGAGGAAAAATTTTTTCCTGAGTAAGGTGGCTGACAAATAGACACAGGAGTTTGCATAAATGGGGGGAAAACAGAATGGGGGGCACGTCACAAGTGGTGTTCCTCAGGGGCTGTTGGGCCCCCTGGTTTTTCCGTTTAATAAACGACATAGAGAGAGAATAAATAGCGACATAAGCAAATTTTCTGAGACACCAAATGGCCCCAAATTCTTTAAGAGGCAAAGACTTCCAGGATGATTTGATAGATGATGCAATGGTCGGGGGAAAATTTGGGATGTAGTTTTTAAAATTGATAAATGGAAAATTCTAAAATTTTTTCAGTTAAAAAAACCTGCCCAATAACTAAATAATGTAAATAATCACTGATTGCGAAAAGGATTTAGGAGTTCGGGTTGCAGTAATCTTAAACCAAGACAACAGTGCATTGTGTTTGCAATAAACTAAAGAATTATTTGCTTCAATTAGAAAATTAAAAAAAAAGCCCCCGATTGTTTTTCAACTTATATCCTGGTTAGGCCCCCATTTTGGGCTTGCGCTGAGTTTTTGGCCCCCGTATTACAGAATGGATATAAAAGCTCTGGGGAAAAGTACAGAGGAGGGTGACAAATATCCCATGTATCGAAAATTTTCCCCAGAGGGAAAAGGAGGACCCCGGTTGCACTCTCCCCAAAGGGTGAAAATAGGGGGGGGTTATCGGGGGTTATAAGGAAAAAAAGGAAAAATAAAGGGGAGTAAATAGCGTGCTGAAAATTCCCACCAAGACAGGGCTCACAGCAAAGTTTTCAAATTGGAAAATTCAGATTCAGGAAGGATATAGGAAAGCACTGGTTTTGGTAAGAGTCGTGGATGAGTGGAACAAGCTCCCGAATACAGTTATTGAGGCTAAAACGTTGTGCAGTTTTAAAAATAGGTTAGATAAATACATGAGTGGGTGTGGGTGGGTGTGAGTTGGACGTGGCTAGCTTGTACTGCTGGGTCTCGTTCAGTGCTCCTTCCTTTAGTGGAGATGACCAGACTGGGTGGGTCATTTGGCTAATCCGGGGGGGGGGGGGGTAGGTCATTGGTCTTATCCGTGGAGGGGGACATGGACCTGCTCTGCATGGGTCAGTAGGCCTGTTGCAGTGTTCCTTCTTTCTTATGTTCTTATGTTCTTGATTTATATACACTGTGGAATACGCATCTCTCAGTGTATGTACACCTATCGTTATATAAACACTTGAGATTCAAACCCCGTTGTGTATACACACTGAGAGGTTCTCACCTCTCGCTTCTCATCCCCTTCACTTAAGACGGGACGGAACTTGAGCACTGGATAAGCTTAGACATGAAAATTCTGAAGCAGTATCTACAAGAAGGGGAGCTTCTCTGGGGATCAGTGAGAGGCTCTGCTATATCTCCCGCTCCTGCAACTATTCTGGGTAACTTAGGCATGAATCTCCTTAAAACTTTAGCCTGAGGTGATGCCTCACTCCATGGTTTACATAAATCTTGTTCTGCAAGAGAACGCCAACTATCGATTTTACTCCTGAGTTAAAGGTCATATTGAATATACAGTTTATATATATGAGGAAATGGTCTCTCTCTCTCACCTACATCATCTCATGTGAAAGCTTTTTTATTATGAGACATACAAATAGGGAACAGGATGTAGTTAGCACCAGCTATGGGTCAGCGATTTCATTTGAATAATTTACTTTATTTCATCGATGTCATTATGCTGTAAGAACATGTTCTAGACTCTAATATCTCTAGGAATGAATTTTCTCAGAAGATGTGACGATCTTGAGAAGGATACATAAAGTAATTGCTGTTTGTTGTCCATTTTGTTGAATAGAAGCTGTTTCCTCGTTGCCTGTGATATGGAGACAAGTGTAGTACCTTGACAATATGGATCTTATACATAACAGTAAGTCACCCACATCCCTCCGTTGTTGAAGGCTTTGCTGAAATGACAGATCTGTCAGGGTCGGGTCGAGCGAGAGATAAGTCGTTTGGTTCTATTCTCTATTCTGTTAAGAAGTCGTTGATAGGACGGTGAGCAGATACTCCAAGAAAGTGTAACATACTAAAGGTCAAAGCAGACGTGTACCTCGTACACAATCATGCAGCCTCTGCTGGCCATTGAAACACAGTGGTATTTCAATGGTAGATTGAAATATTTTACATTTTTTAATGTTTAAAGTTTTTAACTATCTTAATAACCCTTCCCTAACACTGGCTATCAAGTGGCTATTATTATGTGTAACAATGGAGCACCTTGCATAACACATACAGAGTAAATATTTTAATTTCTTCCTGTAATGAATATATACTTTCAACACTGAAAGAGGAATAAACAACAAAACTAGAAGGCTGACTAAAGAACATAAGAACATAAAAAAGAAGGAACACTGCAGCAAGCTTACTGGCCCATGCGAAGTGGGTCCAATTCTCCCACCGGTTTAAGCCAATGCCTAGTCATGTTAGTCACAGTCACAGCACGGCATCTGACCTAGTAGCACAAGTTAGTCAGGTCCAACTCACACCCACCCACACCCACTCATGTATTTATGCAACCGATTTGTAAAACTACACAACGTCTTAGCTTCTAGGACGGTACTCGGGAGTTTCAATCTTCCTTACTACATGCTGTGATTATTACTAAAAATGTATGTAGCACATAAATAATAAAATCTTTGTATTTATGAAAAATACAAATTTGAAAGAGGATGAAGAAACATGCAACTGTGGTCCAAAGATTTCATTTGACTGATTATATTTCATTAAAGTTTGAATGCTGATCAAACATATTCCATTCATGGAAGGAATGATCTCAGATGAGTCGATTTTCTTTAGAAGAGAATAGCTAGAATATAATTACTATTCTGCACACTTCTTGTGGAATGAAAGCGGTGTTCTCGCTGACTACGAAGGGGATAATCATGACGGTAAAAATAATTAAAAAAAAATTACAGTGTGTACCCTTAGTCAGAAACAACAATTTTATATTAATATTTATTCATATGTTGGACAAATGTATAAGTGAATCAGTTTGGATTTTAGTATCATCTTCAAGGATTGTGCCTCTGAGAATACTGCATTCATCCTCCTTATCTTCTTTTTTTTTGAGTAGATGGCCTGAAATATTTAATTAAAATTACTTATAAAACATTTTTTTCTTTTTTGGTTCGATTTAAATTTAATCTACTTCAAGGACTGACTGATTTGTAATTTACTATTTGATCGGACAAAAAATGAAATAGCTCCTCACTGAGTGAGTTGCCACTAACTCTGAGTGAGTTGCCACCTCCTCTGAGTGAGTTGCCACCTCCTCTGAGTGAGTTGCCACTAACTCTGAGTGAGTTGCCACCTCCTCTGAGTGAGTTGCCACTAACTCTGAGTGAGTTGCCACCTCCTCTTAGTTGCCACTTCCTCTGAGTGAGTTGCCGCCTCCTCTGAGTGAGTTGCCGCCTCCTCTGAGTGAGTTGCCACTAACTCTGAGTGAGTTGCCACCTCCTCTTAGTTGCCACTTCCTCTGAGTGAGTTGCCGCCTCCTCTGAGTGAGTTGCCACCTCTTCTGAGTTGCCACCTCCTCTGAGTGTGTTGCCACCTCTGAGTTGCCACTTCTTCTGAGTGAGTTGCCGCCTCCTCTGAGTGAGTTGCCACTAACTCTGAGTTGCCGCCTCCTCTGAGTGAGTTGCCACTAACTCTGAGTGAGTTGCCACTAACTCTGAGTGAGTTGCCACTAACTCTGAGTGAGTTGCCACCTCATCTGAGTGAGTTGCCGTCTCCTCTGAGTGAGTTGCCACCTCTTCAGAGCGAGTTACCACTTCCTCTGAGTGAGTTGCCATCTCCTCTGAGTGAGTTGCCGTTTCCTCTGAGTGAGTTGCCGCCTCCTCTGAGTGAGTTGCCACCTCTTCGGAGCGAGTTACCACTTCCTCTGAGTGAGTTGCCGTCTCCTCTGAGTGAGTTGCCGCCTCCTCTGAGTGAGTTGCCACCTCCTCTGAGTGTGTTGCCACCTCCTCTGAGTGAGTTGCCACTTCCTCTGAGTGAGTTGCCACCTCCTCTGAGTGAGTTGCCACTTCCTCTGAGTGAGTTGCCACCGCCACTGAATGAGTTGCTATTTCCTCTGAGTGAGTTGCCACCTCTTCGGAGCGAGTTACCACTTCCTCTGAGTGAGTTGCCGTCTCCTCTGAGTGAGTTGCCACTTCCTCTGAGGGAGTCGCCACCTCCTCTGAGTGAGTTGCCACTTCCTCTGAGTGAGTTGCCACCTCCTCTGAGTGAGTTGCCACTTCCTCTGAGTGAGTTGCCACCGCCACTGAATGAGTTGCTATTTTCTCTGAGTTGCCACCTCCACTGAGTGAGTTGCCAATTCCTCTGAGTGAGTTGCCACCTCCTCTGAGTGTGTTGCCACCTCCTCTGAGTGAGTTGCCACTTCCTCTGAGTGAGTTGCCACCTCCTCTGAGTTGCAACTTCCTCTGAGCGAGTTGCCACTTCCTCTGAGTGAGTTACCACTTCCTCTGAATGAGTTTACATCTCTTCTGGGTGAGTTGCCACTTCCTCTGAGTGAGTTGCCACCTCCTCTGAGTGAGTTGCCACTTCCTCTGAGTGAGTTGCCACCGCCACTGAATGAGTTGCTATTTCCTCTGAGTGAGTTGCCACCTCCACTGAGTTGCCACTTCCTCTGAGTTGCCATCTCCTCTGAATGAGTTTCCACCTCTTCTGAGCGAGTTGCTACTTCCTCTGAGTGAGTTTCCACCTCCTCTGAGGTGGAAAACATTATATACTGAGTCAAAAAAGGAAAATTAGTGTGCACTACCTAGCAGAGTTTACTGCCAGAGGGGAATCATAGGCCTGTGTCCCGTGTGAAAAAAATAATAATAATTGAACTTTTCGTGTCAGAGGAAAGAAAGTCTCCCTGATAACATTGAGTATACATAGTGTATAGTGTATACTACAGTGGCTACCTAGTATATTGATGATAAAGGCTAAAGTGTCATTTGAAAACAGGTGAATTTGTAAATGAAGTGATAAGCCTATAGAGGCAGGTGCCAGAAGTCGCCAGAAACTTACCACAGGTCAGCTGTTTTAATAATCTTCCTGGCCTGCTAGTGAAACTCGCATTATAATCTAGTGATACCAGTGAATAGCAGAATACAGTGTTGTAGTAGCAACTAACCAGTATTATAATGGTACTTAGTGGAGTGGAGTGACTTTCATTAGTTTCTTTTTTCTTGAAATACCAGACATATACTGTGAATTTCATATAACCTGTAGTTACCAGCGGTCACAATATACACAACGAGAAGCAATTATTACTACAGAAAAAGCGTCCTTCCTCCAAAATTTGCACCAGTCAACTATAGTGATAATATAGCATTTATTGTGGTGGAGACGAAAAAAAAAAAAAAAAAAAAAAAAATAGAAAAGCTAGATACAGCGATTGATAAACAAGGGTGGAGGTCGACCGTTCGTCACTGTAGGAGTGCCAGCAGTCACCGATTTCTTCAACACGCAAGTTATACTTTTGTATCAGTCAAATCACATATTACTCGGGTAGATAATTTCCAGTAGATCCTTCATTTGTTAGCTCAAATCACCGACCAGTATGTTTAAATAAGTGACCCACTGATCAGATCAGATCGACTGGTCCGAACCCTTGACTGGTCCGAACCTTGACTGGTCCGAACCCGGGACTGGTTTCAAACGGTTTCGTTGGACAATAAAGCAGACTGTAAACGGATGGGGTTGTAGGCGCCCTTATAAACACAAACATTAAAAATCAGGAACGTGACGGTAAGCTGTCCAATATACAAAAACAGTTAGAAACAGAAATACAAATAGCTAGAGCTTCATTTAAGGAGGTTATTAATAGAATATTCAAGAGGTAGTAGAATTGCAATAAATCAACCATTCAAATCATTATGAAGCTGTGTGTAGTCTGTGGTCAGTCAAACAAACGGGCTTCCACATGGATAAATTGTCATTTTTGTGGAAATTTGTGTCACGCCCCTTGTGCAGATATTCAAGAACTAGCTACAAGCAGTATTAAAACAGAGAAGTGTTTTTGGGTATGCCCAAATGAGGAAAATCTGTGGACTAAAATCACAAGGGTATTAAAAGAGGACAACATCAAAGCTGCTTTCATAGAAAACTTGGAAGCTTTCTACAACAGATGGGAACATAAAAAGTCTGGGCTGAATGGTACTGCCCTTGATACTGGCCATGTAGTCACAAACTGTAAGGCTGGAGGTGATGTCCTGGTAGTCAGTAAATGTGGGGCTGATAGTGCTGTCCTGGGAGACAGTAATGGTGAAGCTGGAGGTGCTGTCCTGGGAGACAGAAATGGTGAAGCTGGAGATACTGTCCTGGGAGACAGTAATGGTGAAGCTGGAGATACTGTCCTGGGAGACAGTAATGGTGAAGCTGGAGATTTTGTCCAGGTAGTCGGGAATTATACGCAGGAAGGAATACATATAAATGACCTCATAGGGGACAGGAGCCATAGTAGGGAAACAAGTGTAGTCAAAGATAAGATAACACCAATATTGCAAACTAGAAATACCACAGGAAATAGCAAACAAGAGGACTCCAATAGCAATACTGAGGATAAATTACCAAAAACAACTGGTGGGAGCTCCATTGTTGGTGCTAGGGATGATAGAAGTAAGACAGGGAAACATGCACCAACAGGGAATACAGTCACAGAAACCCAAGGCAAGCGGAAACCAAGCCTGTGCACATACTATGCACTTGGTATCTGCTGGCATGGGAAATCTGGGAAAAACAGATGGGACATGCAACTATGACCACCCTAGAAAATGCCATGCCCATATGACAACAGGAAAATGCAAACTCCCCTTTCCCGTAAGCTTTTTCACCCTGAAATGTGTACCTCTTCAGTACAGGAAAGACTGTGCTATAACTTAAATTGCCAGGCATACCATCTAAAGGGGACAAAAAGATACAAAACATCCAGGCCATGGGGAAAACCTGGGTAGCCACAGCCACTCAAGAGGGAGAGGTTTTTTAGTGCCAGGAAGGAAAAAAAAAACTGGCAGGAAATGGCAGAAATCGTACACCAAATCCAGTCATTCCTGGAGTGGAACCACAGTCGATGGGCCTCCACTCCAAACCAACAGATACAGATACTAATGCCGGAAAAAAAATCCCCCCCCCAGTACCAACAATACCACCAGTCCGATAACATTCTTCTTTGCAAATATACAGGGTCTAAAGCCAGCAACAAACAACAAAATACCTTTTATCCGTGGACTGCTTGCAGAGGCCAAGGCAATGTTCGCGGCTTTCACTGAGACCCACATAAAGGATCACTTGGACAACGAAATATGGATCCCAGGTTACAACCTATACAGATGTGACAGAGTGAACAGGCAAAAGGGGGGGGTTGGCCTGTACATTGCAGAGTCACTTGTTTGCACAGAAAATGCTTAATGCCTCAAATGATGTTGTGGAAGTTTTAGCAGTAAAGGTCGAGAACCAAAACCTAGTCATTGTGGTAGTCTACAAGCCTCCGGATGCAACATCCCAGCAATTCCAGGAACAGCTGTTAAAAATTGACCACTGTCTGGAAAATCTTCCAGCTCCTGCACCCAACATCTTGCTCCTGGGGGATTTCAACTTAAGGCACCTAAAATGGAGGAATATAGCAAATAATATTGTTGCAGTAATAACACCAGGAGGCAGCTCTGATGAAAACTCACACTCACACGAGCTTTTAAATCTCTGCACAAAATTCATTTAAACCAGCAAATAATAGAGCCTACTAGACTGGAGAATACACTAGACCTCATCTTCACTAACAATGATGATCTGATAAGAAATGTCACCATATCAAAAACAATATACTCAGATCACAACATAATTGAGGTTCAGACATGTATGCGTGGAGCCCCCGACCCACAAAATGAGACTAGTCACGAGGGAGCATTCACCAAATTCAACTTCAATAACAAAAACATAAAGTGGGACCAAGTAAACCAAGTCCTAACCGATATAAGTGGGAAGATACACTAAGCAACACAGACCCCAACTTATGCCTAGAACAGATTAATTCGGTGGCACTCGATGTATGCACAAGGCTTATTCCTCTAAGAAAAAGGAGGAGTAGATGTAAAATAGAAAGAGACAGGCGCTCCCTTTACAGGCAACGGAAAAGAATAACAGAGCGGCTAAAAGAGGTCAATATATCTGAAATGCGTAGGGAGACACTGGTCAGAGAAATAGCAAGCATCGAACTTAAGCTAAAAGAATCCTTTAGGAGTCAGGAATCGCGGGAAGAACTAAAAGCCATAAATGAAATCGAAAGAAACCCAAAGTATTTCTTCTCCTATGCCAAATCAAAATCGAGAACAAAAGTCCAGTATTGGGCCCCTACTTAAACAAGATGGTCCTACACAGATGACAGCAAGGAAATGAGTGAGCTACTCAAGTCCCAATATGACTCAGGTTTTAGCAAGCCGCTAACCAGACTGAGAGTCGAAGATCAAAATGATTTTTTTTATGAGAGAGCCACAAAATTTGATTAACACAAGCCTATCCGATGTTATTTCCCGACGCCAAATGACTTCGAACAGGCGATAAATGACATGCCCATGCACTCTGCCCAGGGCCAGGACTCATGGAACTCTGTGTTCATCAAGAACTGCAAGAAGCCCCTATCACGAGCCTTTTCCATCCTATGGAGAGGGAGCATGGACACGGGGGTCGTCCCTCAGTTACTAAAAACAACAGACATAGCCCCACTCCACAAAGGGGGCAGTAAAGCAACAGCAAAGAACTACAGACCAATAGCACTAACATCCCATATCATAAAAATCTTTGAAAGGGTCCTAAGAAGCAAGATCACCACCCATCTAGAAACCCATCAGTTACACAACCCAGGGCAACATGGGTTTAGAACAGGTCGCTCCCGTCTTTCTCAACTATTGGGTCACTACGACAAGGTCCTAAATGCACTAGAAGACAAAAAAGAATGCAGATGTAATATATACAGACTTTGCAAAAGCCTTCGACAAGTGTGACCATGGCGTAATAGCGCACAAAATGCGTGGTAAAGGAATAACAGGAAAAGTCGGTCGATGGATCTATAATTTCCTCACTAACAGAACACAGAGAGTAGTCGTCAACAGAGTAAAGTCCGAGGCAGCTACGGTGAAAAGCTCTGTTCCACAAGGCACAGTACTAGCTCCATCTTGTTCCTCATCCTCATATCCGACATAGACAAGGATGTCAGCCACAGCACCGTGTCTTCCTTTGCAGATGACACCCGAATCTGCATGACAGTGTCTTCCATTGCAGACACTGCAAGGCTCCAGGCGGACATCAACCAAATCTTTCAGTGGGTTGCGGGGAAAACAATATGAAGTTCAACGATGAGAAATTTCAATTACTCAGATATGGTAAACATGAGGAAATTAAATCTTCATCAGAGTACAAAACAAATTCTGGCCACAAAATAGAGCGAAACACCAAACGTCAAAGACCTGGGAGTGATTATGTCGGAGGATCTCACCTTCAAGGACCATAACATTGTATCAATCGCATCTGCTAGAAAATGACAGGATGGATAATGAGAACCTTCAAAACTAGGGAGGCCAAGCCCATGATGACACTCTTCAGGTCACTTGTTCTATCTAGGCTGGAATATTGCTGCACTCTAACAGCACCTTTCAAGGCAGGTGAAATTGCCGACCTAGAAAATGTACAGAGAACTTTCACGGCGCGCATAACGGAGATAAACACCTCAATTACTGGGAGCGCTTGAGGTTTCTAAACCTGTATTCCTGGAACGCAGGAGGGAGAGATACATGATTATATACACATGGAAAATCCTAGAGGGACTAGTACCGAACTTGCACACGAAAATCACTCACTACGAAAGCAAAAGACTTGGCAGACGATGCACCATCCCCCCAATGAAAAGCAGGGGTGTCACTAGCACGTTAAGAGACCATACAATAAGTGTCAGGGGCCCGAGACTGTTCAACTGCCTCCCAGCACACATAAGGGGGATTACCAACAGACCACTGGCAGTCTTCAAGCTGGCACTGGACAAGCACCTAAAGTCGGTTCCTGATCAGCCGGGCTGTGGCTCGTACGTTGGTTTGCGTGCAGCCAGCAGCAACAGCCTGGTTGATCAGGGGCTGATCCACCAGGAGGCCTGGTCACAGACCGGGCCGCGGGGGCGTTGACCCCCGAAACTCTCTCCAGGTAAACTCCAGGTAAACTCCTCTGAATGAGTTTCCACCTCTTCTGAGCGAGTTGCCACTTCCTCTTGGTGAGTTGCCACTTCCTCTTGGTGAGTTGCCACTTCCTCTGAGTGATTTGCCACCTCCACTGAGTGAGTTGCCATTTCCTCTGAGTGAGTTGCTGCTTCCTCTGAGTGAGTTGCCACTTCCTCTAAGTTGCCACCTCCTGTGAGTGAGTTTCCACCTCCTCTGAGTGAGTTGCTACCTCCTCTGAGTGAGTTGTCACTGCCACTGAGTGAGTTGCAATTTCCTCTGGGTGAAGTGCCACTTCTGAGTGAATTGCCGCCTTCTCTGGGTGAGTCGCCACCTCCTCTGAGTTGCCACCTCCTCTGAGTGAGTTGCCACCTCCTCTGGGTGAGTTGCCACCTCCTCTGAGTTGCCACCTCCTCTGAGTGAGTTGCCACCTCCTCTGGGTGAGTTGCCACCTCCTCTGAATGAGTTGCCACTTCCTCTGAGTGAGTTGCCACCTCTGAGTGAGTCGCCACATCTGAGTGAGCTGCCACCTCCTCTGAGTTGCCACTTCCTCTGGGTGAGTTGCCACTTTCTCTGAGTGGGTTTCCACCTCCCCCGAGGAGTTTCCCCCTTTCCCCTGAGTGAGTTGCCATCGCCGCTGAGTGAGTTGCCATTTCCTCTGAGTTGCCACTTCCTCTGAGTGAATTGCCACCTCCTCTGAGTGAGTTGCCACCTCTGGATGAGGTGTCACTTCCTCTGAGGGAGTTGCCACCTCTTCTGAGGAGTTTTCCACTTCCCCTGAGTGGGTTGCACCCCCTCTGAGTGAGTTGCCACCTCCTCTGAATGAGTTGCCACTTCCTTTGAGTTACCGCCTTCTCTGAATGAGTTTCCACCTCTTCTGAGCGAGTTGCCACTTCCTCTGAGTGAGTTGCCAGCTCCTCTGGCTGAGTTGCCACTTCCTCTGAGTGAGTTGCCACCTCTGAGTGAGTCGCCACATCTGAGTGAGTTGCCACCTCCTCTGAGTTGCCACTTCCTCTGGGTGAGTTGCCACTTTCTCTGAGTGAGTTGCCACCTCCTCCAAGTGAGTTGCTACTTCCTCTGAGTGAGTTGCCATCGCCGCTGAGTGAATTGCCATTTCTTCTGAGTTGCCACTTCCTCTGAGTGAGTAGCCACTTCCTCTGAGTGAGTTGCCACCTCCTCTGAATGAGTTGCCACTTCCTCTGAGTGAGTTGCCACCTCCTCTGAGTGAGTTTCCACTTCCTCTGAGTGAGTTGCCACTTCCTCTGAATGAGTTGCCACTTCCTCTGAGTGAGTTGCCACCTCCTCTGAGTGAGTTTCCACTTCCTCTGAGTGAGTTGCCACCTCCTCTGAGTGAGTTTCCACATCTTCTCAGCGAGTTACCACTTCCTCTGAGTGAGTTGCCACTTCCTCTGAGTGAGTTGCCACCTCCTCTGAATGAGTTGCCACTTCCTCTGAGTTACCACCTCCTCTGAATGAGTTTCCACCTCTTCTGAGCGAGTTGCCACTTCCTCTGAGTGAGTTTCCACCTCCTCTGAATGAGTTTCTACTTTCTCTGAGCGAGTTGCCACCTCCTCTGAGTTGCCAGTTCCTCTGAGTGAGTTGTCACCTCCTTGAGTGAGCTGCCACCTCCTCTGGGTGAGGTTATGTGAGGTTAGGTTTTTCACGAAATACGAGTAGTATTTCCTGATGCGGGTCTTTGTCATATGATCACCCACCACTGAAGCTTTTGGTGAACTGACCAAGGCCTTCCGCTGGCTTACCTGTCCACTTCCTATAATATTTAGGGTTGTAATTATACCGCTTAATATTTTTCTCTGAGTGAGGTGTCTCCTTAATGTTTAACATTAAATAGTCTTCTCTGGCATGTTCGTATTCTTCTGAAGATGTGAATAGGCACATGAAAGTGCTCATATTTTTTTTCCTGTTTTCCCTGTGATATTTATTATATATGTGTAATTAGGTGTTTTATTGGAATATGTTTCATGCACACACAAGCACGCACGCACACGCGTGCTTGAGACAGTGCTCTAGAAGCGGTCCTAAGATCTTGTCATTGTACGTGATAAGAGTCAGTGAACATACCTACAAGAGTATAACATGGTTTCCTGAGTCAGTAAAGGATAATGTCAAAAATTTTATAGCTTCATTTAACTCTGGGTGTTTTTAATAGAAGCCTGAGTAATGGGCAGCAAGCAGCGCTTCAACTGACAAAAGCTGTACAAAAAACAGTTAACAACTGGTCAAGGCTGTGACCACCAATCAGAAAAAAGCGCAAAAAATCTGTTGGTATGGCCGTATTGCAGTGAAGTTGTTATGGAATTATTTAGAAAAGAAAGATAAAGCTAATTAGAGAGAGAAAGTTTTCAGCAGTTAGTGTTGCCAGAGATAAGCTGTGAATACATTCTTATAAAGTCGAGATGATGACCACAAAACTAAGGAAAATAATTGTGAATACGTCGGTTACTGATGGTTTGGATCAGTGGGCCAAAAACTGGGAATGTAGGAAAAGAAGGGGAAATATAATAAGTGAAATAGACATCATAGGAAATTATAAGTAGATGGACAGTAGGTGGACAGATACAGGATGTTGCAGAGATGGGACGCAGCAACAAGGGGTCAGAGTTGGAAGTTGAAGAATTAGTTGAATCACAGGGATGTTAGAAAGTGTTTTTTCAGTCACAGAGTTGTCAGGAAGTGGAATAGTCTGAGAAGTAATGTAGTGGAGGCAGGATCCATACATAGCTTTAAGAAAAGGTATGATAAAGCTCATGGAGCAGGAAGAGTGATCTAGTAGCTACCAGTGAAGAGCCAGGGCCAGGAGCTGTGAATCGACCCCTGCAACCACAACTAGGTGAGTTCAAGAAGGTAAGTATACACACACACATTGGCACGCACGCTCGCTCGCGCACTACGAGACACTAACACACACCATCACCACTACCATTACCACCATAACGACTACCACTACCACCACCACTGTCACCACCACCGTCACTGCCACTGCCATCACCATCACCACCATCACTACTATCACCACCAACATCAACACCTCCAACGCCACCACCACCGCCACCATGTTAATGACACAATCAGAGATGATAAACCAGCAAGGCTGGACCTTGAACAGTTCAGACATAAGGGATATTTGACAATGTATGTCAGACATAATTTAAATTGTTGCATTAACCATGATATTAAATTAAATCTTAGGTGTGATTTTCTGGCTCGGAATTCTTGACAAAGAATGTAGTAAACTAATGTGGGATGTAATTCACGAGGCATGTAGATCCAAAACTGTGTTATTGGGAACCTTTAATTAACTTTAGACAACTTGATTAGAGCAATTTTACACTAAATCTTGTGTCTAGGAACTCTTTTGATACGATTCTGGATTGCTTTTCAAAACAGTTTGTGACAGAGCCAACTAGAGGAAATAACCTGCTTCACTTGGTTCTTGCCAACAAGGAATAACTAATTAATAATTAAGCCAGTATCGGTGAATTCCACTTGGCTGATTTATCATAAGAATGAGAAATTACCAGGGTGGGTTGAACTGGTGTAACCTGACTGTGGAACAAATTGGTAGTGATCGTTGCCGATATGATAATTTTCAGAGCGTGGTTCTAAATAGAGAAACAATGGATTAAGGCATCTAATTGGTCGAAAAGTAGACATTTACAGGCGAATCATCAGGGCAGTTAAGAAACCAGTATATTCAATTAAATGATAAATAAAAGAAATGTTGAAGATTGAGACACTTATGCAGCATATGGGAATCTTTATTCAGGAAACGTTTCGCCACACAGTGGCTTCATCAGTCCAATACAAAGAGGAAGGCGTAAGGAGAGGAGGAGTATGAGGTAATCAGTCCCTCGGCCTTGAGTCGATGTGTTCAGTCCATCAATCTTGTAGAATGTTAGATTGATGGACTGAACACATCGACTCAAGGCCGAGGGACTGATTACCTCATACTCCTCCTCCCCTTACGCCTTCCTCTTTGTATTGGACTGATGAAGCCACTGTGTGGCGAAACGTTTCTTGAATAAAGATTCCCATATGCTGCATAAGTGTCTCAATCTTCAACTTGTCGGTTTTTCAAACCATTCATCACAATAAAAGAAATAGAGCGAAAAGACGTTATGAGGTTATAATTGCAATGGATTTGACGATTAACCCAAAACGTTTCTTTCAGGTACAAAGGAATAAGATTTAAGGAGGAGATAGGCCTACTCAGAAGCTACTTGGGTCAGCCCACTGACTGATAAAGAAGTGTGCAGTTTCTTTAAAACTTATTTCATCTCAGATTTTACACCTGAAGATACTAGCAAAATTCCAGAAATAATAAATTATGTAGATCAGGACGA
>NC_069401.1:94269410-94299375 GCF_026875155.1 Cherax quadricarinatus | reverse complement strand
CCCTCCCTCCCCATTTCTTCCCTCCCTCCCTCCTTCTTCCCTCCCTCCCTCCTTTCTTCCCCCCTCCCCTTCTTCCCTCCCTCCCTCCTTCTTCCCTCCCTCCCTCCTCTTACCCTCCCTCCCTCCCTCACTCACTCACCTTTAACTCAGGTAAATAATTAGCTGTGAGCCTGAGGCGAGACTCCGCTGCCAGGCGCACCTTGCGACAATGGTGCACAGATCTGTACTCGCCCATCTGTGTTGTGTGGGGGTCGAGGCATAGCTCCTGCTACCGCCCCTTGAACTAATCTGACTGGTGTAAGTGATTCTTGCCTTCCAGGACCTTTCCAGACTTCCTTTTCAACTTCCCTTCTATTCTGAGAATTAATCAGTGTATTCTGATATTCTGTTGAGCCTACCAGGTTCAAACAGTCTGTGTCTATCTGCCCTTTCCATTTCTCTTGGTATCTTGTACGTCGTGATCATGTCTTCCCTGGTTCGTCTCTCTTTCGAGGTGGTTAAGATCAGTTCTTTCAGTCTCTACTCATGATTGCTAATGTTTGGAACTTCTTAGTCTTTTGTTGAGTGTTTCCTAAGCTGAGGACTGAATGTGTAAGTCTGACATGTGTAGTGTATAAGTCTGACAAGTGTAATGTGTAAGTCTGACATGTGTAGTGTAAAAAGTCTGACATGTGTAATGTGTAATCTGACATGTGTAATGTGTAAGTCTGACATGTGTAATGTGTAAGTCTGACATGTGTAGTGTATAAGTCTGACAAGTGTAATGTGTAAGTCTGACATGTGTAGTGTATAAGTCTGACATGTGTAATGTGTAAGTCTGACATGTGTAATGTGTAAGTCTGACATGTGTAGTGTATAAGTCTGACAAGTGTAATGTGTAAGTCTGACATGTGTAGTGTATAAGTCTGACATGTGTAATGTGTAGTCTGACATGTGTAATTGTGAAGTCTGACAAGTGTAATGTGTAAGTCTGACATGTGTAGTGTATAAGTCTGACATGTGTAGTGTATAAGTCTGACATGTGTAATGTGTAAGTCTGACATGTGTAATGTGTAAGTCTGACAAGTGTAATGTGAAGTCTGACATGTGTAAGTGTAAGTCTGACAAGTGTAATGTGTAAGTCTGACATGTGTAGTGTATAAGTCTGACATGTGTAATGTGTAAGTCTGACACGTGTAATGTGTAAGTCTGACAAGTGTAATGTGTAAGTCTGACATGTGTAATGTGTAAGTCTGACATGTGTAGTGTATAAGTCTGACATGTGTAATGTGTAAGTCTGACATGTGTAGTGTATAAGTCTGACATGTGTAGTGTATAAGTCTGACATGTGTAGTGTATAAGTCTGACATGTGTAGTGTGTAAGTCTGACATGTGTAGTGTATATCTGATATGTGAAATATATAATTGTGACATATGTAATGTATAAGTCTGACATGTGTAGTGTATAAGTCTGACATGTGTAGTGTATATCTGATATGTGAAATATATAATTGTGACATATGTAATGTATAAGTCTGACATGTGTAGTGTATAAGTCTGACATGTGTAGTGTATAAGTCTGACATGTGTAATGTGTAAGTCTGACATGTGTAATGTGTAAGTCTGACAAGTGTAATGTGTAAGTCTGACATGTGTAATGTGTAAGTCTGACATGTTGGGAATGTTTTAAGTCGACATGTGTAGGGTATAAGTCTGACATGTGTAGTGTATAAGTTAAATGTGTATGTTTTAAAAATCTGACATGTGTATTATAAGTCCCGACAGGGGTAATGTGTAAGTCGGGCATTGTAGTGAAAGTCTGCTTGGGGTAATGTTTTAATCTGACATGTGAAGTGTATAAAATCTGACTTTTGGTTTTGTATAAAAATTACCCTGTGAGTGTATAAGTCTGACTGTTTAAAGTGAAATCTGACATGTTGTGTATAATCTGACATGTGTAATGGTAAGCTGGGGCATGTTAGTGTTAAAAATCTGACATGTGTGTGTTAGTCGACATGTGTAGTGTATAAGCCCGACATGTGTAGTGTGGGAAGTCTGACATGGGGAAATGTATTTCGATATGTGAAATTTTATAAATTTTACATATGTAATGTATAAGTCGACATGTGTTTGTATAAGCGACATGTGTATTATAAGTCTGAATTTTGTAGTTTAAAAGTCCCGACAAAGTGTAGTGTAAAGTCTGACTTTTGTAGTGTTTTAAGTTTACATGTTTTTAGTGTGTAAGTCTGACATGTGTATTTTAAATTTATATGTGAAATTTTATTTGGAAACCCCTTTTTGTAATGTATAAGTCTGGAAAGTGTAGTTTTATAAAACTGGGGCAATTTTATTGTTATAAGTCTGACATGTGTATTTTTATCTGATATGTGAAATTAAATTGTGCATATGTAAAAAGAAAAAGTCAAAAGGGGTAGTGTATATCTATTGTGAAATATATAATTGGACATATGTAATTTTATAAATCGACATGTGTATGTATAAGGTTTTGACAGTGTATGATAGTCTGACATGTGTAGTGGGAAATCTGATTTTGGAAATATTTAATTTTTGACATATTAAAAGTTTTAAGTCTGACATGTTATTATAAGTCTGACAGGGGTAGTGTAAAGTCTGACATGTGAGTTTTAAAAGTCTGACATGTTATTTTTAAGTCTGACATGTGTAGGTATAAATGTGACAAAATGAAAAAATAAATCTGCATGTTAATTTAATCTGACATGTGTAATGTATATCGAAAATGTTAAAATATTAAATGTGACATTGTAATGTTTTAAGTCGACATATGTAATTTTAAAAGTCTGACATACTTGAACCCTATTACTTCCCTTAAAAAATTTTTGTGTAAAAACGTGAAGGCTGTGCTTTTGGGTTTTTCCTGCCCCGCGCATATAAAATGCTTTTGTTTAATTTAAATTTCCAAAACCTTTTTGATATGTTCCTTTTGATGTTTTACTCGCCAACCCCCCTTTTTGCCGTGACTTCCTCCCAGGGGGGGGGTTTTCCACGCGGGAAGTCCCTGTAGGGATGTGTTCTGGCGAGAAAATATTTTGGGGGTTTAAATTTTTTTTTTTGAGGAAACTACCTAGGGTACTGTTTTCCCCCCCCTAAAAATCATAGCCCGAAAATATTACCACTAAACTTTTAAACATGAACCAGAAGGTTTTCTTTCTTTTCTAGTTGTGGTTTCAGCGGGCGGTTTAAAGCCCCGACCCGGGGCTCTTTCTATTGGGGTACTAGGTAAAACCCCCCTGCCCATGAGCCTTTTTTCTCTCTCTCTCTTCTCTCTCCCCCTCTTCCCCTCTCTCTCTCTCCCCTCTCTCCCCTCCCCCCTCTCTCTCTCTCTCTTTTTTTTTTTTTTTTTTTTTTTTTTTTTACACGGGGTTTTAAAAAGGGTTTAAAGGGTCCCAGTTTATTGACAGCTATTTACAGGTTTAAGGGTTCCCAACTTTTTGGCAAGCTAAAGGGGTTTTCCTACAATTAAACTCATTTAAAACATTTTTGTTATGAAAATACAAGTAGGGAACAAAATGAAGTTGGGGGCCATCTGTGGGCCAGCATTTTTATTTTATCAAACCCACGTTTTCTCTTTTACATTTATTATGCTGTACGAAGGGGTTCCATACTCAGTCATCCTGGGGATGTTTGAAATCTAGATGGGGTGATGTTTTTGGGAAGGGTACAGCCGAGTTTAAATTGCTTCTTTCTGCCCCTCTTGTGGGATAAAAACGTTTCACGCTGTCCTCGAAGTGGATCCAAGGTGGATTTTGACAATATTGGCCTTGTACATAACAGTAAAACCCCCCACAACCCTCCTATTGGGAAGGGCCCGCTGAAATGACAGGGTTATCCAGGATGGGGCCGGCGAGAGATGAGACTCTTGCTTGTTCTCAATTGTCCAAACATCGCAGATGGGGAGGGGGGGCAGGGAAACCCCCTCTCTCTCTCTTCTTTCCTCTCCTCCCCCTTTTTCTTTTCTCTCTTCTCGTCTCTCTCCTTTCTCTCCTCCCCCTCCCTCTCCCCCTTTCCCTATCTCTCTCCCCTCTCTCTCTTCCCCTCTCTCTCCTCTTCCAACCCCTCCTTTTCTCTCCCCACTTTTCTCTTCTCTCTTTTCTCTCTCTTTTTCGTCTCTCTCTCTTCCCTTTTCTCTTTTCTCTCTCTCTCTCTCCCCTTTTTCAAATTCTCCCCTCTCTCCTCTTTCCCCCCCCTCCCCCTCCCCACCCCCCCCCCCCCCAACCCCCCAACCCTCCCTCCCTCTCTCTCCACCCTCTTCCCTCACTCTCACCCCCCCTTTCCCTTTACCCCCTCTCTCTCCCCCCCCTTTTCTCTCTTTCCCCTCTCTCTCTCCCACCCCTCCTCCCCTCTCTCTCCCTCTCTCTCTCTTTTTCCCTCTCTCTCTTCTTCTCCACTCTCCCCCCCTTCACCCCCCTCTCTTTCCTCTCTCCCCCTCCCCCTTCTCTCTCCCCCTTTTCTCTCTTTTCCCCTCTCCCCCCTCCCCCTCTCTCTCCCCCCTCTCTCTCTTCTCTCTCTCTCTCCCTCCTCTTTTTCCCTCTCTCTCCTTCTTCTCCTGTTCTCTCTCTCTCTCTCTTTTCCCCTCACCCCCCTCCCCCTTCACTCCCCCCTCTCCCCCTCCCCCTTTCCTCTCTTTTCTCACCCCCCTCTCTCCCTCTCCCCTCCCCCCCTTTTCCCTTTCCCCTCTCTTTTCCCCTCTCTCTTTCCTCTCTCCCCCCTCTCCCCCCTTCTCTCTATTTCTCTCTCCCCTCCTCTCTCTCTCTCTCTCCCCTCTCTCTCCCCCTCTCTCTCTCCCCTTCCCCCTTTTCTCTCTCTCCCCTCTCTCCCCCCTCTTTTCCCCTCTCTCTCTCTCTTTTCCCTTTTCCCCCCTCTCTGTCCTTTCCCCCTCCCCCTCTCTTCTTCTCTCTCTCTCTCTCCCCCTTCTCTTCTCTCTCCCCTCTCTCCCCCTCTCTCCTTCCCCCCTCTCTCTCTCTCTCTCTTCTCCTCTCCCCTCTCCCCCCTTCCCCTCCCCCTCTCTCCCCGTCTCCCCTCTCCCCCTTCCCTCTCCCCCTCTCCCCCTCTCTCTCTCTCTCCCCTCTCTTTTCTCTCACTCTTTCTCTCTCTCTCTTCCCTCTCTCTCTCTCTCCCCCTCCTCTCTCTCTTTTCTCTCTCCCCCTCTCTCTCTTTCTCTCTCCCTCCCTCCTCTCTCTCTCTTTCCTCCTCTCTCTCTCTTTTCTCCCCTCTTCCCCTCTTCTCCCCCCTTTTCTCCTTTTCTCTCTCCCCCTCTCCCTCCCCCCCCTCTCTCTCTCTCCTTTTTCCCTCTCTCTTTTCTCCCCTCTCCCCTCTCTCTCTCTCTTTTCTCTCCCCCCCCTCCCCTCCCCTCTCTTCCCCCCCTCTCCCCTCTTCTCTCTCTTCTCTCTCTCTCCCCTTCTCTCTTCCCCTCTTTTCTTCTCTCTCTTCCCCCTCCCCCTCTCTCTCTCCCCCTCTCTCTCCCTCTTCCCCCTCTCCCCTCTCTCTCTCTCTCTCCCCTCTCTCTCTCTCTCTCTCTCTCTCTCTCCCCCCCTCTCTCTCTCTACCCTTTTCTCACTCTTCCCTTCCCCTCTCTCTTTCTCTCCTCTTTTCTCTTCTCTCCTCTCCTCTCTCTCTCTCTCCTTCCCTTTTCTTCCCTCTCTCTCCCCCTCTCTCTCTCTCCCCCTCTCTCTCTCTCTTCTCTCTCTCCCCTCTCTTCTTCCCCTTTTTCTCTCTCTTTCTCTCCCCTTCTCCCCCTTCTCCCCCTTTTCCCCTCTTCCCCCTCTCTCTCTCCTCCTCTCTCTTCTTTTCTCTCTTCCCCTCTCTCTCCCCTCCCCCCTCTCTCTCTCTTTTCCCTTCCCCTCTCTCTTCTCTTCCCCTCCCCTCTCCCCCCTCTCTCTCTCTCTTCCCGTCTGTCTGTCCCTTCCCTTTTTCCCCCCTTCCCCTCTCTCCCCCTCTCTCTCTCTCTCTCTCTTCTCCCCCCCTCCTCTCTCTGGTCTCCCCTCTCCTCTCTCTCTCTCCCCCTCTCTTCCTCTCTCCCCTCTCTCTCTCTCTCTCTCTCTCTCTCTCCCTCTCTCCTCTCTCTTTTTCTTCTCTTTTTCTCTTTTTCCTCTCTCTCTCCCCTTTCTCTCTTTTCTTTTTTTTTTTGTTTTTTTTTTTTTTTTTTTTTTTTTTTCCTTTTTCCTATTTTCCGCTTTTTCCTTTTCTTTTCTCTTTTTCCTCTTCCTCTCTCTCTTTTTTTTTTTTTTTTTTTTTTTTTTACAAATGGGAAAAAATGAAGGGGGCCCTTAGCTTTTATTTTACAACTATTTTACGGTTGGGCCAACTTTAAATTTAAGTAAGGTTTCCTACCAGTTTATTTGGGTTTTTTTGTTTGAACTCAAAAGGGAAAAGGGTGGTTTTGGGGAAGGGCCCGCCAGATAATTTCTTTCTTTTGACTCTTGTGGAAAAAGTGTTTCCAAACCCCGGGCTCCGGGGGTTTTAAACAAAAGGTGGTATTTTGCCCAATATTGGCCCTTTTCAAAAACTGTTTTGGCCAAAATCCCTTTATTTTGAAAGGCCCTTTTAAAATAAGGAATCCCTTCCCCAGGAAGGGTCGGGGAAAGTTTGGGGGGACCGCCTTGCTCTGTTTCTTACCTTTTCAAGCAAGGGCCAGATGAGAGGGGGGGAAAAGGGAAACCCAAAAAGTGGAGATTTTTCAAGGGTGTGGGGTACTTTTTGCCCCTAACCGGGGTTTGCCCACCCCCACTGTCAAACAGATCGGTTTCGGCGAATTTCGTTTAAACTTCCTGGTGCCCCGTTTTCTCTCTGCCTCTCTGTCTCTCTTTTTCCCCTCTCCTCTCCCTCTCTTCTCTCCCCTTCTCTCTCTCCCCCTCTCCCTTTTCCTCTCTCTCTCTCTCCCTAGTTCTGTGTGTGTGTCCACATGTGTCAGTTTTTTATGACCAAAGTTTTCGCTCTGTGTAAAACTTTTTTAAAAAAACCGTCACATTTCGTCTTTTTTAAGCTGTATTAAAATCTCTTTTTTGCTTTCTGGGGTTTTTTCCCCCATTTCGGAAATTTTTTTTTTTTTTTAATGTAAATTTTTAAAAAATAAAAATTTTTTTTTGGGATTTATTTTTGGGGGTTTTTTGCCTTAAAAATGTTTTGGTATTTTTGGGGTTGGGGGTAGGGGTGGTAGTTGTGGTGTTTTGGGGGTGGGTGGTGGGGTTTGGGGGGTTTTGGGGGGAGTTGGGGTGGGGTTTTGGGGGGGGTGGGGGTGGGGGTTTTGGGGGGGGGGGGGGGGGGGGGGGGGGGGGGGTGGGGGGGGGGGTTTTTGGGGTTTTTGGGTGGGGGGGGGGGGAGTTTTGGGGGGTTGTGGTGGTGGTTTTGGGGGGTAGTTGTGGGGGGGGTTGTGGTGGGGGTTTTTGGTGGTTTGTGGTGGGAGTTGTGGGGGTTTTTGGGGGGGGGGTGGGTGGGGGTTTTTGGTTGGGTTTTGGGGGGGGTGGTGGGGGGTTGTTGGGGTTGGGGGTGGTGGGGGTGGGTTTTTGGGGGGTTGTTGGGGGGGGTGGATTTTTGGGGGGGGGTGGGTTGGGGGGGGTTTTTGGGGGTTTTGGGTGGTGGGGGGGGGGTGGGGGTGGTGGGGGTTTTTTGGGGGGGGGGGTTTTGGGGGGGGGTGGGGGGTGGGGGGGGGTGGGGTGGGTGGTTTTTGGGGTATTTTGGGGGTGGTTTTGGGGGGGGGGTTTGGTGGTGGGTTTTGGTGGTTGTTGGGTGGGGTTTTGGGGATTGTGGTAGTTGTGGGGGGTTGTTGGGGGTGGGTTTTGGTTTGGGGTTGTGGGTGGTTTGGGGGTAGGGTTTTGGGGGTTTTTGGGGGGTTGTGGGGGGTTTTTGGGGGTATTTGGTGGTTGTTGTGGTGGTGGTTGTGGGGGTATTGTGGGGTATTGTGGTGGTAGTTTTTGGTGGTGGTTTTTGTGGTGGTTTTGGTGTAGGGGTTTTGGGTGGTAGTTGTGGTGGTATTGGGGGGTTGGGGGTTTTTGGTGGTTTGTTTTGGTGGTGGTTTTGGTGGGAGTGGGGGATTTGTTTGGGGTTTGTTAAGGTTTTTTTGTTGGTTTGTTTTTGGGGGTTTTGGTGGTTGTTTTGGGGTAGTTGTGGGGGGGGTTTTTTTTGGTGGTTGGGTTGGGGTAGTTATTTTTTTATTTTTTAAATTTTTGTTTTTTTATTTTTTTTATTTTTTTTAATTTTTTTTTTTTTTTTTTTTTTTTTTTTTTTATTTTTTTTTAATTTATTTTTATTTTATTTTTTTAATTTTTTTTTTATTTTTTTATTTTTTTTATTTTTTTTTATTTTTTATTTTTATTTATTTTTTTTTATTTTAAAAATTTTTTTAAAAAATTTTTTTTATTTTTTATTATTTGTGGTGGTATTTGGTGGTTGTTGGGTGTAGTTTTGGTGTTGGGGGTGGGGTTGTGGGGGTGGTTTTTAGGTGGGGTTTGTTTGGGGGTGTTTTTGGGGGGTTTTGGTGGGAGTTGTGGTTGGTTTGGTGGTGTTTTGGGGGTAGTTGTGGGGTATTGTGGTGGGGGTTGTGGGGGTGGTTGTGGTGGTAAGGGTTTTGGTGGTAGTTTTTTGGTTTGGGGGTTTTTGGGTGGTGATTGTGGGTTTGGGTTTTGGGGTAGTTGTGGTGGTGGTTGTGGGGGTGTTGTCGTGGTGTTGTGGTGGTATTGTGGGTAGTTTTTTGGTGTTTGTTTTGGTTTTGGGGGTTTTTGGTTTGGGGAGTTGTGGGGTGTTGTGGTGGTTTGGTGGGGGTTGTGGGGGTGGTTTTTTGGTTTGGTAGTTGTGGTGGGAGTTTTGGTGGTAGTTGTGGTGGTAGTTGTGGGGTGGGTTTTGGGGGTAGTTTTGGTGGGGTTGGGTTGGGGGGTGGTGGTTTTTGGTGGGGAGTTGGGGGGTATTGTGGTGGTAGTTTGTGGGGGTATTGTGGTGGTGGTGGGTTTGTAGTTGTGGTGGTAGTTGGGGGTTTTGGGAGTTTTTGGGGTATTGTTGTGGTGGGTTTTGGTGGGGTTTTTTGGTTTTGGGGAGTTTTGGTGTTTGTGGGGTTTGGTGGTAGTTGGGTGGTATTTTTTGGGGGTTGTTGGGGGTGGTTGGGGTATTTTGGTGGTGGGTTTTTTGGTGGTTGTGGGGGTGTTGTGGTTTTGGTAGTTGTGGGGTGGGTTTTGTGGGTTTTGGTTTTTGTGGTGGTTTGTTGGGGGTGGTGAGTTTTGGGGGGTAGTTGTGGGTGGTAGTTGTGGTGGGAGTTGTGGTGGTATTTGGTTTTGGTGGTTTTTGGTTATTGGTTTGGGGAGGGGTTTTGGGGGATTGTGGTTGTTTGGGGGTTTTGGGGGTTTTAGTGGGGGGTGGTTGTGGTGGGATTTTTGGGGGTTGTGGTGGGGGTGGGTTTTTTGGGGGTGGGGTTTGTGGGGTTTTTGGTGGAGTTTTTGGGATTGGGGGTGGTATTTTTGGTTTTGGGAGTTTGTGGTGTTTTGGGGGTTTTTTGGTTGTTTGGGGGGTTTTGGGGTGGGAGTTTGTGGTGGGGGGTTGTTGTGGTTTGGTTGGGTTTTAGGTAGTTGTGGTGGGAGTTGTGGGGGTGGTTTTTGTAGTTGTGGGGGGTTTGGGGGTTGTTTTGGGGGTTTTGAATTTGTGTTTTTATTTGTTGTTTTGGTTTTTTTTATTGTGGTTTATTTTTTGGTTAGGTTTAGTTGGGGTGGTTTAAAAGGGTTTTTGGGGTTTTTTTTTCGTTTTTGTATTTGGGGGTTTTTGTAGTTGTTTGTTAGTAAAAATTTTTTTTGTAAAAAATGTTTTTTTTTGATTTTTTTGGTTTTTAAATTTTATTAGTTTTTTTTTTTTTTATTTGGGGGTTTTTTAATTTATTAATTTTTTTTAATTTATTTGTTTGGTTTTTTAAAATTTTTTTTGTTTAAAATTTTGTTGTTTTTTAAAATTTTATTTTTACAAATTTTGTTGGGGTTTTTGCGGTAGTAGGGGTTTTGGGTAGAAATTGGGGGGTGGTTTATTGTGGGAGTTTTTTGTGGGTGGTAGTTGTTTGGAGGGGGTTGTGGTGGTAGGGTTTTGGTTTAAAATAGTTTGGTGGGGGGTTTTGGGTAGTATTTTTGGTGTGGTTTGGTGGTTGTTGTGGTTGGAAGTTGGTGTGGTAATTTTGGGGGTTTTTGTGGTTTTTTGTGTGGTTTTGGTTGTGGTTTTGGGGGGTTGTGGAAAAATAGTTTTTGGTGGTGGGGGTGGTGGAAATTTTTGGTATAGTTGTTTTGGGGGGGTTTGGGGTGGTAGTTTGGTAATTGTTGGGGGGTGGGAAAGTAAAATGGTTGGGGAAAATTGGGTAAAATGTTGTGGTGGTGGGTTTTGGGTGTATGGTTGTGGGGGGTGGGGGTTTTGGTGGTGGGGGGACGATAGAAATGGTGGGGGTGGTTGGGTTGGTGTTGGGAGTTGTTGGGGGTGGGTTTTGGTGTAGGGGTTTTGGGGGTGGGTTTTGGTGGGGTTGTGGTGGTTTGTTTGGGGGTTTTTGGGTGTTGTTTTTGGGGTTATTTTTGGGGTGGTTGTGACGAAAAAGGGTTTAGGGAGTTGTGGTGGTAGTTGTTTGGGGGGTGGGGGTTTTTAGATATAGTAGTTTTGGGGGGGTTGTTGTGGCGGGGTTTGGGAGTTGTGGTGGGTTTTACGATGATAGTTGGGGTGGTGGTTGGACTATATAGTTGTGGTGGTTGGGTTTTGGGCGTTGATATATTTGGGGGTGGTGGGTTGTGGAGATGATTGTTTTTTGGTTGTGACATGAATGGGTTTTGGTGGGGGTTGGCCCATGTTTGTATTTGGTGGTTGGGTTTTGGTGTTGTTGTGGGGGTGGTTGTGGTTTGGTAGTTGTGGTGGTGGGTTTTGGCGTGATTTGTTGTTGGGGGTTTGGGGGGTTTTGGCGGAAATTTTAGGGGGTTGTTTTGGGGGTGTTGGGGGGGATGATAGTATTGTGGGGTGGGTTTTGGGGAAGTATTGTGGTGGGGGTTTTACGATGTAGTGGTTTTGGTGGTGGGTTTTGCGATAAATGGGTTGGGGGTTGGGGACATGAATGGTTGTGGGGGTGGTTGTGACGATGATAGGGGTTGGAGGTTTTGACGATGTTTTGAGTTTGGGTTTGGGGGTTGTGACGTGATAGTGGGTTTTGGTTTTTTGGGGGTGAATGATTTGGTTTGGGGGTTTTTGCGATGATAGTGGTTTGGGGGGTTGTGACGGAAAGGTATGGGTTTTGGGGGGTGGTTTTTGACGATGATAGAGGGGTGGGGGTGGGGTGACGATTTTTTGGGTTTTGGGGGTGGTTGTGACGATGAAAAGTGGTTTTGGTTGGGGGTTTGGGGGGGGGGAAGGAGGGGGGTGGGCATGATATGGTTTGGTGTTGGGGACGATTAAAAAGTGGTTGTGACATGGAAATGGGTTTTGGGGTGTTGTGACGATGATAGTGGGTTGGGGGTGGTTTGTGAAATTTTGGGGGTTGTGGATGAAGTTAGTTTTGGGGGGTTTGTACGATATTATTTTTTGTGGGGTAAGGTTTGGACGTTTTTAGTAGGTGGTGGTGGTTTTTAAAAGAAAAAAGGGTATATTTTGGTTGGTTTTTACATAAAGTTTTAAGAGACCCCCCTATTTTTTTGGTTTAGTTGGGAGGGGGGGTTGGGGGGGGGGGGACGGAGAAGGGGGGGTTTTGAGGGTAGTTTTTGGGGGTTGGTTTTGGGGCCGAGGGTTATAAAAAGTTGGGTTTGTGACCATAAAAATGGGTTTGACCGGGTAGTAGTTTTTTAAATTTTTTGGCGATAAAGGGTTTTGGTTTTTTAAAAAAATATAAAAAATTTTTTTTAATATATATTTTTTTATTTATATATATTTTTTTTAATATATTTTTTTGGTGGGGGTGTGGGTGGGTTGGGGGTGTTGGTGGTGGTGGTTTTGGTGTTGTTGTGGGGGTGGGTTTTGAAAATAAGTAATTGTGGGGGTGGTTTAATTTCTATAAAAAGGTGTTGGTGGTTTGGGAGTAAAAGAGAATTGGGTTGGTTTGTGGCGCTATTTTAAGTTGGGGTGTGGTTTTTGGTTGGTTTGGGGGGGTTGTGGTGGGTTAGTTGTGGGGGAGGGGCGTTGGGGTTTGGGGGTTCGGGGTGGTTGGTTGGGATTTTTTTGGGTTTTATAGTGGGGAGGTTGGGGGTTGGGTTGGGGGATTGGGCCCCCGGGGGAAATTTTTGGGTTGGGGTTTTATTTGGAAAGGGGTTGTTTGGGACATTGAAGGGTTGGGTGGGGTTGTTAAAAAGGGTTTTTTGGGGGTTTTTTGAGGGTTTAAAAGGGGTGGGGTTGGGTTTGGTTTAAAAGGTGGTTTGGGTTTAAATTTGGCGAAAAAGGGGTATTGGGTTTTTGTTTGGGGTTTTGAAGGATTGGGGGTATTTGGGTTTGGGGTTTGGACATGAAATTTTGGTTTGAGGTTTTGGGATTGGGAATAAATTGGGTTTGGTGGGTGTTGGGGAAAAAAATATAAAATGGTTGGTTGGTGGGGTTTGTCGGTGATTTTTTGGGTTTTGGGTGGGGTTTGTGGGGATAAAAAGTGGGGTTGTGGTTTGGGGGTTTGGGGACGATGAATTTAAAAATTTTGGTGGTGGTTTGGTTTAAAAGGATATAGTTTTGGGTTTTGGGTTTTGGATGTGTAAAAAAAGCCACATCTCCCTGTGTTCAAGAAATGATCTATAACTCTCTCTCAGGACACGAGGGTCGTGAACGCCTGGATCTTGCGTACCGTGAAAGCCGCTGCACCTTCAGGGATAACAGCCTCACCTATCGGGAGAACGGCTATGTTCCTAATGGTCGGCCAGAGATGACTCCGCTCACTGAACTGCCGTCCACTGACTCTCTCACCGACACCAGCCACGATATACAGACCTGGCTGGAGGACTCTTCTCGCTACACTCACCGCTAGGGGGGCCCAGAGGGCGTCTGGGGACCTAGGGGTGTATCTGGGGTCCAGGGGTCGTGTCTGGGGACCTAGGGGTGTATGTGGGAGCCCAGAGTTGTGTCTGGGGTCTAGGGGTGTATCTGGGGGCCCAGGGTTGTGTCTGAGGACCTTGAAGTGTATCTTCGGGCCCAGGGGCCGTAGCTTTGGACACTTAGAAGTGCAGGTGAGGACCCAAGAATGCAACAGTAAGTTAACATAGATATTTTGTATCAGAATGATTATCTGAGGAATATTAAGAGTATCTGGGGAAATACTGAGAGTATCTGGTGAATATTGAGTGTATCTGGGGAATATTGAGAGTATCTGGGGAATATTGAGAGTATCTGGGGAATATTGAGAGTATCTGGGGAATATTGAGAGTATCTGGGGAATATTGAGAGTATCTGGGGAATATTAAGAGTATCTTGGAAATATTGGGAATATCTGAGGAATATTGAAAGTATTCGGGGAATATTGAGAGTATCTGGGAAATACTGAGAGTGTCTGGGGGATATAAAGAGTATCAGAGATGGTATATGGTATAAGGACACCTTACGGGGGATAATGTATAAGGTAGATGCTATATGTTGACTGTGAAGTGAGGTATATAAGTGAGGTATATAAGTGAGGTATATAAGTGAGGTATATAAGTAAAAACTTGTGTTTCTATTATGATTTAAAGATTTTGAAGCTAGGAGTGACCATTTAAAGGTGTTTACAACGTGTGTACTCACCTAGTTGTGGTTGCAGGGGTTGAGTCACCGCTCCTGATTCCTGTGTGTGTGTGTGTGTGTGTGTGTGTGTGTGTGTGTGTGTGTGTGTGTGTGTGTGTGTGTGTGTGTGTCCATGGTGTAATATATCTTGTTTTATATGAGAAATATAAAAGACTCAGAATTCATTACAGTTGTTGTTTTATTTTCCAAGTGAATGTTGATACATCTAAGTTATTGTTGTTGATACATTAAGTTGTTGTTGTTGTTGATGCATCTAAGTTATTGTTGTTGTTAATAGATCTAAGTTATTGTTGACACATCTAAGTTATTGTTGTTGGTACAGTTTCAGAGTTTTTGAAAACAGAATTACGCAGTGGCTACCACATTATGATTTATTATACAAGAAGAAGATAGTGGAGAGGGAAGGAGAGGAGGTGGAGAGGGAAGGGGAAGAGGTGGATGAGGAAGAGGGAGGAGGAAAGGAAAGAGGAAGAAGGAGGTGGAGAGGAAAGGGGAAAGAAGCAGATAAGGAAGAGGGAAGGGAAACAGGAAGATAAGGAAGAGGGAGGTGAAGAGGGACTGGAGAGGTCGTTGAGAAGACATTAAAAATGAACAACAAAAACTGGAAAGGAATAAGAGGGATATAAGATAAAGTAATATACGTATATTACATATAACCTATAATGTTATACATTATACAAACACTGATTTGGCATAAACCTTAGAAATAGATACCCAGGAACTGGTTCAAAAAGCCACGTAAGCAAACACCAGGACATATCAGAAAACGTTTCTACCTGTCCTCATCCTAGTGTGGCATTTTTCAGGTCACCATGTGTCGCTCGATACTGCTTCTGGGACGGATAAGATTCCCAGGCAGCACTCTTAAGCACTCGGCCATCACAAATGCCACATAAGCTGAGCAGCCTGGTTCACAATCCAGGAGTGGTGAAGAGAGCTGCCTGGGAATCTTATCCGTCCCAGAAGCAGTATCGAGTCCTGCTGACTGCGATCTTTCTCTGTATATACCCGCTTGTTTCTACGTGGTGCAGTTACATATTATATATATATATATATATATATATATATATTATATATATATATATATATATTATATATATATATATATATATATATATATATATATTATATGGGGGAGAGAAACAAAGTATTTCTGTGTCTCGTCGTCTTGACGCTGTCCCTAGACCTTGTATTGTGTTTCATTAGGCGCTAACCCCTTGTGGGGTAATTACCGCAAGAAGTGGAGCAGAGCTGAATAGTGTTGACGTGATGAGTGCGTCAGTCTTGGTAGGAGGTGGTCAGTCCCTTAAGCCTGATGGACTGACTATCGATTCTCTGTCCCCTCATGAGGGTCCGATCTCTGACCAGTCAGGTGATCGCCACGAAGAAGGCCATGTGTAGAAGATATTCTCTATCAAGATATTATGGTGTTATGGCCCACCTTACTGATCTTACCTACTTCCTCTACGGGGCCCCGCCCACATATGGCCATGTCTTCAACTGCTACGTCGCTACACTTTCCACTGGCTCTACTATAAAAGTCTCCGACCTCATGACTATATATTAGATTGATGAAGCCTGCAGTGCAGGGAAAACATCTCTCAGTAAGGATGTTCATGTGTTGTACGTGTTTCATTCATCAAATATGCTGTCAAGGGCAATTTAATCTTGAAGTGTGTGACAGAACCTACTAAGGTGGTAAGTAGTCAAGTGACGGAGCAAAGCGAATTTTCTTTGTTAGTGAAGGTGAGAGTGTGTTTGCTGTAGTTAGTGGAAGGGAGACAGAGTTACCAATGGTAGGTAGGTGCAGTGGCTTAATAAGCCAGTGGCAGGCTAATTGCAGGCTGTGAAGAAGAAGGCAGATTGTAGAGCAAATCTGGCATGCCTGCAGCAGGCCTTCCAGTGGACTGCAGCAGCGCGTGTGGGAGAAGGCAGGTTGTAGAGGGGTCACCTAGGATGCCTGCAGTAGGCCTGATGCTGAACTGCTGCAGGGAGGGAGCGGGCAGGTTGCAGTGATCATCTTAGAATGCCTGCAGCAAGCCTGATGCTAGTCTGCTGCAGGGAGGGAGCGGGCAAGTTGCAGTGAGCACCTTAGGACGCCTGCAGCAAGCCTGATGCTGGACTGCTGAAGGGAGTGAAGGCAGGTTGCAGTGAGCACCTTAGGATGCCTGCAGCAAGCCTGATGCTGGACTGTTGAAGGGAGTGAAGGCAGGTTGCAGTGAGCACCTTAGGACGCCTGCAGCAAGCCTGATGCTGGACTGCTGAAGGGAGTGAAGGCAGGTTGCAGTGAGCACCTTAGGATGCCTGCAGCAAGCCTGATGCTGGACTGTTGAAGGGAGTGAAGGCAGGTTGCAGTGAGCACCTTAGGATGCCTGCAGCAAGCCTGATGCTGGACTGCTGAAGGGAGTGAAGGCAGGTTGCAGCGAGCACCTTAGGATGCCTGCAGCAAGCCTGCAACAGGGCGTTGGTCCCCAGCGAGCGCACGCGTCTCCGCCAGAACTTCCTGGAACCTGCTGGAAAATGCTTCGCTGCCTGGACACAATCCGGCACTCGAGAACTCTCATGAAGGAGGTCTCTCCTGGAGGAGGAACACTTGCAGGTGCTCACATCATAGACCTCGTTTACAAGGACTACTTTCAGGTTATCCATTCCTCCCGGCGCTTCCGTTTAAAGAGGCCACCCCTTAAATAAGGGCCTTTTGAGGAATTCCTGACTGAGAGTGGCCCGATTTAGAGGAGATTCATGGGAAGTCTCTATACTGAAGGGAGCTCACCTAGAAGGTCCTCTTCAATACACAAATATCCTGAACATTGACTAGTCACATTAGTTATAATCTCTGTCATAAGCTTCTTTCTTTTATTGCTAGTTATTTGTGAATTGTTCCAGTAATAGTATTGTTTCCTTTTGTTCTTGAAGGTCCTCTTATAAAGAGGTTCTGGGGAGAGTTGGCGGGTTCACAGAGTACACGAACATTATGAGGGAGGAGGAAGCATGATGGGGAAGTATCAAGCCTCCAACACCCACATCACCACCACCAACAATAGTCTACGCCACCTTCTCCATCAATCTCAGTCACCACCTCTGGTTACACTATATTGATCACTAGAGCTGTGGCAGCGCAGATGACTACTGGGCCTCCCTACCCTACCTGACTACTTGTATCTACCTATCTACGCACACCTTGCACAGATACTATTTTTTCAAATATTGATTTTTCAGGTGTATATTGGTTTTCTTTCATTAATTGTATATTAGCTTTCTAGAACTTTGTAAAGACAACATGATCTACCAGTTATTTATAATGGAACTCTGTATTCTTCTCTGATCTGCTGCAGAGAGCATACACAGGGCCAGAGTAGAGATGGTTGCACATATTGAGCCATTGATGCACCTTTGCATGCAAGTTCCATTGAAAAATTACATTTGTTGTGATGCGTAGAGTGGCAGTGCGGTACGACGTGTGGCGGGCGGCTGCGGCAGCACCTGCGGCTCCAACACCTCTGAACATCCAGACTATTTTTGCATTTCAGTCGTGTACTGTCGTTCTTCTTGGTTTGTTAGCCATATTTTCACTCCTGTGTTGCATAAGCCGCCGTGTTGTGAGGTCTGGAGTGTATAACTACGCATGTGAATAACTTAAGTGAGGGAAGAAAGGTAGTGGTGAGTTATTAGCATCACTTGAGACTGTGGACACTTGTCACTAACAATCAAAGGGACAACAAACCTGTTGCTGTAGTCGTCATGTCTGTTTTATGGTTGACTTTATAAGTCAGGTGGATTTTTATCGTTGTGTGTGGCTTTGGAATCATTAGTGTCGTTAATAGCATTGTTAAGGCAGCTGAGAAGCATAACACCTGGCGTGTGACAGTGTCACAGGGAGGGGAGTGTCACCCAGTTGGTTTACTGTCAAGTGACAATCTGAGGGGACATGAGGCTAGACCAGGCAATGTTTTAAGTGTAGACTGGTGCTCCCAGCAGCTGTGATACCTGGTATTAATGGTGCAGGAGTGAGATGTATGTGATGCTGTATGTGAGGACAGTGTCCACCACACCTAGTGTCCACTACACTCTCTAGACGTCCCTCTACACCGTGTGTACCAAACATGTCATTCTACAGGACTACACATCCAGCTGACCCAACATACACACTACCAGTAAGTATACATGTATACCTGGTGAGTATACCTGGTCAGGTGTAGCCTGACTGTAGTTATCTGCTAAGTTCTTGCTCTCCTAGCCACGCCTAAACTATTATCATTATTATTCTATATTTCTACCCACTTCTGACATTACCAGTTGAAGATAAATCAAGAAGACAGTGAAGAAATGTTCCTTCTGACAAACATACTCTCACTTGTATAGGAAAATATCACGTGTAGGAAAACCTCCTACTTGAAATATAATAATGGAAGAGGTCGTCTGTTACACGAATATTTTATTACATGGATATTACAGGAATATTCATTACAGGAGAATATCACGTTTAAAGTTAGCGCATTAACACGAGTGAAATAAAAGGATCTTATCGCTGAGATGCTTGTGATATCCTGGGCAAGTCATCACTAGGTCTTACGTATCACTCTCATGGGTTGGTCCAAGACCAGCCGTTGGGGGTGATGATGTGAGGGTTGGTCCAAGACCAGCCGTTGGGGGTGATGATGTGAGGGTTGGTCCAAGACCAGCCGTTGGGGGTGATGATGTGAGGGTTGGTCCAAGACCAGCCGTTGGGGGTGATGATGTGAGGGTTGGTCCAAGACCAGCCGTTGGGGGTGATGATATGAGGGCTGGTCCAAGACCAGCCGTTGGGGGTGATGATATGAGGGCTGGTCCAAGACCAGCCGTTGGGGTGATGATATGAGGGTTGGTCCAAGACCAGCCGTTGGGGGTGATGATATGAGGGTTGGTCCAAGACCAGCCGTTGGGGGTGATGATGTGAGGGTTGGTTCAAGACCAGCCGTTGGGGGTGATGATGTGAGGGTTGGTCCAAGACCAGCCGTTGGGGGTGATGATGTGAGGGTTGGTCCAAGACCAGCCGTTGGGGGTGATGATATGAGGGCTGGTCCAAGACCAGCCGTTGGGGTGATGATATGAGGGCTGGTCCAAGACCAGCCGTTGGGGGTGATGATATGAGGATTGGTCCAAGACCAGCCGTTGGGGGTGATGATGTGAGGGTTGGTTCAAGACCAGCCGTTGGGGGTGATGAGGGCTGGTCCAAGACCAGCCGTTGGGGGTGATGATATGAGGGTTGGTCCAAGACCAGCCGTTGAGGGTGATGATATGAGGGTTGGTCCAAGACCAGCCGTTGGGGGTGATGAGGGTTGGTCCAAGACCAGCCGTTGAGGGTGATGATATGAGGGTTGGTCCAAGACCAGCCGTTGGGGGTGATGATATGAGGGCTGGTCCAAGACCAGCCCTCGGGGTGAAGATACCATTAGTAAGTTTATTTAGGCACAGGTACACAAGTGCAGTTATCATACATAGTGTAAATTACCTTGACAAAGTGACTTATTACCATTGGGGTCTTTATAATATCTTAGACAATTTCATACACAGTATATAAACTTATTTTCCAATGATTGAAGACATATCCTCAGTGATAACTGCATTGTTATAATGCTTTAAAATATTCCGGAACTTAAATGGCAAATCTTAGAAAAGAAACCCAAAAAGTAATGACAAAATCATGCCTAACTTAGTTTTTCAACAAATTCAGCAGTTTTTTTTTTTGTTGTTCTTTAAGTTATGATATGAGAGATGCACGAGTGTCTGTACAAGGTAATTTCTTCAAAGTTCAAAGTTTATTCGCTATAAGGATTACAATGCTGAGTTTACAGAATTTGGTTAATGTGTGGTTTACATGTAGTAAAATAATAATTACAGAGTGTACCACTAGAACACCTAGCATGGCTAGGCATTTCGGGCAGACTTATATTAAATCTTAAGTTTAAAATATTACAAAATTATGAGGTAAGTTGGTATTATGGCTAAGTGACTAAATACTAGTTTGTGAGTTTAGCAATGTGAATGTTTTTGTTTTGGCACAGTACATAGTTTCAGTATTGGAGTATCACAGCACTTGCTCAAATAAGCAGAAATTAAGTGAAAACGACTAACGTTATTAAATAACGTAAACAAAGCGATTCTGAACACAAAGAGGTAAAAAAAAAAATAAAACGCCAGCTAAGGAAAACAAATAATTATTAAATATTATAAAGGAAATGTGAGAAGAGGACCAAGTACAAAATAAAGAAGAGAGAGATGAACCAAAATACAATGAAAGACGAAATGAAAAAAGCAATAATTAATCAACAAGAAAATATGAGAGGTCAAGTTTTTTTTTTTAAGCAAAATACTGAAGTTATTTTTTGTAAATTGTCGAAAGGAAAACAAGTTTACTATTATTATAATCATGGGAGAGCGCTAAACCCGTAGGGATTATACAGCGCCTGTGGGGGGGGGGGGATTGGAACGTATTCAGGCTCATTTCAGAGAACTGGAACACAGATCCAATTCCCTAGATCACGAGCCCCTCACCAGCATCAAGGAACCTCCCTCGAGGGAAGGAAAACAAGAGTGGTTGTGTCTTGGCAAAACAAAGGTAGAATGAGGACGTGTCGCTGTTCCGCCAAGCAGAGCGCCGAATAAATCCCAGGAAGAAGATAGGAAAACAAATGTAGATACCTTAATGGTTATAATCGTAACCATAATTTATCAAGAGGTGGAGGGGTAAGCCAGGGAAAGGCCTCGGTCAGATGACCAAAAGCTCCAGCTGCTGTGGGTCATCATATAACAAAACCAGCGTCAGGAAACACTTGTCCTGTTTCCTGAAAAACCTTACCTAACCTAAACTAAACTAAACTTACCAAGCCTAACCTAACCTAACCTAAACTAAACTAAACTTACCAAGCCTAAAACCCAACCTAACCTAAACTAAACTAAACTTACCAAGCCTAACCTAACCTAACCTAAACTAAACTAAACTTACCAAGCCTAACCTAACCTAACCTAACCTAAACTAAGCTTACCAAGCCTAACCTAACCTAACCTAACATTATCTAACCTAACCTTACCTAACCTAAACTTACCTAACCTAACCTAACCTAACATAACCTTACTTAACCTAACCTAACCTAACCTAACCTAACCTAACGTAACCTGATCTGAGACCAAGCCATGGAAGAAGTTGGAAGATAAGTATGGGATTAATTAATAGATTAAGATCATTGTTACTGAAAAGAAAGTTGGCAAAAATCGTTATTATATGAGATATTGATAAAAAATATATATACTAGGTGTCAAGAGAAAACAGATGAATGATAAAATTTCTCACTGTGATGATACCATTTATTATACGGGATAGTGAGACGCAAACTGAAGTGAGGGAAGGTAACACACCATCAACACTGAACATCAATAATACAAAAGAAAGCCTCAATATAACTAATATTGGCCTACATAGTAAAATAACTGTTTTATTCATGACTGTATCATGCAAGGCAGGAAATGTAGATAAATGACTCGGAAAACCAACAAGTTGATGAGACATTAGTTGGACAAGAGTCTCAGTCATCAAGACAGAACAGATATTAACAAATTTACAGAGTATACCTTAAATAAAGGAAACTTGAATTTTCGATAGGATTAAATAATGCGCAATGGTATAAAGTAAACTAATATTTTTTGTATATTTGCACAAAAAAAAGAGGAATATGTTAGTTTTAAAAGAACGTACAAAAGAACTAAGCTAGCTACTTTGGATATTTTTTATTGCATTAAAACTGGTGAGCAAATAAGAAAATTGGGAACATTGCGTCGCTGTCTGAAAAAACAAATGACAGAGGAAGCCTCATTAGTCTGTTGATATTTTTCATCAACGATTTATTGCAAAAACTCTCGAAAAAACTAATATTAGTTTAACACTGGGAGAACAAAAGCCTACTGTCAAGCAGCTCGGTTTTTGTAGATGAATGGTTCAGAGAACCGACATGTTGATAAATTAGACACATGTGCAACTCTTGGGTATCTTTATTGAGGAAACGTTTCGCCACACAGTGGCTTCATCAGTCCATACGAAGGAGAAACTTGAAGAAGAGGAGGAGAATGAGGTAATCAGTCCCTCAACCTTGAGTCGATGTGTTCAGTCCATCAATCTTGAATAGAATACGGCATATCAGCGGAGAAGCAGCTTATAAACCGTATGGCAGGAGAGGTGTAGCAGTCATAGGTCGTGTCACATTTGTTCAATGTGGAAGTAGGTCGTGCCCAAGAATTAGGCTTGCCTAATTCTTGGGCACGACCTATGACTGCTACACCTCTCCTGCCATACGGTTTATAAGCTGCTTCTCCGCTGATATGCCGTATTCTATTCAAGATTGATGGACTGAACACATCGACTCAAGGTTGAGGGACTGATTACCTCATTCTCCTCCTCTTCTTCAAGTTTCTCCTTCGTATGGACTGATGAAGCCACTGTGTGGCGAAACGTTTCCTCAATAAAGATACCCAAGAGTTGCATATGTGTCTAATTTATCAGCTCGGTTTTTGAGAAGCAGAATAATATTAAAAAAAAATTATAACCATAATTTTTAGAGGGGTGGAGGGGTAAGCCAGTGGAAGGCCTCGGTCAGATGATCAAAAGCTCCAGCTACGTGTTATCATATAACTAAGAGCCGCGTCAGGAAACACCTGTCCTGTTTCCTGACCAACTTTACCTGACCTAGTAAGAATAATGTGTATTAAATACGCTATGTTATTAAGATAATCACAAATTTTACTTAAAACAGAGAGGCAGTCTGTGTATATTTATAATTTATGAAGGTTTTCTCTAGAATTCACCATAAATAAACCTATTGATAACTTCCAAATATAAGAGGAACAAAAGTAAAACTTTTTACGTTGAATGAGAAATGATATCTGAGAAAATGTGAACAGTAATAAAATATTGGGAAATGTCACAAGCGGCGTCCCACAAGATCAATACTTTCACTGATACTGTATTGAGAAATCTACATTAAATAAATATACCCATAAAATTGATATGAGCAAAATTATTGGGGGTGATATGACAAAGATTTTAGAGGCAATAAATGAGGATATTAATGAAAATCTGAAAAGAGCAATAAAACTATATATGACCGTATTTGCCTATTATGCAAAACTCACATCTAGACGTCTGATAAATATATCAAGTGGAGTGATACATATACGATGGCATTTAATGTAGAAAAATTATATATTATGGGACTGTGAAAAAAAGCGAAAACATACAGGAATAATATAGTGTAATAAAATATTCAAAGTTTAGGGTAGCTATTGAGGGAGGTGCCATGATGCTGCTCCAGGAGGTGCCATGATGCTGCTCCAGGAGGTGCCATGATGCTGCTCCAGGAGGTGCCATGATGCTGCTCCAGGAGGTGCCATGATGCTGCTCCAGGAGGTGCCATGATGCTGCTCCAGAGGTGCCATGATGCTGCTCCAGGAGGTGCCATGATCTGTCCAGAGTCCATATGCTGCTCCAGGAGGTGCCATGATGCTGCTCAGGAGGTGCCATGATGCTGCTCCAGAGGTGCCATGATGCTGCTCCAGGAGGTGCCATGATGCTGCTCCAGGAGGGCCTGATGCTGCTCCAGGAGTGCATGGCTGCTCCAGGAGGTGCCATGATGCTGCTCCAGGAGGTGCCATGATGCTGCCCCGATCCAGGCCAGGTGCCATGATGCTGCTCCAGGAGGTGCCTGATGCTGCTCCAGGAGGTGCCATGATGCTGCTCCAGGAGTGCCATGATGCTGCTCCAGGAGGTGCCATGATGCTGCCAGGAGGTGCCATGATGCGTGTCATGATGTGTAGCCATGATGCTGCTCCAGGAGGTGCCATGATGCTGCTCCAGGAGGTGCCATGATGCTGCTCCAGGAGGTGCCATGATGCTGCCCAGGAGGTGCCATGATGCTGCTCCAGGAGGTGCCATGATGCTGCTCCAGGAGGTGCCATGATGCTGCTCCAGGAGGTGCCATGATGCTGCTCCAGGAGGTGCCATGATGCTGCTCCAGGAGGTGCCATGATGCTGCTCCAGGAGGTGCCATGATGCTGCTCCAGGAGGTGCCATGATGCTGCTCCAGGAGGTGCCATGATGCTGCTCCAGGAGGTGCCATGATGCTGCTCCAGGAGGTGCCATGATGCTGCTCCAGGAGGTGCCATGATGCTGCTCCAGGAGGTGCCATGATGCTGCTCCAGGAGGTGCCATGATGCTGCTCCAGGAGGTCCATGATGCTGCTCCAGGAGGTGCCATGATGCTGCTCCAGGAGGTGCCATGATGCTGCTCCAGGAGGTGCCATGATGCTGCTCCAGGAGGTGCCATGATGCTGGGTCCAGGAGGTGCCATGATGCTGCTTTCCAGGAGGTGCCATGATGCTGCTCCAGGAGGTGCCATGATGCTGCTCCAGGAGGGGCCATGATGCTGCTCCAGAGGTGCCATGATGCTGCTCCAGGAGTGCCATGATGCTGCTCCAGGAGGTGCCATGATGCTGCTCCAGGAGGTGCCATGATGCTGCTCCAGGAGGTGCCATGATGCTGCTCCAGGAGGTGCCATGATGCTGCTCCAGGAGGTGCCATGATGCTGCTCCAGGAGGTGCCATGATGCTGCTCCAGGAGGTGCCATGATGCTGCTCAGGAGGTGCCATGATGCTGCTCCAGGAGGTGCCATGATGCTGCTCCAGGAGGTGCCATGATGCTGCTCCAGGAGGTGCCATGATGCTGCTCCAGGAGGTGCCATGATGCTGCTCCAGGAGGTGCCATGATGCTGCTCCAGAGGTGCCAAAATACTGCATCCAGGAGTGCCATGAGCTGCCTCCAGGAGGTGCCATGATCTGCTCCAGAGTGGCATGATGCATGCTCCAGGAGTGGCCATATGCTGCTCCAGGAGGTGCCCATGAGCTGCTCCAGGAGGTGCCATGATGCTGCTCCAGGAGGTGCCATGATGCTGCTCCAGGAGGTGCCATGATGCTGCTCCAGGAGGTGCCATGATGCTGCTCCAGCTTGTTCAATTATAACCTGCATCTGTAAAAACTTGCATTTGCTAACCTGCCTATGGTGTATAAATATACCTAGTTGGATGAATCTTATTGTAGCCAACTGGCCCAGTAGCTTACCCACTGGCCTGGAGTTTTATAATTCGCTCACTGTGGATTCTAACCCCACTCATACCTTGAGTTGTTTACAGTAGTGTTACAGCGATTTCGTGAGTCATAACCTGCACCATTTGACAAACTGCCCTTCGTGTATATTTGTGCACTCTGAGTATGTCAAGTTTTGCTATTCGTTATTCTCGGTTAGGACTGTCCGGGTTAACGTACATTAACCCACAAATGCGTATAATTACCAGACAATAACGAAATCTAAAAAAAAAAAAAAGAAGATGATTAACGTCTGGCAGCACCGGACATATTGTAAAACGTCAGACAGCACGGGGGCGTATTGTAAAAACGTCAGACAGCATGGGGGCGTATTGTAAAAACGTCAGACAGCATGGGGGCGTATTGTAAAAACGTCAGACAGCATGGGGGCGTATTGTAAAAACGTCAGACAGCATGGGGCGTATTGTAAAAACGTCAGACAGCATGGGGCGTATTGTAAAAACGTCAGACAGCATGGGGGCGTATTGTAAAAACGTCAGACAGCATGGGGGCGTATTGTAAAAACGTCAGACAGCACGGGGGCGTATTGTAAAAACGTCAGACAGCATGGGGGCGTATTGTAAAAACGTCAGACAGCATGGGGGCGTATTGTAAAAACGTCAGACAGCATGGGGGCGTATTGTAAAAACGTCAGACAGCATGGGGGCGTATTGTAAAAACGTCAGAACAGGCACGGGGGCGTATTTGTAAAAACGTCAGACAGCATGGGGCGTATTGTAAAAACGTCAGACAGCATGGGGGCGTATTGTAAAAACGTCAGACAGCATGGGGGCGTATTGTAAAAACGTCTGGCAGCATGGGGGCGTATTGTAAAATCTTGAACACGTACTTTGTCACTAACGTAAATAGTTGGAGGCTGCTCCAGGTACTGTTTAAGAACTTAAGAGCTCCTTATCCACGGAACTGATGTTATTCTCTCCTTGGATTAATCCTGATTACTTGTCATTCTCGAGGCTGATAGAAGCTGAAGTGTTCTTGGATGTCCACGTCTTTCACTGTCTAGGAATACACACACTGGTACACTATGTTCCACAAGGTTTGTCTTTATTATTCACAATCTTATCACTACAGAAGCTGATCACACTTCTTTGTAAGTGTTTTGATGTGTTCTTCGAGATACTTTTATGCACAAAAACGCTCGGATCAGTGTTATTTGTTGGTTATCCCGGCGTCAATGTGTCCCTTAGGATTTTAAGCAGTCTAAGACGCCTCTCGCCGACCTTCACTTGCCTCTAGCGACACTCGCTTGCCTCTAGCGACCTTCGCTTGCCTCTAGCGACCTTCGCTTGCCTCTAGCGACCTTCGCTTGCCTCTAGCGACCTTCGCTTGCCTCTAGCGACCTTCGCTTGCCTCTAGCGACTTTGCTTGCCTCTAGCGACCTTCGCTTGCCTCTCGCCGACCTTCGCTTGCCTCTAGCGACACTCGCTTTGCCTCTAGCGACCTCGCTTGCCTCTAGCGACCTTCGCTTGCCTCTAGCGACCTTCGCTTGCCTCTCGCCGACCTTCGCTTGCCTCTAGCGACACTCGCTTGCCTCTAGCGACCTTCGCTTGCCTCTAGCGACCTTCGCTTGCCTCTAGCGACCTTCGCTTGCCTCTCGCCGACCTTCGCTTGCCTCTAGCGACCTTCGCTTGCCTCTAGCGACCTTCGCTTGCCTCTAGCGACCTTCGCTTGCCTCTCGCCGACCTTCGCTTGCCTCAAGCGACCTTCGCTTGCCTCTCGCCGACCTTCGCCTGCCTCTAGCGACCTTCGCTTGCCTCTAGCGACCTTCGCTTGCCTCAAGCGACCTTCGCTTGCCTCTCGCCGACCTTCGCTTGCCTCTAGCGACCTTCGCTTGCCTCAAGCGACCTTCGCTTGCCTCAAGCGACCTTTGCTTGCCTCTCGCCGACCTTCGCCTGCCTCTAGCGACCTTCGCTTGCCTCTAGCGACCTTCGCTTGCCTCAAGCGACCTTCGCTTGCCTCTCGCCGACCTTCGCTTGCCTCAAGCGACCTTCGCTTGCCTCTCGCCGACCTTCGCTTGCCTCTAGCGACCTTCGCTTGCCTCTAGCGACCTTCGCTTGCCTCTAGCACATAAAGGAAAAGCTGATATAACATATTTCCCTTCCTTGCCAAACTTTCACTATGAAGCAATGCAGAATGCTTGATTCTTGCTGTCTACCTGGAGTAAACCTGGTGAGAGTTCCTGGGATCGACGCCCCCGCGCCCCGGTCTGTTCACTGCAGGGGAACTATTCATCACTTAACATTAATTAGATTTTCTCACTCGCCACCACTGCTGCTGCTTTTTTCTGAACAGCTTTAGTCTGTGTGGTTTCTGGAGAACACTAATTTTGTTTTCAACACTGTGTAATTCTAATGCACTAGTTTATTTATTGTCCGCTTATTCACTACACCTTTGCTCAAAACATCAACTGTCCTGATGATTCCATTTGCATCAGGATATATGGTCACAATTTTTCCTGGTGGCCAGTGAGACCTCGGACCATCATTGTCAATAATCACTATGTCACCAGGTCTTAAGGACTTATGATTTCCAGGAACACCAGCTCCATAGAAGTGTTCTCTCAAATTTCTCGCTAAATTTTCTCCCAACGTTCAATCACTTTATTAATGTGTTTGAATTTACGTCTGAGTTGCTCAGGTTCGAAATAAGTAGGATCCTCTATGATTTCTTTATCATGGAGAAAATGAGATGGACTTAACACTTCTAAATTGTCCAGATCATCGGTAACATAAGTTAGAGGTCTGTTGTTAACTCTTTTCTATTTCAGTCACAACTGTACGGAATTCTTCTAAGTCTATTCTCTGACGATGAAGAGTCTTCCTTAAACAACGTTTTACAATGCCGATCATTCTTTCATAAAATCCGCCGTGCCATGGAGATTTAGAAGGAATGTATCTCCAACGACAACTGCGTTGATTCAGCATCTGTTATACTTCTGGTTGATCAAAGATCTTGCTTATATAAGCAGCACCAGCAACAAAGTTCGTTGCATTATCTGAAATCATCAGTCTGGGACATGCCCTTCTGGCTGCAAACCTTCTGAATAATTTGATAAAGGTTTCAGCAGACATGTCAGTGGCTACTTCTAGATGTACTGCTCTAGTTGTAGCACAAGTGAACAAACAGATGTACACCTTGATGGGAACTTTGTCAACTGTTTTAGTTAAAATTATTGGTCCAGTGTAATCTACACCTGTCACCTCAAATGGAGTGACATGACAAACTCTTTCAGAGGGATATGGAGGTGGACCTGGATACTGACATACCTCGCATATCGTAGTGACGACAAGTAATACAGTCCTTATTTGTTTTTTCACACTTTGTCGACCTTGAGGTATCCAGTAGGATTGCCCGTATATGACAAAGTGTGTCAGCTCCCCCACCATGTAACACGTTACTGTGGCGTTTTGAACAATCAGTTTTGTTAGCCAATGATTCTTGGGGATCAATATTGGATGTATGGCTTCTTTAGGTAGTGAAGAATTATGAATTCTTCCTCGACATCTTATATTCTTTTCTGAGTCGAGATAAAGTCCTAAAGAATTAATCATAACAGGTTTCTTTGGGGATTTATCTTGTATTTCCAGAAATTTATATTCTGTTGAGAAAACGTCTTTCTGTATTAGTTTCACCCAGTATTTAATGGGTTCAAGATATTCATAATCAGGTTTTATTCCTTTAATGAATATAAAGACAAGAGCTGTAACTCTTAAGAGTTTATCCAAAGATGAGTATTTAGATCCATCAATGACTATTTCTGTTGTGTCTGCAGTATTTACACAAATTATTTCTGCTGTGTTCAAGCAGACTGTTTCTTCTGGCATAATGTGAGCTTTTTGCTGAGGCCAGTTATTTTCATCAGAGAGCCAGTTCGGTCCGTGGAGCCATAATTTATTATCCACAAATTTCTTAAGTGGGACACCACGTGACAACATGTCAGCTGGATTCTCTTGGGTAGAGACGTGGAGAAAGAGATAATCTCTCTGCATCTCTTTTATTTCTGCTACTCTGTTCTGTACATAGACCAACTTACTCTTATTATTTCTTAACCACTGGAGAACTGCCTCATTATCACTCCAGATCACGGTTTTCTCAATAGTGAGATGATCAAGTATTTTGTTGAGATAGACAGCTAATTTTGTACCTACATAGAGTGCTGTCAGTTCCAATTGTGGTACTGTTCTGACCTTCAAGGGTGCTACCCTGGCCTTTGAAGTAATTAGTGTACGTACTTCCTTCAGCATTACTCATGTAAGCTACATCGCCATAACCTCTGGTTGACGCATCACAGAACACATATAATGTGTACTTGTTTCCCTCTTGACCTATTTGTCTGGGAAATTTAATTTGATGAAGTTGTTTAAACTCCTTGGATATTTCATCCCATGCTTGACTCATTTCTAGAGGCAAGTTTTCATCCCATCCAATTTTGAGTTTCCATGCATCTTGCATAAGCATTTTACCCTTTATGGTAATTGGTGAGACGAGTCCTAGAGGATCAAAACATTGTGATACCTCTGACAGTAAACTACGTTTAGTGAGTGTACTGCATGATTTATTGTTTATCCTTTTGAGACTCAAAGTATCTTCCTGTGTGTTCCAATTAAGTCCCAGCATATTGTTGCAATCAGGAATTTCAGGGAAATCTTCTTTGATAAGTTCCCTTAATTGTGTTGAATTAGTGTTCCACATCTTTACAGGCATATTTGCTTCTTTCATCTCCTTGTTAGCTTCTCTGTGTAAGGATTTCAAATCCTCCTCTTTATTCACAGTACCTTGAAGATTGTCCACATAGAAACTTTTCTTTAAGATTTCTCTGAAGGGACTTTCAGATTTCTTCAAATGTGTATTTAGAGTAGCTTCTAGTAAGAATGGAGAGGATGTTGCACCAAACAATACTGACTTGAAACGATGTTCTTTGTTCGTTATCCTGGCGTCAGTGTGTCCCTTAGTAGTGTTATAAGCAGACTAAGACGCCTCTCGCCGACCTTCGCTTGCCTCTAGCACATAAAGGAAAAGCTGACATAATATATTACCCTTCCTTGTTAAACTTCTACTATAAAGCAATACAGAAT
>NC_069401.1:94251811-94268910 GCF_026875155.1 Cherax quadricarinatus | reverse complement strand
GGTTTTTTAAAATGTGAGAGATAAAGTACTTTTTGAGATAGCGCTAATTTTTACCTAATAGGTGTGTCAGTTAATTGTGGTACTTTTCGCCTTAAAGGGGTGTACCCGGGGCCTTTTGAAGTATTAGTGTACTTCCTTTTCATACTAAATGAATCTCCCAGTGCCATAACCTCTGTTGACGCGGAGAAAGAGGTCACTGACTAGCCCGCATAAAAATCTGTGATCAATTACTCACTGTAGCAGTTAAACAAGATGCTCGCCCCTTCTGAGAGGGTTTGGGCCCCTCAGGGCTGAAAGGGGCTGAGGGGGCTGAAGGGGGCTGATACCCCCCTCCTGGAGAAAATTTCTCCACACTATTCTGTTGAAGATATTGACCTTACCAGCTATGTTTAATTTATAAATATAAATATAGGAAACACTTAGCTGATAAATGACAGCAAATCGTCTACACAGCCGCCCCTGCAGACGAGGTCTAGAAGCTGTCAAAACCTTTCTCAACATGGGCTGTCAAGAGATATAATTTGTAAATTATAAATTACCCCTAGGGGGTGTTATGTCAGCATATTTCATTCGATGATGGCTGACGATATACTTACTTGTTTGGACTCAATGGTCCGCATATCACCGGGGTTTATGATAAGTTTCAACTCACAAATTTTTAAAACTCGACTGCACAGTCAATAGTAGTACATCCGAGTTTAGAGCACTTACCTGGGTATTTTGTATCTGACCCGTAATTACGCCCGGATAATCCTTTGAGTTATTGAAGAATAGTGTTCTTTGAAGAATGTCGCAGAAACACTCTGTTGGATCGCAACACTCGTTGTTTACACTGTTCATCAATAATTGTTCACACAAAAGTTATCACTGGAGAAGCTAAATCAACTTCTCTTAAGTGTTTATTGGGGTTTTAATGAGAACACTTTGTTCACACTACGCACAGATCAGTGTTCTTTGCTGGTTATCCTGGCGTCCAGTGTCACTCTCACTAGAGTCAAAGGTTCCCGACGCCACACCGCCCCAAGCCGTTGCTCCCCTAATACACAAAAAAAAACGCTGACCTAGTACCTTGCTTCCTTGCCACCCCCTCGATGAAGCAAAGCAGAATGCTTGATTCTTGCTGCTTTAAACATAGGGCAACAACGTCCACTACTTTACTATTGTAATAAAGTGGGAGCAGGATTTTCCTTAAATGTCCTGCTAAAGTAAGAATGTACTGTCTCTTATAAAAATACACTTTGCAACACCGCTGCAAGGAGCAGAGGTCACTTGACTACGTCGCATAACATCTGTGATCAATTACTCACTGTAGCAGTAAACAAGACGCTCGCCCCTTCTGAGAGGGCTTGGCCCCTCAGGACTGAAAGGGGCTGAGGGGGCTGAAGGGGGCTGATACCCCCCTCCTGGAGAAAATCTCTCCACATGACCTATGTGTCTCGGAAATTTAATTTGATGAAGTTGTTTAAACTCCCTGGATATTTCATCCCATGCTTCACTCATTTCTAGAGACAAGTTCTCATCCCATCCAATTTTGAACTTCCATGCATCTTGCATAAGCATTTTACCTTTTATGGTAATTGGTGAGACGAGTCCTAGAGGATCAAAACATTGTGATACCTCTGACAGTAAACTACGTTTAGTGAGTGTACTGCTTGATTTATTGTTTATCATTTTGAGACTCAAAGTATCTTCCTGTGTGTTCCAATTAAGTCCCAGCATATTGTTGCAATCAGGAATTTCGGTTTTCAGGGAAACTTCTTGAAAAGTTCCCTTAATTGTTTAAATTTGTATTCCACATCCTTAGGGCCTATTTGCTTCTTTATCTCCTTGTAGTTTTTTGTATAGGGATTTAAAAATCCTCCTTTTATTCACAGTACCTTAAAAGATTGTCCACAAGAAACTTTTTTTAAGATTTCTTTGAAGGGCTTTAAATTTTCTTCAAATGTGTATTTGGGACTTCTGAAAAGAATGGAGGGATGTTGCCCCCAAACAATATGATTTGAAACAAAAGTTTTCAAGGACTTTGGGATCGGGGGGTTTTTTCGGCCCAAGAATGATTTAAAATCTCTACCTTTTCTTGTATTCCTACTTTGGGAAAGTTTTGGGAAAATTAGCCGTGTGGCAATGGGTTTGGGGAAAATTTAAAAAGCACGTCCCCAAAGCTTCTCATTTGGGGGGGTCCGGTCATAGACATCATTAAGACGCTACATCTTTATTTGCACGTGCGCTGAATTATATAAAACCCGTGTGGAGTGGTTCAGAATCTTTTCTGACCCCATGGTGCGGGAGATAATGAGTTTGTTTTAAAATTTATCTTCGACTATTTCCCAATAAATTTTTTGCCCAACTGTTCTTGTTATATTATTATAGACTCGTAGCTCTGAATTTTTCCCCTGACCTGTTTTTGTGCTTTTATTTGTCCAAAAGCCAGCGTAATTGCTAGGAGATGTGGTAAATTAATTTCATGGAAACCTAAAAAAATATGTCCATTTTTTTAAATCTGAAGTGCCCCAAATATTGGTTTAAGTCTGAGACCCTTGTGGGTTTGGGTTTATTTACATCAATCCCTATCGCATCTAAATCCCACAATTACAATGGTTCATTCATTTCTTCCAGAAATGATAATTTTGCTGTGGTACATGATCACGGTTTTTCCCGAACTAGTACATTTTCCACTGAATAATATCAGTTTTTTTTTCCCATTTGAGGGGGAAATGGGACCAATATCATGGGCCCTTGTTTTCCCCCAAGTGAACACTTTTTTCTTACTATATTTTGCAAAAACGTGATAAAAACCCTTTCCCAATGTTAAATAAATTTGGGATTAATAGTGTCGTCTGTATGTCGGGACAGGCAAACTTGACTTAGTGCCTTCAGTGCTGAAACTGTTTTTTAAAACCCCTGGTCTCACAGATTAGGCAAATCATACTTCCACGCTTTACTGTCTTTTTCCTTTTTCCTAGCCAAAGTGTTTTGGTTTTGTCATTTTTGTTTCCCAGAATTTTTAAAAAAAAGAAAACGCTATATCTAACTGTATTTTTGGATTGGGTTGTTTATTCAGTTTCTGCAACACTGTTCCTTAAAGGCCCTTTTGAGCCTTGATAAAATTTTTTAGCAAAAGGTTTTGGTAATTATTGATAACTAAACTCGAGCTTCGGGAGCATTGTTTTAACTTATCTCTCACTTTTAAATGCTGTTGCTTTTTGACTTCGGTTAGCAAAAGTATTTGGCAAAATGCTGTAGATGCATACCTTGCTTTTTAAAGCACTTCTTCTTGAGCATTTTCCTCCCTTGTGTTCACCTAAACACTTGATGCATCTTTTAGCTGATAAAACATGTTGTTTACGTGCCTCCATTATATGTATTAAATACAATCTGTTCCCAATGGTTCCGCACAAAGTACACTTTTTGGAGAATTTATTGGACAGTCTGTTTACGTCTGTTGTATTCACAGCTTGATAAATGCCTATAGGGGATTTCCCATTCTTGGTTTAGTGGGGGTAATACTCCCTTTTTTACTGAGTTGAAGGTTTTTTTATCCATGGGGTTTGTGGATTTTTCATTTTTGTCTATTGTTTTTAAACCATTGCAATTTTTCACAAAATGAAATAGCGTTTATTGACATAAAATTTAATCGTTCAATAGTTTGGGTTTACAACTTTTTTGTACAATACCATGATAAAAAAAATCATATTGTCTTAGGTCTATTTTGCACCTAGGATCTGAGCTATTGTCTAATGTATTCTAAATGCCGTAAGTCTATAAAACAAAAGTTTGGGTGGCTTCAAACTTGTTTTTAAGACTGAAGTTTAACTCTGGCCTTGTCGGAAACAAGGTAATTGTCTGCTAAAACCGTAAGGCTATTTGTATTCCTTTTAACCACCGGAAAGACTTAATCAGTTCATAGGGTTTCCTTCCCCGACATTTTAAGGTAATTGAATTAGCAATCTTCTATGTCAGTTGGAATTTTCTATAGACTGAAAACCACTAATGAATTCTTCATAATTGACCTTTGGGAAAAAAGGTAATGGGCAATTTGGTAGCTTGGAATGGTACATTGTTGTTGTTACGGTGAAAAAAGGGTTTGACACTAGTTACAGAGGGCTCTGTGACGGTTTGCGGAATAGCCTGTACTCCTGTCCCCCCATAATTATTGATTACGAAAAGATCCCAAAAAATTTTTTTTATATAGATGGGTTGATTTAAGAAATTCTTTTTCTAATGGGAAGTCTGAATTAATTATTTCCCAAAGTTGTGTAAATAATTCAAATTTTTTACCTCAAATATAAAACTTGGTTGTATCTTTATTTAAACCCATACAGACTGAAATTAGATTTTCTAATTGTGTAAACTTAGCTGTAAAGATGAAACGAGTTTCAAAAGAACCATTTTAATGGTAACGAAAATTTGCACCACCTTAGGTGTTTAAAAAAACACTGTACTGCTACAAACAGCTGGTTTTTTTTTATGCTTAAGTCAGCAATAAATCGAGTCGACACTCTGACCCAATAAGCTTTTCCTCAGGGTCAATGACCTGAAGGGGGACACAGTACATATGGTGGTGTTTTGGCTTGAGTTGCTGTGTCAGCCCGCACGATATTTAAACAAATACGATGTTAAACCTTCATTCACTTTCATATAAATGTCATTGTATAACTGTAATTACATGTAAAAATTTTCTAAAACCCCTTTAAATTCACTGTTTTATGTATTTGAAAGCTTACACTTTATTATAATTCCTTTAAAAAAAACAGGTAATCTATAAGAAACAAATTTAATACAATCTTGTCTCTTAATTTGTCATAAAAATTATAAACACTATGTGTATATACACTCAGCAAACCGAACATCAGTTGGGTTGTTGTTGTAGTCAGCTTTTCGGTTGGGCAGTAAATGACAGGTGCCCGCTCCCGTTTCCTTTTGGGGGAGCCCCAGCTCACGTTTTTTTGTGTGAACGCTGGTTTGCCCTGTTTTTTTTTGGCTGCCCATTCCTGCATTGAGTCTGAAAGGGGCCCTTTATATGATTATATTGTAAAACACTAGTTTTACAGCTTTTTTTTTGAAAGGGCCTTGGCTCGTAGGGTTATTTTTTACATGTAGTCAACTATCTGGGCCCCAGGGGGCCTTTATCCCGTTGAGCCGCCCAAAAAGTTGAGAAAAAGGTTTTCCAGCAAAAATTGTTAAATATAGGAAATACTTAGCTGATAAAAGAAGCAAATCGTCTACACAGCCGCCCCTGCAAACGAGGTTTGAATTGTTTTTCATGATCATCCTCAACGGGCTGTAAAGACAATTTTCGTAAACAAAAAAATTTGCCCTAGGGGGGTGTTATGTCGATATTTCATTTTACTGATGGCTGACAAACTTACTTGTGGGAATCAAAAATCCGCACCCACTGCCATTAAGTTGATTACAAACTCTTTGCGACTCAAGAACTGCACAGTCCCCCTACTACAAGAAAAATTCGTAAATACCTTGGTCTTTTAGGGGGAGCTATGGTGTTTTTCACACCTTTAAACAGGTTTTCGGTGACTTGTAGAAGTGAATGGTCCCTTTGGGTGTCCACTCTTCCAAAAGTTAGGAATATGCACATGGTACACTATTTCCACAAGATTTGTCTTTTTTTTCACAATCTTATCACTTAAGCTGATCACATTCTTAATGCTATTGTGTTTTAGAGATCTTTGTTCCCCTAAGCATGGATCATGTTTTTGTTTGGGTTTTCCTGGCTCAATGGACTTCAGTAAGTCAAAAGAATTGACCTCACAACCCCCCCACGCCGTCATTGCCCCTCGCACATAAAGGAAAAGCTGACCTAGCACTTTTTCTTCCTTGCAACTTCCTCCATGAAGCAAAGCAGAATGTTTGAATCTTGCTGTCTTAAGCATAGACAACAATGTACACTATCTTTACCATGGTAAAAAAGTGGGAGCAGGTTTTTCCCTTTAAAATTGTCCTGCAAAGGTAAGAGATGGACTGTCTTTTATTAAAATACACTTTGTAACACTGGACTCTTGCACGGAGCGGTGGTCGCTTGACCACACGTCGCATACTGGTACTGCATCTGGGATCAATTACTTGCTGTAGCAGTAAACAAGATACTTGCCCCTTCTGAGAGGGCTGGGCCCCTCAGGGTTGAAAGGGGCTGAAAGGGGTTGAAAGGGCCTGATACCCCCCTCCTGGAGAAAATTTCTCCACAACCAGCCAGGGAGGTACTACCGTCCTACCAAGTGAGTGAGAGACGAAAACCTGTAATTGTTGTACATGATGGTAGGATTGCTGGTGTCTTTTTCCTGTCTCTTAAACACTCGGGATACCAGGTATATCTTGCTACTTATACTTACACAGAGGTGAAAGTACACATGCATGTACATGCATATATAAAGATACCCATCTGGGTTTTAATCTGTTTTCTTAATAGTCCTTGTTCTGTATTTCCTCTTATCTCCATGAGGAAGTGGAACAGAATTATTCTACGGTAAACCATGCGTGTCGTAAGAGACGACTACAATCCCGGGGGAGCAAGGGTCTAGTAACCCCTTCTGCATACATTACTAAATTTAAAAAGAAAAATCTTAGGTTTTTCTTTTTGATCACCCTTTCCTCGGTTTAAAAAACGGACGGTTTGTTGAAAAAACAAATTTTTTTTTTATTAATATTATTATTATTATTATTATTATTATTATTATTATTATTATTATTATTATTATTATTGTTATTGTTATTGTTATTAATATTAAATCTATAGGGAAGAATTAAGCCATGTAACGGTTAGGTATGATCTGAGGAAGGGAAAAAGAGCGCCAGTCTTTGGTTCAAGAGACCTTCGCCAGCATCGTGACATAACGGAAACGAAGGTCTCACAGAAACTCAAAAACATGAAAGCATTTGTGCTACAGACGTATATGCAAACAGTCACTTCCTCCCTCGAGTGAGCACACTTTCATACAGGCAAGTGGTTACTGGTGTATATTGGCAAGTGCCTCTTGCGAGCGCCACTTGCAAGAGCCACTTTCTCCGTTGAGTGAATACGATGTTAGGCAGGCAAGTATTTACTGTAGTCTAGTGGCAACATTATGTCATCACACCCCATAAGCTGCAACGATCCTCCCTGAAATGAACTCGTTGGGAAAACCACTTCAGCAAATAGTTTCATCAGCGTTAAGTGCTGAGCTTGCCCCCGGTCGTAAGTGTAGAGACTGAGGCAATAATGGGTGATATGTACAGGACGAAGGTCGTAAGTGAGGTGACTAAGACAGAAACTTGGAAATGATAGTGAATGGACCAAAACTTCGTATAGTTCCATCCCCTGCCTGTGTGTTAGATGCGTAAGAGGTGAGACATAATCAGGATGTACTGTAGGTCATCAGTGGTCATGACAAGTAAGGGAGTTAAAGAAAAAATAGGAATATATCACGAGAGTAGTAAGCATACACCGAGGCTATTTGCTGAGAAGAACTATGTACAACTATCTCGTTTAAGATAATCCTATAACATCTATGAACACGAAACAAGGGAACATGAGCAAGAAAGAACATATATTTCAACTAATTTCCTTACATATTATAAAGAGGTTTGGCTAGGTTAAGGTAGGCTAACATCACTTAACAAATTATAACATCCATTACACTTATAACTGGAATAATAGATAAAGGTGAGGATGTGTTATGTTGATCTAACAGAAAATAAGAACCGCCAAGAAGACTGAGGCAGTGTGAGAGTAAATTGACGACGTTAACATTTTGAGTCGTATTTTCTTTACCGACGACTGACTCATAGTAATATCCCGACTTATCTTTAAGAGGGTGGGATGGATTCTCAGAGAAATGAATAAACTAGATAATGATATACAAAGAAAGACAAAGGTTAATTTATGTTTGTTGGTGGTGATTTTCAAGCGCTTTATACGAAGAGGGCTTACTGTGATACGGATAGGAAACATGCAATACGTATGTGCCTTCCTGGAGCAGAAATATGGAACGTTGAAGACTACATGACCAATATTTTGTCTGGTTGGCGAAATGATAATATTGTTTGCGTGGTAGAGTGCAGGAGGCAGTGATATCTGGTTGGCAGGAAGTGAAGATTTGCTACGTAAGTTGAGGCAGATTTACTCTGCCTAGGATGAGGGTCGGGAACTAGTGGTTGTCCAGGGTACTTGAGGTGGGCAGCAGATTGCGTAAGTGCTGCGAGAAACTCATGGGGCTAGCGTAAGTGCTGCGAGAAACTCATGGGGCTAGCGTAAGTGCTGCGAGAAACTCATGGGGCTAGCGTAAGTGCTGCGAGAAACTCATGGGGCTAGCGTAAGTGCTGCGAGAAACTCATGGGGCTAGCGTAAGTGCTGCGAGAAACTCATGGGGTTAGCGTAAGTGCTGCGAGAAACTCATGGGGCTAGCGTAAGTGCTGCGAGAAACTCATGGGGCTAGCGTAAGTGCTGCGAGAAACTCATGGGGCTAGCTTAAGTGCTGCGAGAAACTCATGGGGCTAGCGTAAGTGCTGCGAGAAACTCATGGGGCTAGCCTAAGTGCTGCGAGAAACTCATGGGGCTAGAGGAAGGTGGGACATTCATTTTCCACAGCAGGCTATGAAAGTCTTGCTTTTATGGGTTATACTAAGTTCTCTACACATATGCTACTAAGTATGACAATCTATGTAACTGTATTTGTGTATACCTGAATAAACATACTTAGTTATTTACTCACTAAAGCTCTAGCTGTGTCAGTGGATAGGGAGGTAAGTAGTCTGTCATTGCGGTTAAACTGCTTTCTGACAGTGGTCCGGGCAATTATAATGATTTGAAAATAGTGGAGGGGACTGGGGCTAATACGACAAGATTTTGTAAAAAAAAAAAGTATAGAAGTCGTTCGACTGTGTGTGAAGGGAAGTGGTGGTGATACTGCAAACAAAATGAAAATGTTTGTGAAACGGGTTAGTATAAATGTACAAAACCTAAATAGAAAGAAAATAGAAGATAGGAAAAATGCAAGAAAAGCATTTTGTTACCTATTATAGTAATGGTTATAGTGCTAGAAATACGAACCAGGCAAAAACCTGAGTCATGAATGTCAATAACAATAATAACCTAACAGTGAGCTGTAAACCTGCCTTAAAGAAAGAGCTTAAAATATTGTAACCCACCGTAATCATTCAGTGTTAACGAGATTTCAGTGGATTCAGGAAAGTTCAGCTGTAAAATAATGTTTTAAAAAAATAATTTCTTATGTCATGATATGTCAATATCATGTTCTACGTCAACAATACCATGTTCTACGTCAACAATACCATGTTCTTACGTCAACAATACCATGTCTACGTCAACAATACCATGTTCTATGTCAACAATACCATGTTCTACGTCAACAATACCATGTTTCTACGTCAACAATACCATGTTCTACGTCAAAAATACCATGTTATAATCGTCAACAATACAATGTTCAACGTCAACAATACCATGTTCTACGTAAAAAATACCATGTTCAACGTCAACAATACCATGTTCTACGTCAACAATACCATGTTCTACGTCAAAAATACCATGTTCAACGTCAACAATACAATGTTCAACGTCAACAATACCATGTTCTACGTCAAAAATACCATGTTAAACGTCAACAATACAATGTTCAACGTCAACAGTACCATGTTCTACGTCAAAAATACCATGTTAAACGTCAACAATACCATGTTCAACGTCAACAATACCATGTTCTACGTCAAAAATACCATGTTCAACGTCAACAATACAATGTTCTACGTCAACAATACCATGTTCTACGTCAAAAATACCATGTTCTACATCAACAATACCATGTTCTACGTCAACAATACCATGTTCTACGTCAACAATACCATGTTCTACGTCAACAATACCATGCTCTATGTGAGGGAAAAGTTCAATAGATAGGAGTAGCGATATAGTAACAATAGTTTCATTGCTGGCTACTTGTTAAGGTAGGGTAAGTCCAGTTCCCGCTATTCCCGCCTTTTTTCCCCCACCCAGAAAGTGATAGTTTGATTGCCGGCTGCTTGTTAAGGTAGGGTCAGTCTAGCTCCCACTATCCCTTCCCCCTCCTTCTCCCCCCCCCCCGAAAGGTGACGTGTGGGGCTCCGGTCCAAACAGTAATCACTAGACTCACAGCTCCCAGCACTACTGTAAGTACATGCCTGCCTTGTATTCTAGTGGATTTATTGGTTGAAAGCTTTGCTTTTGACCAATAATAAACTTAGTCCTTTCAGTCTTGCTCTAAGTTGACTGTTGTAATAGTCACCACATCTTTTAGGTATTGTACTTATTATGGAGAGTGATTTCTTAAGCAGTGGATAACCTGTATATCTTTCCAGCTTGGATGACAGAGAGGGTCACCTGCCAATCAACGAGTAGAATTGAAGGAGATGGACTAACGTTCTGAGATGTCCCGAACTTTGATCCACTTACCTGTTTGTGTATGCAAGTAGCAGGATATAACCCCTCATCATTGCAGTGGAGAAAACCTGCTTTCCTGTCATCTGGAAGGATTATTGAAAGCTAGAAAATCTGTGAAGAACGAGCCGGTGGGTTATCATCAACACCTGCGACCCCCTCCCCCCCAGCATCTGCAACGGCTACGATTTCAACAACACGCAGTGTCACCAACACCAGACACCCACGGTTTATATACATTTGTATTAGCGTTGAATTCAGTTATTTATATTTTTCGTTTTTCATTTTCTTTAATGTAGCATTAATACTTCATATTTAAGTGTTTTATATTTTATATTTTCTAAATAATAAAGTGCTTATGTTTGTCAGTTTTTATTCTTTTTCTATACATTAATTTTCCTGAGGAGGAGCCAGCCTTAGTAATACTGACTGAAGTTGTTACAGGGCTGAGTAAGCCTTCACAAGTGGCGACCTTGCCAGGATCAACTCTACTGAATCAAGATTCAATTCCATCTCGAATCTACCATTGGAACTTCAACGCCGCATACCACAGACGGTTACCACCAGCCATGAGTAATTATTCTCTATGGTAGGACTACAGTACAGGTATTTAAAAGATTTGGTGATTGTTATAGTCTCAATTTACTGTAAGTCAAGTCAAGGCAGGAATACTAGTTAATTCTGCCATCTATTTTTGTGTGAGCTTGAAACACTTTGGAGGATTAGAATCTAGGAACCCGAGATTTTCAGTGACAATTTGTTTCATTGAGCTCTTTATTATATCAAGGGAACTGTCATAGGACACTCTTGATTTGTTGGTGAAAAGATTGGATGGTCAAGGGACCCCATTCTACTTACTGTTTGCTCGGAGCCGACATAGAATCCTTCGTTTTAATTAATACATATTGTTTAATTAAAGCAGGGATCGAGCCCTCTGGTTTATTTACAGTTTGAGTGGAGCAGGAATTGAACCCACCGTTTTCTTTAATACCCGTTTCATTTCCCCTGATAGTTTAAGTTATTCTTGCAAGCATAGAGGAATACCAGTTTTTAATGAACGCTGGAAGTAAGTTAGGAATAACAGGGAAAAATTTAGAATCTTTCATTAGTGCTAAGATCCAGGAAAGACTTGAAAGAGAGAGAAGAAAGACAGTTAGAAAGGGAAAGAGATGAAGAAAAGGAGAGAGAGAGAATCGAAAGAGAAGAGAAAAAGGAGAAAGAGAACCTTGAAAGACAGGAGAAAAAGGAGAGAGAGAGAGAGTTGAGAGAGAAATCCAAGACAGTTAGAAAGAGAAAGAGAAGACAAAAAGGAGCGTGATAGACTTGATAGTGAAAAAAGAGCTAGAGAACATGAGCAACGAGCTAAAATACGTGAGGAACAAGCTAAGATACGTGAGGAACAGGTTAAATTAAGAGAACTTGAGGAAAGAGCAAAGGATAGAGAAGTTGAGGAAAAAACTAGAGAACTTGAGTTAATAGAGAGAGAAAAGGATCGCGAGCTCGAAAAATCTCGCCTTGAATTAAAGAATAAAAAGTTAACTTTGACACAACAACAATTAGAGGAAGGAGTAATTGAACATCATGCAGCTAGTGCACATATTCCAACACCTAATTTACCTCCCTTCACAGAGGGGGAAGACATAACTTCATACATTATCAGGTTTGAAAATACCGCTACCCTCTGTGAATGGCCTGCTGACACCTGGGCTACCAGGTTAGAAATGTTATTTTCTGGTACAGCTTTGGATATCTATGCAACTTTGTCGCAGGATATTATATGTAATTATAACCTAATGAAGAAGGCAATCCTTAAAGCATATCAAAAAATCACTAATTCGATTGCAGTTATCTGGGTAATTCCATGATATATTGAAACTAAGTGATTTGTGATCACTTTCCCAAGCTTATCATTAACCTCAAGATTATTAATTAGTGTTGCAGTCAGCATTTGTCAAACTTGCTTAGCTGTTGGTTGATTATGGTGCTCTCTCTCTCTCTCTCTCTCTCTCTCTCTCTCTCTCTCTCTCTCTCTCTCTCTCCTCTCTCTCTCTCTCTCTCTCTCTCTCGCTCTCTCTCTCTTTCTCTCTCTCTCTTTCTCTCTCTCTTTCTCTCTCTCTCTCTTCTCTCTCTCTCTCTCTCTCTCTCTCTCTCTCTCTCTCTCTCTCTCTCTCTCTCTCTCTCTCTCTCTCTGGCTTCTGTTTGCCATTCTTTGTCACCAAGTGCTACACTTATTTTCAACTCCTGTACATAGTGTTCATAAGTCTACATAATTGTATATATCTTTGAAGGAAATACTAGTTAAATATTACAAGTGAGTTTGTTTTGCTTCAAAAACTCATTACGAACAGGTTAGGCTATTCTATTACCTTTGTTCATAACTGGTAATGATTACTTTAATTAATGTTACCCAACAGGATACTGATTGACTGGCTCCTCGTGGCAGCTGAGTTGGTTGTCAGAGATGTGTAAGGTGCCCTTGGGACAGATAGGACACTAGGGCAGCGGCTGAGATGTAGGTCTTTGGTCTTGTACAAGGCATAAAACCACCTGCTTGGCTGAGATCCGAGTGGTTGGGTGACGTGTGAGTATGTTGACCAATTTAGACATCCTGTTGGTTTGGTCCGAGAGCAGATCTCTAAGCAAGAGACCCCGCCAGTCAAGTTCCCTTTTCTCTGACACTGATCCTTCTTCTGTCTCCTCTTGTAGCAGTAATTGCACATGGTATCTCTGCCTCCTCCGGTGCCTGGGAGGGTGGGCTCAGGTTTATTGCACTTCTTGTGTTTTGATTATAATTTAGTAGTGATTTATCGTAGGCTTTGCCGCGGTGAGCCTGAGATTATTTACTTGGTGAGCATTTTCCTGGAATGAGTCGGTGGAGGTGAGATGGCTGTAGATGTTCTCTTCCTCTTCCACGTCTTCTTCCACGTCCTCTACCACTCCCCAATACAATTCTATCAGATATGTCCCTCCTGTTTTTACAATAGCCAGTACTTGTTCATGTGCATGTTGGTCCCCTGATTAACTCCACCAATCTCTGGTGGAGAAAATTCTCTCTCTCTCTCTCTCTCTCTCTCTCTCTCTCTCTCTCTCTCTCTCTCTCTCGCTCTCTCTCTCTATCTCTCATATCACAAATAATGGTACAGGAAATACCATTATGAATCACTGGAATATCCGAACATATATTTCGAAAAGGCATTAAACTATCGGATATTTTCTTATTGTACCGCGCTACCTCTTATGAATGTGTAAATCTTACATTGAGGCATATTAAACTATGTTATCGGAAATTATTGTATTTAATAATACTTATTCGGAAAAGGATATATAATTATCAGACACACACACACACACACACACACAAAACACACACACACACACACACACACACACACACACACACACACACACACACACACACACACACACACACACACACACACAACAGACGCACACACACACAGCAGGAAAAAAAAGTAACAGTGAATGAAGTACTAGGTAATCAGGCTTAGGAATTAAGGAGGGAAGCTCACAGGAATTACCAGGAAGTATGTGAAGAGTTCAGCACGAGATTTTAGGAGGTATTCTCATATGAGAAAGTCTTCAGGAAAACAGAGGCAGAAAAGCACATAAGTAAGTGCTGGACACACTACACACAAACGAGGGGGAGGAGGAGGAGGTGAAGAAACTTTAATGAGAATTAGATACCTCCAAGCCGGTGGGCCCAGATATAATAATAATAATAATAATAATAATAATAATAATAATAATAATATCTTTACTAGAAGTCCATGTACATGGTATACAGGCCTAGCTGACGTCAATGACATACTACTATACAGAAAGCCGCTCGTTGTGCAGAGCATTTAGGGTAAATTAGGTCAGTTTGACCCAGGATGTGACCACACCAGTCGACTAACACCCAGTTACCCATTTTGTACTGATGAGTCAACATGAACAGCAGATGTCTTATGGAAAGACGTCCTTGTGTTTTCCAGCCGTACCGGGGATTCAGTCTCCGGACCTCAGTGTGTGAGTTGAGTGCCCTAGTGAGCGAGCTACGGGACAACTACCATCTCTCGATGGGTCCTCAGGCCACTTTGTATGCTACTGACAACAATCTTCAACAAATCTATCGAAACAGGGCAACTGATAGGGGTGTGGAAAACAGCATGTATAGTCTCAGTTTTTAAGGAAGAAGACAGACCTGTGTCTCTGACACGTACATTCGTGGAGAAGATTGACAGGAGAAGATGAAAAATTCTGTATCACAAACCTACTGTAATAACAAAAGTAAGAGAGCTGAGAGAGCAAGGGGAAGATTGCATTTTCTTGGATTGTAAGAAATCTTTTGACACTGATACAAATTCTTGGAAAAGCACTGCAATGAATCAGAGGATATATGACTGGAAGGAAAACAACGAGTGATAATACATTACGAGGAGTCAGAATGGGCAAATGTGTCAAGTGAGGTTCCACTAGAATCAGTCATTGGACCATTGTTGTTTGTAGATGTAAAAACTAATGACAAGAATACAAGCGGTGAGATTCGAGGAAGACTACAAACGGATCTGGACAGGCCGCAAGCCTCGTCCAACAAATGGCTCCTGGAGTTTAACTCCACCGTGTGCAAAGTCATAAAACTTGAGGAAGAACAAAGAAGACACCAGACGGAACACTGGCTCGGAAGTCAAGGTGCTCCTAGTCTCACTCAAGGAAAAGGATCTTGGGTGTATGTCATATTCTTCTCATGCCTGAAGTGAATAACACTCAAATAACTGTTGCATCACATGAGTCCACCGCAATCATAAAAATAGACAGTGTACACCATTTACGTCAGGCTCATAGTGAGTGTGCAACACCACGATTGAACCTACGCCTAGTCAAGCACTTCAGCAAAGTACAAAAAGTTCAAATTTTTGCACTTGATGTTAGGAAGTATTTCTTCAGCCTTAGAATTGTCAGAAAGTGAAACAATATGGAGAGTGTAATGTGACAGGATTTGAAAACAGCTTTGGAACAGTTACGATAAGGCTGTTGGAGCGGAGAGAGAGTGGACCTAACAGCAACCAATGAAGAGGCGGAGTCAGGAGCTATGAACCGTCTTCTGTAACTGTATATGGTTGAGTATATATATGTGAGAACATTCATACAAACACACACACACAGGAGACAGAAGGGCCTCAGAAAGGCAGAGAGGTGGGGTACACCTGAAGTGTTGGACATAATACATACAACCGAGGAAGACGTGAAGAGGCTGTTAAGCGAGCTAGACACCTCAAAGGCGATAAGGCGGTAACATGTCTCCATGGGTCCTGAGAGAGGGAGCAGAGGTACTTTGTTTACAACTAACAACAATCTTCAAACATCTATCGAAACAGAAACGATTACCAGAAGTATGGAAGACAGCATATGTAGTCCCAATTTTTTTAAAAAATGAGACGGGACACGAAGCATTGAACTACACACCAGTGTCGCTGAGTGTATAGTTAGCAAGGTCATGGGGAAAATTATCAGGAGCAGAGTGGTGGAGCACCAAGAAAGGAATGAGCTTTTCAACGACAGCCAGCACGGCTTCAGGGACGAGAAGTCCTGCATCACAAGCCTACTGGAGTTCTATGACAGGGTGACGGCAGTAAGACAAAAGAGGGGTGGGTGGATTGCATTTTCTTGGACAGTAAGATGGCGTTTAATACAGTTCCACTTAAGAGATTAGTGCAGAAGCTGGAGGACCAGGCAGGAAAAACAGGGAAGGCACTACAGTGGATCACAGAATACCTGTCAGGAAGACAACAGCGAGTCATGGTACGTGGCGAGGTGTTAGAGTGGGCCCGGTAACGAGCGGTGTGCCACAGGGATCAGTCCTAAGACCGGTGCTGTTTCTGGTATTTGTGAACGAACATGACGGAAGGAATAATCTTTGAAGTGTCCCTGTTTGCAGATGATGCCCAAGTTGATGAGAAGAATTCAGTCAGAAAGAAGGGCCAGGCAGAACTACAAAGGGATCTGGATAGACTGAACGCCTGGTCCAGCAATTGGCTCCAGATGTTCAACCCCACCAAGTGCAAAGTCATGAAGATTGAGGAAGGGCAAAGAAGACAATAGACGGAGTACAGTCTAGGGGACCAGAGCTTATAAACCTCACTCTAGGAAAAGGATCTTGGTGTGAGTATAACACCGGGAACATCTCTTGAGGCGCATATCAACCAAATAATTGCTGCAGCATATGGGTGCCTAGGAAAAAAAAGAACAGCATTCCACCATCTTAGTAAGGAATCATTCAGCACCCTGTACACTGAGTACGTTAGGCCCATATGGGAGTATGCGGCACTAGTTTGGAACCCACACCTAGCCAAGCATGTTAAGAACTGGAGAAAGTGCAAAGGTTCGCAACAAGACTAGTCCCAGAGCTAAGGGGTATGTCCTACGAGGACATACCCACTCTGACATTTGGCAAGTACCATGACTCGCTGTTACCTTTCTGTAAGGTATTCTATGATCCATTGCAGGCTTGTTATACCTTCCTCCTCCTCCAACTTCTGCACTAATCTCTTGTGTTGAACTGTGCCAAAAGGCTTCTATAGTCCAAGAAATGCAATCTACCAACTATTCTCTCTCTTACCTTACTGCAGTCACTTGTCATAGAACTCCGTAGGGTTAGAGGATTTTTTTTTTCCCA
>NC_069401.1:94157712-94251311 GCF_026875155.1 Cherax quadricarinatus | reverse complement strand
AAGCAAGCCATGCTTTGTAACCGTCCACGCTAATCCCCAAGCAGCTCAGGGTCTGTGACCTCACGTGACGACTGACCACTGAACACTGACGACTGACCACTCCAATGTCTCCAATGTATTTACAAATTTGTCAGTATACTAAACACATTACATAGAGTGGATGCAACATGTTCGGTAGATGGGAAATGCTTCTCCTGATGACCTTTACATTTCTAGTGCTCCTTGCTGAACGAAATGTTCGACTTATTTTGGACTGGACAGGTTTTCATTGATAAAAAATTATGAATCGTATGATTGATATTTGTTCAATAAAAATACAACACGTCATCCGAGGTGCGTCAAAATATTACGTTAATGTACTCAATGAGAAGGATAATGACGCATCAGTTTAGACTGTAGCAACAAGTTTGAAATTTCACTGACAGTGTGAAAATATTTAGAAGCGTTGGATTACGAGTAACTGAAGGAGAATGACTCTTCAGATCAGCTTCAAACATTCCCTGTTAGTGGACTTTATTAAAAGATAACTCGAAATTCACTTTGATCTGTGTAAATTCTAGTTTGCCAATTATAATAACTGAATTAGTTTCGATGTAAAAACTAGAGGATGCTTCTCCTGTTCGGCTTCAAGCACTAAGGTATTTGTGTAACGAATTTGGGCTGCACTAGCCAAGGACTCGAACCCATGTTGTTCTGGGCTACCTCATGGTGAGCTAGAACCACATGACAACTTCACACACAGGGCCACCCAATCCCACAAAGATGGCACAGCCAGCAGAGCTAGCTGTTTTACCGCCATACCAGGACATTCGGTGTTGTGGGAGCTTCTAAGCTAATTTTCATTCTCATCTCTGTTTGGTATACTAGTCAACAAGCAGCACATATATATTATTGTAACCACGAAGTACGATTGGGTGGTCCTGTGGGTTAAGGCGTCATGTGGTTCTAGCTCACCATGAGGCGGGCCAGTACAACATGGGTTCGAGTTCATGGCTAGTTCAGTGTTGTTATTGATCTATACCACTCGTTCGTGCTTACAATAATATATATATATATATATATATATATATATATATATATATATATATTTTATATATATATATATATATATATATATATATATATATATATATATATGGACTTTATTTAAAGACAAAATACATTGACACACATACTATAGGGAGTAGAAGAGCATAGATAACATCTCAGAGATACATCTCGAATACTTCGTCGACGAAACAAGTGGAAATGAAACACTTACCAAACTGCAGCCAGCCGGGATTATATCCTGCAACACATTCTCCAGCCACAAGAGACAGAACAACTTTCACATTCCATAAGCCACTCTATCCAGTGATCCTTCAAAGATCATGCACCCAGCCGAACTAGATGTTGTTCATGATCCGAGGACACTCGTGGCAGTGGTAGTGGTAAGCTCAAGACTAATTTCAACCACCTCCCGTTTGAATACCAGCCTCCACAAGCAGATTATGTAGTAATGAAACCCCGAAACAAGTGGTATTGAAACATATACCAAACTGTAGCCAACCGAGATTAGATCCTGTGACACATTCTCCCGCCTTAAGTGGCTGGTATTCAAACGGGATGTGCTTGAAATTAGCCTTGGGCTTACCAATACCACGAGTATCCTCCGATCATCGACACCTAGCTCTGCTGAGTGCATGATCTTCGAAGGATCGCTGGTTAAGTGGTTAATTAAGATAATATGAGCAATGGTCTGTCTATTGAGGCGGGAGAATGTGTTTCAGGATCTAATCTAGGCTGGCCATAGTTTGGTATATGTTTTATTACATGTTTCGAGGTTTCATTACTGGATGGAACCAGAACAGTTGCTGGACATCATGAAACGAAGCTAAGGAGCCAGGAGGCTACTGTGGAAGCTTTGAACCCATTCTCCCTGCTCTCCGACGAATGTGAGTCGATTACTGGGAACGTCAAGACGAAGAACAACAAGAAAGGTAAAAATATTGTGCTTGTTGGGGACAGTCAGATTAGGTACATGGATAGGGCCTTCTGCTTGAAGGATAGGAGCAATAGACAGACGGTTTGATTTCCTGCGGCTGGGATAGATATTAGCCTGCTTGACAACATCATGAACGGTAATAGGACCAGTCCTATTATTTGCCTCAGTGCTGGAGGCATTGATGTAGGGGCACCCTGTTATATGTGGCATTTTGCCAAGAAAGGGTATTGTTAATGAATGGTTGATATTATTTGTTGGCTAGACAATCACTGTCAGTATAATGCAGAATTGACACGTGTGCCTGGGCTGGGGGGTTCACTTATCCAGAATAGGTGTGGGTTTTCTTGCTAGCTCAGTTGAGGGTGTCATTAGGACATTAAACTAGGATTAACTAGAGGTATTGGTTTAGGAATGGAAAATAATGAGTGTGGATATTTTGACTTTGACCTTGATATTATGAATTTTAATAGTCATGTAGCAACACTGGGCAATGATAATTACAGAAATTGTGTAAAAGCAAAGGTGAACAGAAAAAGGTGCAGAAGAAAAAACATGAATTTATTTTATGCTAACAGTCGAAGTGCAAGAAATAAGATGAATGAATTACGTTTGGTAGAGTCTGCTGGGAACTTTGATGTCATTGCAATAACCGAAACATGTTATATTTGATAGAGTTGGGATACGATTCCTGATTCCTGTATTCAAGGGTTTAAGTTTTTCCATGTGGATAGATATAACTGGAAAGAGGGCGGACTTGCATTATATGTATGAGAAAATATAAATTGTTGCATAAAAACAGGTATGAAAATAGATGGATTAGTAACAGAATCTGTTTATGTAGATTTTCTAGAAGGTCAAGAAAAACTAATTCTAGGCGTAATATACCGACCTCCAGGCTTGGATCACTATGGAGGGAGACTTGTTTGTAACAAAATTGTTAGGACTTCTAGATACAATAACATAGTGATAATAGAGAATTTTAACTTTAATCAAATTGACTGGACTTTTTTGACCGGTAATCTGGAGTCCAGTGACTTTATGGAAGTAGTTCATGACTGTTTTCTGAAGCAGTGTGTAACAGAGCCTACCAGGGCTAATAATTTGTTCGACCTGGTCTTGTCTAATAAGGAAACACTCGTAAATAATCTGGACATCGCTGAAGAGCTTGGTGCCAGTGATCACAAATCCATTTCTTTTACCATTACATGGGATAATGAGAATAATGATAATACGGTAAAAGTCCCTGATTTTCGTTCTGCCGATTATAGTGGACTTAGGGAACACGTGTCAATTCTCCATTGGGGTTATCTAGCTAAAGATTTTATTGACGATGATCATTCTTACGATTACGAAGGAATCTGAGTTTATAAATTTTCTCTTAATAATGTACAACGTGCACGGAGTATATTCCCCAATGATAAATTAGGCCAAATAATAACGATCCCAAATGGGTTAACAGGAGGCTAAAGCATATACTAGGAGAGAAAAGGAGAATTTACAGGCGCATCAAAAGAGGAAAGATTAACCTTGACTAATATGTTCGGTTTAAAAGAGAAGTAAAAAAAAGGATTAGAAAGGCTAAACGTGACTATGAAATTAGAGTTGCTAATGAATCAAAGACTAATCCAAAGGGGTTCTTTCAAGTGTATAGGACGAAGGTGAAGGAAAAGGTAGGACCTCTGAAGATTGGGAATGTACAGCTGGCGGATAACGAACTGGAAATGTGTTATCTATTTAATGATTATTTTTTGTTAGTTTTTACACAAGATGACGTAAATGAGATTCCAGAAATTAACAATTATTCAGTTACTGAAGAATTCAAATAAGCTAATATTACTGTCGCGAGGGACATGGTTTTCAAACAGAAAGATAAACTGAAAGAAAATAAGTCCCGGTACCCGACGAGTTGTTTTCCAGGGTACTTAGAGAATGCAAGATGGAATTTAGTTAGCTTATGTAGTTCCTATATTCAAGTCCATTCCATCAAATTACCGTCCAATAAGCCTGACGTCTATAGCAGGCAAACTGTTAGAATCAATTATAGCTGACATTATTAGCAGTCACCTTGAAGAGCATAATTTGATTAATGAATCTCAGCATGGCTTCACGAGAGGTCGTTCCTGCCTGACAAGTATACTGACGTTCTTCAATAAAACATTTGAGGCAGTAGACAGTGATAATGAATATGATATTGTTTATTTAGATTTCATTGACGATAGAGTACCTCACAAAAGACTCTTGAAAAAAGTGGCATCTCATAGTATAGGAGGAAAAGTTCTAGCATGGATAGAGGCATGGCTCACCAATAGACAGCAGAGAGTTTCCATTAAGGGAGTCAAATCTGAATGGGGAATGGTCACTAGAGACGTTCCACAAAGATCAAATTTAGGCCCATTGTTGTTCATCATTTACATTAGTGACCTTGATGAAGGAATTACAAGTGACATGAGCAAATTTTCTGATGATACAAAAATAGGCCGTATGATTCATTCTGAGGAAAATACCAATGAACTCCAGGAGGATTTGAACAAATTAATGTCTTGGTCTGAAAAGCGGCAGATAAAATTCAATGTGGATAAGAGTGAAGTCTTAGTCCTTGTGAATGAAAATAACTCTCGAAGTTATATACTATGTGAAGTAGAGCTTGATCATACAGAATGTGAAAACGACTTCGGAGTGGAACACAGAAGCAGTATAATGTGATCCTTTAGTGGCAACGTTTCGCCCACACAGTTGGCTTTATCAGGCCACAAACAGATCTACCTTGGTGTATGTATGTATGTATAATGTTCGCCAAGACCGTAGTCCTGGCACGGGTCTCAATCTTGCGATGACCCGTCTGGCTCCCGAAGGATAAAGGTTTCTACAGTGATGCAACGTATGCTGCTCAAGCACTCTTCTGGCCAGTTTATCTGGTGCATCTCATAAGCGACAACACCGTATGTACTCCTGTGGACACTAGCGAGGAGGAGATGTCGTTATTACGGGCAACAGCTTGTCTGGTTCGTTGACTCCATGGTACACTAGTGTAGCCGGTCATCTCTGGGTCCTCTTTGGGAGGGGACATCAGTGCTGGTTGCCTGCGGAGTGTCTCAGTAACTTTGCACTTCAGAAGACAGTGTGTTAGGGGGCGATGGACAACGTACTAGCAGTGCTGGCACATCTCCTCAGTTTTGTCTACCATCATCTTGGCTGTGGGAAAGCCCAAACGAAGCCGATGGATGGCGGTACACTGCACTCTGGACCAGCTTCTATCATATGGAGGGGGTTCTCCCTGAGTCGTTGCTCGGTACCATTGTTGAGATGGGGTATCACCTAGGACCTCCCCCATAAGTTTTATTGCACTGGCGGCTACCAGTTTGGTCTGTCGTAGGCTGATGGGGACAGTAATCCCAACATGTGGATAATCTGTTGCTGCCTTGGCTGCATCATCTGCCGCCTCATTTCCCGGGATGTCAGCATGGCTGGGGATCCAGTTTAATGTCGATCTGTTGCCCTGAGCTTCTAAGGCTGTCATTATGCTCAGAATCGATGTAATGAGGTGAAAATTGTCCTGTGGTTGGGGATGGGAGAGGGAATTGATTGCAGAGGTGGAGTCAACATGTATGACAGGTCGGAGTCAATGTCGTAGGGCATGTGACAATGCCTGCTGAATGGCCACCTGTGAAATACACTGAACATGTGCATCCCTCTGTCAGTGCCATGCTTGTCTCAGCATGTTTGCCGAGGGTATCTTGACTACAGAGACGCTTAGAGGTAGGTAGTTGCATGACCCAAATATCAGCTGGATCTGGGCGCCAGGGAGGTGGTGGATGATACTCGGCATCAGGAAGGTCACAACTCTTCTCAAGGAATAGTTGTATAGGTAGCAGCTTCCGCCCAGCAGCACAAAACGAACGAATCCAAGAGTAGTCCGTGAAAAGAAAAGGATCTTGTATCAGGGTTGCCAATATCCGTCTTCTCAATGGGGTACCTTGCTGTCGGCGCAGAATTGTGGCTACTTTGCAGGCGTTTATGTATTTTACTCTGTCAGTCAAGGAAGGAAGCCGGGCCTCAAAACTGAGACATACTGTGTTGGTCCAGATGGGGGCCCCAAGCAAAGTTCTTATCGCCTGGTTTTGTACGACCTCCACCCTTTGCAAGCTCTGCGGAAAGAGATGAGCTAACGCCGATGCACCGTAGTCAATGAGCGAGCGCACAGCTTGTATAGAGTACAAGTGAAGTACTTCTTTGCTCGCCCCTGCACGGTGCCTCGTCATGGCTCTCATGGTGTTGAGTCTGAGTAGAGCAAGGGACCTGACATACTCGGCCTGTTTCTGAAAGGTCAGCTTTATATCAATGTAGATTCCCAAGTATAGGTAGGCGCCTGTCCACTCAAGTTCTGTATCCTGAATACGTAATCTGTTCACAGGATCTGGTCCCTTGAACATCATTGCAAGAGACTTCTCGGCGGAGATCTTGAGGCCGAGTTCCTTGCAAGACTGCGCTCTTAGGTCCGAAGCTCTCTGGGCCTGTCGCTCCAAATTGCCTTTTCCATTCACTACGAGTGCAATATCATCAGCATAACTGAGTAGCTGCGTACCATTATGAAAGGGAAGGCTCATCTCCTTGTGGCGTGCCGTTTTCCAGGGTTTTAAAGGAAGAGTAGTGTCCCTGAAAGCTGACACAGGCCTGCCTGTCCCTAAGGAAGGACTCTATCCAGGCCAGGAGGCGTCCTTTGATCCCCTTCCGAGCTAGTATTGCTAGAATTGATGTGGGGCTGGCTAGCTCAAATGCCTTCTCGAGGTCGAGGTAGATGACGATACTAGGTTTTTTGTTACTATCAGCAATCTAGCTTAGTAGGGTTGTTATGCACTCTGCTGTACCCACTCCTTTGTTGAAGCCAAATATGTGATGATGAGGCGGTCCAAGTTCCATAGGAGGCGGTTTAAAACCATCCTCTCAGTAGTCTTGGCTAAACAGCTGGTCAGTGATATGGGTCTCATGGTAGCCTTCTTCCAAGATGCTGGGAGTGTCCCAGTCCTCCACGACTTCGAGGTTCTGACCAGAGCTTTGGTAAGAGGGGAGGGGGGGAAGAAGGATGGGTAAGGATGGAAGTTGGGAAAGGTTGGGGAGGGAGGAGGGGTAGGTGGGGTTATAAAAGGGTAGTGGCCTATCCACTTTGGTGTAATTTGAATATGTGTGTGTGCATATTGAGTAATTTATAAAGAGGTTGGTTTTATGAGTAGGGTATACCTCCTGCCCATCAATTTCGCAATGCTATATTGTTATACCATTGCATCATTGAATTGGAAGGATGCATACTGCATACAATTGCTTGCCTTTTTTTCGCAAGAGGTTGGTCAGGAGGCGCAGCTGCAGGCGAAGGTTGCCGGGCATTCGATGTAGGTTGGTTGCTCACCTGGAGTCGACCAGCAAGGTCGACTGAGGTGGTGTCCTGCTGTATTGTAGTAGTAGGTGCAATGAGGTCAGTTGTGAGGTGTTGGTTGATGGAAGTGGGTCACCCGGAGATGGGGAGCGCGAGTCCATGTTACTGGACATAGAATGGTTCCGGTGGTATCCATTCCTCGTCTGCGGGGAGGTCGCTTAAGATTTTGGGACGAGGGAAGTTCTCCTTGTGGATAAAGCGTCGAACTCTTTGTTGGAGGGTCATTCTTTGGGATCTGTGGGGGAGGGGTGGTGATGGTATAGTCGGTTGTGTTCACTGGTTGGGGGGGATTCTCTCTGTCAGGCACGTAGAGTTCCTGCATGTCATATAGTTGTCTCTTAGTAAGTTTGTCTAATCGGACATTGATTGCGGGGATTCTCTGTTGTATGTGTAGGTCCTCTGATCTGATTCTGTCTCTGAGTCTGGTCTTCGTGATGAAGTGGAGGGCTTTGTTTTGGACTCTTTGGAGTTTTAGCATATTGGTTTTGGTTGTGAGCGACATGGGTACGTAGGGGTATTCCAGCAGAGGTCTGATCATCATCTTGTACAGGTGTAGCTTTATGTGGGGAGGGGCTGCTTTGAATCGATAAAGTTGGTCAAGGCAGGCTTTCGCTAGGTTTACTTTTTTGGTTATGTGGGTTGTAGAGTTGAGTAATCTGCCGATCTCGTATCCTAGGATCTTGTTTGGATTCCTTATAGCAATACCGGTACCTCTGATGGAAATGCCCCCTTTTTCTTCTATGGTTGATGGTAAGCACCCAACGGTGCTGATGAGGACTTTGTCAGGGTTGGTTGCGATTCTCCATTTCTTCTCCCACCTGGCAGTTCTATTTAGTTCATTCATTTTCTCGATTGCTCTCCTATGCTTGTTTGTACCAGCTGTAGGGGTGGAGGAGACAACATGGATGACATCGTCTGTAAATTGGGTGATGATGGTGTTGGTATATTCAGGTTGGGGGAGGTCGTTGACGTATATGTTGAAGAGGACGGGGCTGAGGCAGGAGCCTTGGGGTACTCCTGCTGTTGGTGTGAAGGGGGTTAATTCTGCTCCGTGGAAGGTGGGGATGATTTTTCTTCCTGTTAAGAAGTTGTAGATTAGACTGAGAAAGGTCCAGTTGTGATCAGGGAGGTCTACGAGTTTGTAAATGAGACCGTCGTGCCAAAGGCTGTGGATGGCCTTGTGTACATCCCTGGTGGCAATAAGGGCCAGGTTCACTTGCTTCTTCAGGCTGGCCACGGCATCATAGATGATGTTTATGGCATGCTGAGTGCTGCAGCGGGACCTGAAGCCGAACTGCCTTTCAGAGAATAAGTGGTTGAACTCCATGTAATAGTTGAGTCTGTTAGAGATTATTCTTTCAAAGACTTTGCCCGAGTAGGGAGATGGGTCTGTAGTTCTCGGGATTGCGGTTGTCCTTGTTTGGTTTGGCGATGAAGATCATCTTAGCTGTCTTGAAAGCCTCTGGGAAGTGACCAGATGCCAAGATGGCATTGTAGATATTCACCAGAAACATCTTGCAGTTACGGGGGAGGTACTTTAGTTGTTTAGCTCTTATGCCTGATGGGCCAGGAGCTGTGTTTCTCAGTCGCCCTATGACTTGGGATACTTCTCTGAGCGTGATTGGTCTGGTGAGGGAATGTTCGTCTTCAAGGGTAGCTGTGTCAATTGATGGTATAGGATGAAAGTCTTCTAGGTTCTCGTCCCGCCATTGGTTGACCCACTGGTAGTGGGTGTTGTTAAATCTTCTGCTGTCGTTGTGTGAGAGAATGTTCTCCCATACTTCACCCATCAGCTTGGCTTGGTCCAGTGGGTCGTCAAGTAGGGTAGTCACTACCTCACCATTTTCGTCGGTGAAGGAGTGAAAGAGGTGTTGAGTGGGAGTGTGTTTGGCCCCTAGTAGCCTGCGGATCGTGCTCCAGAATTGGTCAGGGTGGCGTTTGTACTGGTTAGCTTGGCGCACCAGATAATCCCAAAGATCTCTTTTATGTTGGGTTATTAGGGCGATTAGCTCTCTTCTCGATCTTAGTAGGGCTTCCCGGGAGGGTTGCCCTGTGAGGAAGTGTCTACTGCATTCTTATTGGTACCTGTTCATTTTGTCCTTGATTTCCCTAGTTGGTTTGTATTGTTAGTATATCTTGGATGATGTTAGTGTGCAGCAAGCTTGTGTGTCCTCTTTCATTCTGGCGTGAAGGGAGTTAATTGCCCCATCTATTGCATTGCAGGGCTGGTCTTCGAGAGAGATGGTTTGATCATTACCTAAGAAGGCTCTAAAGGGGTCGAAACCTAGCATCTTCAGGTTGGGTTGGGGGGGGGTGTACGGAACGGAGTGGACTGTAGCTTGATTACCACAGGGATGTGATCTGATCCGACGTTGCCACCTGGAGAGACTCTACAGTGGAACAAGTCACAGTCTCTGTTTGTGAGGACTATGTCTGGGGTGCCTGGGTGGTGGCCCACAAACGACTTGAAGAATGGGCCTTGGAATTTGAGGTCTTTCGCGGCCATTATGTGGTATAGTTGTTTCCCCTTGTGGTCACCTTGGGGCAGGGTGGCTCCACAATTGGAGAGAGCAGGGTGGTGGGCATTGAAGTATCCAGCTAGGACGGTGGGGATACTTCTATTGAGAAGTCGGTGTAAGGGAATGGATTCGATATACGGCTGTCTGGGAGGGAAGTACCCTGTGATTGCTAGGAGTCTCCCATGTGATGTTGGCACTTCAACAGCTAGGACGTTGTCCTCGTCGACATGTATGTTGCGGAATTCATGCCCCTGCTTCACTAAGATGGCCACCCCACTGTTGGGTCCCCCGGATTTCTCAAGAGTTGTGTACCCACGTATCTTTATGTGCTGGTCAGGTCTGGCTGATGTTTCATTTAAGAGGATAATGTCTGGGTTGTGGTTGCAGTGTTCAAGCTCAAGGAGGTAACGGTTGTTGAAGAAGTGATGGATGTTGATTTGCAGAATTGTGATCCCCATTATTGTACATGTTTGGCAGAGTTGCTGTGCACTGCAGATGGGTGTTTGGTGGAGCAGTCACGTGGCGGTTGTGTGCGCTTTCTGTTGGGAATGCAGGAGGGAGGGGGATTGTAGTCTTGGGTGGACTTCTGAGTGGAGAATTGGTTGTCGTCTGTGCTGTTGGTGACGGTGGTATCTGATGACGAGTCTTAATCGTCTGAATCGTCGTTAGGACTGAGGGGCGAATCAGGGCCGGAGTTGTTTTGGATGGTTGAGACGTTAGTCTCATCGGTTGTCGACGATGTCGACATTGGGGACATTGGAGGTAGAGTAAGATTGGTTAAGTCTTGATATAAGTCTTGTTGCTCAGAGGGTATCTCACATGGGGTGGCGGTGGGACCAGGTTGGTCCATTAGGTCAGCCTCAGTGGCGGTTGGTTGTGCATCGGCTAGTGGTGCAGATGCAGGGGTTGTTGGTTCCATGCTGGTGGATGGTTGGTCGTGTGCGGGGATATGGGTTGAGGGGCTCATGTATGGGCGCACTGAGTCGGAGATGATTATGGTTGAAGTGCCATTTGCAATGAACAACTCATTGAGGATGGTACAGCAGAGGTGGTCGTTGCCCTTGGACCTTTCTTTGGCCAGCATGAAGTATGCCGTGCTCTTTATTATCCCTTCTTGGATGAGGCCGGAGGGGATGGGGTAGGAGGGAGGCCCTTGGGGCTGGTGGGGGTCTGGAGTATGGAGGGGGTGGGGGCCTGGGGGGGGCTGGGGATCCACGAATTGTGTTGCGATGTAGTGGCAGTAAGAGCATTGCTGGAGTTCGGCAGGTTGGGGTAAGATTCGTGGGACATAGGGGGAGGAGATTGAGCTGCCTTTTGTTTGGCATTGGTCGGTTTTCTGTTTTCTAGGGCTTTACGGACTTCGGTTTTCCTGGTAGGGCAAGTAGGAGAAACAGCATGGTGGGACCCGCCACAGAGGATACATTTGGGTTTATTTCTGTTAGGGCAGTCCTTGTAAACGTGGGCATCCGCACAGATGCTGCATACAGGATTCACTTTGGTGCATTTGTTTGTGTTATGACCAAAGTGGTAGCATTTGAAGCATTGGGTGATGGAGACGAATCTCTCCATGCTGACTTGGTCTGGCGTGCATTTGGTGCCGAAGCATTTCAGGCCATGGTCACATACGTATTTGGCTTCCTCAGGTGTATCAAGGATAAGTTTCAGCGATTGCTGGTTGATAGAGTTCTTGGTAAACTTGTAAGCCTTGAGAACCGTGAGTTCGGAGTTGTCTTGGTTGATTCCGTCCACGAGCTCAACGTCAGTGTATTCACGCATGATGCTGTTGATGCGTGCAACAAACACTGAGCGCTGAGCCTGGAAGTTGTCAGGTGGGGTGGGGGAAATGCCCTCATCAGCGAGTTTGTCTAGAACGTCTCTTTTTAGAAGGTGGAGTAGCTCCTCTTCCGAGGAGAGCAGTAGTACTGCACCAGTGTGGATGGTGAATATGTCCACAGGTGCAATGGTAGCCTTGCTACAAATGCAGTCTAAAATTTCCCTTTTGGATTTCGGGTCACCAGTGACCCAAAGTCTCACTCTTATATTCGTCATCTTGTCCAGCTAATTTAAAGCTGACTCAGATAATATGCTGAAAAGAAATCAGTTGCCTGTGTGTGCTGCATCCTAATTCCTATTTCGGCTGAGTTATGAAGGACAGCCCCTAAGATAGCCTAGCCCTCGAGGGTGTGAGGGGAGACGGGGGCCCAAGGCAAAGATCGGCCGGATTTTAAAAAACCACACGGGCTACTGGATGGTCAAAATGCCTTGTTTTAAGTCGCCAAAGGCGAAGTTGCCGAAAAATAAGAAGACAGGAAAGTTAGAAGGATAGCAGTGTGAGTAGAGTGTTCTGTGGATAGGCCGTGTATTGGGTTGGGTAAAGGGAGGGGTTGTGGTGGGGAAGGATGAGGATGGGGGTGGTGGGGGAGAGAGGGAACAAGCAGGATGGTCACTGCCTTACCCTCTTGATGGGATGGTGCTCGAAGTGACTGCAAGCAAGTTTCCTTTCAGCTCTGGTCGAGACAACTCAGGATAACCCAAGAAAAATCTCGAGTAACAGTGTTCAGGGTTGCTCTGATCTCGAATAACTCAGGATAACCGAAGAGCAGGAGCGGCGACGTCTTCTCTCCACCAATTTGTCGTGTCATTTGTCATTTGTCCTCCACGACTTGTTTATGACGTCTAGTATGGCCTCCCGTTCACTCTGACCAGCCCGTGCATTCATGGAGTACGTGACATCATCGATGCCTGGGGCAGTCACCTGTGTTCTTAATGGCACGTCGGAGTTCCAAGTCTGTGAGATCTTCATCAGTCACATCTTCAGATTCACATACAGCTTGTATTATTAACTGGTGCTGTGGCAGAAGACCCATCTGTATATTCCGGATGTCCTGTGGGAGGTGAGTGGAGGCTCCCCTGGAAGTGAAGACCTCCATCAGTTTCTCAGCTTCCTGGGATTTGTTCGGGTGTGCTTGTGGCCTGAACTTGCTTTTCCCAGTTGCGATGTTAAGCTTGCCCCATATCTCAGATAAGCTGGTGTGAGGCCCGAATGTTGAGCACCACTCCAGCCATTTCTCAGTTTTTACTCGTCGTTGTAGAACCACCAGTCTCTTTTGTGAGTGCGTCCTGTGGACTTCTTTGGAACCGTACACTCTGCTGCCTGGATGAATTCAGCCGTGTCAGAGTCTTCGGATAGAGTGTATGTGGACCACCAATCATAAAGATAATCCTGGAACACCTTCCAGTTGGCCCTCTTTACGTCCCATCTAGGAGGCACCATAACTGTGGGGGGCGTGTTAATGTTGAAGGTGGTGATCACAGCAAAGTGGTCACTGACAAGGTCAGGATGAGTGGGTCCCACTGCGAGTTGTCTTGTCCCGAAGGTAAGGTCGAGGCAGCCACCCAACAGGTGCGTGGGGTCTCCATTGTTTAGCTCTGGAATATCGTGTAGGAGCATCGCTATGTGTCTGCCAGCAGCATTGATTGCTGAGTGAGAGTGCAGCATTGGGTGATGTGCGTTGAAGTCTCCACCCACAATGATACACTTAGTGCGTGCTAGCACGAGGAGCTCTGCAATGTCGTGGGTGTGTCTTGGGGTTCTTGTAGATGTTATAGATGGTAATGGGCGACCCAGGTATGTGTGCAAGGATGGCCAGTACCTCGACATCCTCCCCACAGTTCACAGGGTTTGCTATAACCTCGTGAGGTATTGCATCTGATAAGAATACAGCTGTACCTCTGCAGTGAATGCCCGCATCCATGTGCCGAATATACCCAGTAAAACCGGGGAGTCTTGGGCACAGTCAGAGTTTCTTGTAGCAAGACGATGTCAACCCGATCCCGAATTACTGCCTCTAGCATGAGGTGCTGTTTGCCCCTCAGGCCCTGAATGTTCCATTGTGGGACCTTGAGGGTGTGATTTGGTACGGAAGTTATTCCATCGCTGTTGTTTCCTGAGCTGGGGACTAAGCCCTGCTCGCTCTGAGAACCTGCAAACTCATGGCGTCCACCATCTCTTCCTCGGTCAATAAGCACACTCTCAGGAGCGTACTGACCATCTGCCAGAATACGCTCTGTTGTTCCGTGGAGTTGATTGGGTTGCAAATAACCGTGAACGCCTTGATGAGTGCTACGAGATCCTCCCTGGTGAGGGCTTGCGTTGACATTGGTTTCGAAGCAGTGGGATATTATCTGGGCTGTTGTGGTCTTTAGGGGCTGCTGAGGGTTGAATTTCTTTATTGTGTGCACCGATGTCTGTTGCTTTATACCAGGTTGGGTAGTCGGCATCTGCTGGTGAGGTGCCAGGGGAGCCTGCAAAGCGGCTGTGCTGGGCAAAGAGTGCCTGCTTTGTCGTGTTATGGCCTGTGGGGGCTCGTGTAGTGACGTCTACTGATCGCGTTGATGAGATGTTCCTTGTTGACTCCTCTTGTTCCTTTTGTTTTTGTTTTTTCTTTGAGGAAGGGGGACAGGAGATTCCTGTCCATGACACCTGGCTGAGACTTCGAGAGTTGGGAATTCCTGGGCATTGAGTTGGGTGACCTGATGAGAGGTCTGCGGTATGGCAGGGTTCTCTGCACCCATCGTCCGCTGAGAGTGATGATCTGCCGTAGTCTGCTGCAGAGTTGTTGGCATCTTCCTAGTTCCTTGAATTCTGTCGAGCCTCTTGGGGCATCGAGGATCCAGGTATGGTGTTTCTGCCTGCAGTTCGGGCATTGTGGAATGGGTGGCGATGCATTTTTCAGCTTGGTGATTCATACCTCGGTAGGGTGGCACTGGCTGCAGACACCGCAGATTACTCTGTTCGGACAGAGTGCACCCAAGTGTCCTTAACGCTGGCACTTGAAACAGCGAACTGGTTCTGCCGTGAAGGTACTGACATCGTACCTGCCCCAAGAACCGAGGTCCAGCTGGGATGGAAGCGGTCCTACATGCTGTATGAAGACCTGCCGGGTTGATGCTATCCAAGGTCCTAGCTTCAATAACCCTACTAGGCAGACTGTTCCACTAATCAACTACCCTATTTCCAAACCAATGCTTTCCTATATCCTTTCGAAATCTAAACTTATCTGATTTGAATCCATTATTGCGGGTTCTTTCTTATTTATATCCCCTTTGTTAATACCCATCTTCCACTTATACACTTCGATCATGTCTCCCCTCATTCTTCGTCTTACATGTGAATGTAATTTAAGGGTCTTCAATCTTTCTTCTTACGGAAGATTTCTAATGTTATGTATTAATTTGGTCATTCTATGCTAAATGTTTCCAAACGAATTTATATCAATTCTGTATATGGAGACCAGAACTGAGCTGTGTAATTTAGGTGAGGCCTTACTAATGATGTATAAAGCTGTAATATAACCGCTGGACTTCTGTTGCTTACACTTCTTGATATAAATCCCAGTAATCTGCCTTACTGCATACGTGACATCTACGTTTGAATCAGTTATCCTACCTATCTTCGTGTCATGGGCGAATTTGCTCATTTCACTAGTAATTCCCTCCTCAAAGTCATTGATATATATTATAGACAACAATGGGCCCAAGACTGATCCCTGTGGAACGCCAGTTGTTACAGATCCCCACTCGGATTTAACCCCATTTAAGCATTCTCTCTGCTTCCTATGGGTGAGCCATGACTCGATCCATGACAGCACTTTTCCCCCAGTGCCATGAGCTGCCACTTTCTTTAACAGTCTCTGGTGCGGTACTCTATCAAATGCCTATCTAAATCTAAATAAACGGTACCAAATTCTTTGTCATGATCAACGACCTCGAAAGCTTTACTGAAGAAGGTTAATAAATTAGTTAGACAGGAACGACCCTTCGTGAATCCATGCAGAGTATCAATCAAATTATGCTTATCAAGATGGCTTCTTGTAATATCAACTATGATTGACTCTAGTAATTTGCCTACAATTGAGGTCAGCCTTATTGGGCGGTAATTTGATGGTAATGACTTGTCCCCAGCTTCAAAACTAGGAATTACATTAGCCAGCTTTCACATATCTCAGACTACACCTGTTTGAAGAGATTAATTAAAAATACTAGTTAATGGTTCACAGAGTTCAATTTTGCATTCCTTAAGAACCCTTGAAAAAAGCTCACCAGGACCCGGCGATTTATTTTGTTTCAGTCGGTCTACTTATTTCATAACCATTTCGCTAGTGACTCTGATATTACATAATTTATCTTCTTCAGGTCCATTATAAAAGTAAATTACTGGGATATTGTTAGTGTTTTCCTGTGTGAAAACCGAGATAAAATATTTATTAAAAATCGAGCACATTTCATTCTCTTTGTCAGTAAGATGCCCAAACTTATTTTTAAGGGGATCTATCTCATCTCAAACTTTTGTTCAATAATTCTGGAAAAAAACTTTTGGGTTAGTTTTCGATCCCTAGCAACTTTAATTTCCTAGTCCCATTTACATTTTCTTATTCCATTTTTAACATCCCTCTTAATTTCAATATATTGATTCATAAGATGACCCTCACCTCTTCTGATGCGCCTATAAATTCCTTTCTTTTGACCTAAAAGATATTTGAGCCTATTATTCATCCACTTTGGGTAATTTCTATTCGATCTAATTTCTTTAAATGGGATAAACGTTATTTGGACAGCTTGTACAGTGTTTAGAAAGCTTGCATATTGATAGTTCTCTTCGTTACCCCAGTCAACGGATGATAAGTGTTCTCTAAGCCCATTGTAATCTGCTAAGCGAAAATCTGAGACCATTGCTGAGTTGTTCCTACTATCATACTTCCACTCAATGCTAATGATAATTGATTTGTCGTCGCCTGCACTGAGTTCCTCAGTAATTTCTAAATTATTAACAAGGGTTTCCTTGTTTGCCATAACCAAGTCAAGCAGGTTATTTCCCCTTGTAGGTTCTGTCACAAACTGCTTCAAAAAGCTATCCTGAACTACGTCTAAAACGTCGTTTGATTCTAAATTCCCAGACAAAAATTTCAATCAATCTGACTAAAGTTAAAAATCCCCTAGAATTACATTATCGTGCCTTGTGGCCTTGACAATTTCCTCCCTAAGTAGTCTCTCTTGGTCCCTATCTAAGTTTGGGAGACGGTATATCATGTCTTAAATAAATTTTTCATACCCTTCTGAAAATTCTATCCAGACAGACTCTGTATGTGTTATTTCAGACTTCATACCCTTTTTTATGAACAATTTAGTCGATCTCGGACATGGAGTGCGACCCCACCCTCATTACCAATACTTCTATCTACTTGAAACAGTTTAAAACCCTGAATGTGACATTTAACAGGCAGATCCCGCTTTTTCGTACTGAACCACGTCTCATTTATGGCAAAAGCATCAGTGTTACCTGCACTTTCAACTAATCTCAATTCGTCCATCTTATCTCTCCGACTACGTGTATTAGTATAAAATATGTTTAAAAAACCTCCCTTGTCTTTTCTTGCTGATTTCTGTTCCTCCACTGTAACTGTGACTGTTCTTGTCACCTAGTGCCACTGGGTTTCCAATATTCACCAATAACTCGACCTCATTCTGCCTATTACTGGTTTCCATAAAATGCACACTGTCGCTACACTGAGAATTCATTGATTTTCCACAAAAACCTATACCACTATCTATTTCTAGTTTAAAGACCTAACAGCTCCCTCCACTGTGTTGGCCAGTGCTCACACCCCTAACCTAGATAAGTGAACCCAATCCCTGGCATACATGTCATTTCTACAATAGAAGAGGTCCAAGTTGTCTATGAATGTTACTGCATTTTCCTTACAGTGTTTGTCCAGCCAGCAGTTGACACCAATTGCCCTGGACAGCCATTCAGTTCCAACTCCTATCCAGGGCAAAATGCCACATATCACAGACTTCCCACCCTTCTTCCTAATTATCTCTATTGCCGTTCTATACCAGCTAATCAGGTCTTCACCCCTATGTGTGCCAACATCGTTGCCTCCCACACTGAGACAGATAATAGGATTGTTCCCATTACCTTTCACAATATTGTCTAGATGGCTAACAATATCCCCCATCCCAGCCCCAGAAAAACACCCTCTGCCTCCTCTTCCTGTCCCTAAAGTTAACCTGACTGTCCCTAACTAAAACAATGTTTTATATATGTTGGTAGAATTAGCGACAATATATAAAGTAAAAGGACACAAGTGCAACTAATGTGACATTTTATTGTGGCAACTTTTCGCTCTCCAGGAGCTTTGTCAAGCCGTTACAAACAATACAATAGAAATATTTGTCTAACTTATTATTTTTATGCTATCCAAGTAATAGATTTCATATCCTTTTACTCATGTGCAAGCTAATTGTTCTACCATACTGTATAACTGCTACTACTACAACTTATATCACTACTACTACTACTTCCACTAGTATTGCACCTCACTCTAAGCCTATATATACCCTCTGTGTCCATGAATTGTTTGTAACGGCTTGACAAAGCTCCTGGAGAGCGAAACGATGCCACAATTAAATGTCACATTAATTGCACTTGTGTCCTTTTACTTTACATAAAATAATGTTCTTACTGTTCACCTGGTGGAGTTCGTCGTGACGTTCTCTATGGCCTTCATTGGGGTTTCAAGGGATGTCACTCACTCTCGTCCGCCAATGCTTCCTTGGTGCTCGTTGTGGCGTTCCTAGTAGACAACCTACATTCGTCGGGTAGCACCGAAAATGGGTTGGAAGTTACCACAGAAGTCTTCTGGTTCTTTGTTGTCTCTGCCACTCCAACAGTCTTCTTGATCTTCAGCTTCGTTCCATGTTGCCCGGCCACTGACCTGAGGACTCGCAACAGAAGGATTACTACGAATCCTCTTGTTTTCCTCGCCGTATCTCGAGCTTAGCAACCCTAAGTTCCTCTTTTAGCTGTTGGTAGAGTTGCCCAAGAGGGGACATGGGACATCTTGGTTCAGATTCACAGAGAGCACACAGACAAGTCTTCACAGAGCTAAGTGCAGGATACCACTGAGCTAAGTACAGGTCACCACTGAGCTAAGTACAGGTATGGGATAACGATAAAGAAGTCTCTTGGCCAGGGGTTCTGCTATGTTGCAGAAGCCGTTGCTTTATTATTATTATTATTATTAATATTATTTTATTATCTTTAAATACTACAAGTACACACACAAGGTAAACAGGCCTAGCAGACGTCAATGACATTATTATACTGGTCAAACAGGTAAATTTCTGGAAATCAGAATAGCCCAGCATAAATACTCCGTCAGGATAGGGCAGGTGTCGAACACTGTCTATAACCACGTTAGTGCATGTAATCACCCACCGTGGTGCGATGCTGCCCAGATTATAGTACCAAACAGTTCTGTCATGGAAAGAAACATAATTGAATCTTTCTTCTTGAAACATAAAAGGAATACAGTATACAACTCAAATTATGGGTTATACAATCTCGATAATTATTTAGTAGAGCCCACTGTACACAATCTTAAGCAACAATGCTATACAAAATCACAGGATTGTTCATTATGCCAGGTGAGTTGATGGATTGGTGGCGCCCGTCCAGTGTCTACGTACTAAAACTTCTTACCACGTCAGTTTTGAAGGTTATATAACACCTGTAGCTGACAAGCACACAAGATAACGTAAGGAAAGGTTAAAGGGTATTAGTAGAATTTAGATCATAGAAATATTATCGGAAAGGCACAGAAGTCCCCATGTATGGCATATTAACAGCCACTGAGAAAATGGTAGACAATATGTCGGAAGAGATACTTCTGAGTACATGGGTAGAACATTCCAGTACCCCAGAGCAGGGCATTTAAAAGGACAAAGAGCACATTGTATTCTTTTCTTTCATTATTTGAAAAGGTCACACAGAATAATAGCTATCCATGTCTACAGTATCTAACGAGAAACTTATTTTCTCAAACCGTATGACCTGTTATAAACGATTAGAGAAAGCTTGGGGCTGGCTTTTTATATCTTATAATTTCATACTTGACATCTCAGAAACCCTCCTACCCCATATGGGTAGTGGGGGAATGTTGGTAGTGTGGAGTTGGCACCGACCACTAACCCAGTCTAAGGGTAACCGTGGCCAGTGACACCTCGCTACTCTGAGACCTCTCTCCCTGCTTTGGTTGCTCCCTTGTAACATTGCACAGCATCTGATGAAGCACTGAGAAGTGTGAAAGTACTTGAGCTAAAGATTCCCCTCCCCCCCCCCCCGTGGCTTGTCCTGCATAGTTGAGATCGACTATCCGCGATTGTTTGTGTGTATATATATAATATATATATATTTTATATAATATATTAAATATAATATTATATATATATATATATATATATATATATATATATATATTTTAATAATGTCGTGCCGAATTTGTAAAGCTTGCGATCTTGGCTTAAATAACAACGCTCATGTTGCCACATAAGACAAGCGAAAATTTGTGTATGCAATAATTTCGCAAAAATCATTCTGAGCCTAATGAAAAAAATATATTTCATTGTGCTTGTTTAGTATTAAATTATTGTAAATGTATTTAAAATATATTTAATTGGATTAGGATAAAATAAATTTAGCTTGTTATAATAAGGTTAGGTAAGTTTTCTAAGATTCTCTTGGTGCAAAATTAAAATTTTTTACATTAACATTAACGAAAAAAATATATCTTTAAACGTATAACAGAAATTTTTAGAATGAACTTAATTTTAAACGAGTTCTTGTTAATTGATCAGTTTTACATATTAGGCACGACACACTGGGAAAAAGACTCATCAGGGTAACTAGGGATCCCAGGGCAGCTAGTTTTCTGTTCCAGCGGCTCAGTGCGGCTGTTCAAAGGGGTAATGCCTGCTGTATTTTGGGCACACGCCCCAGCTCTGAGGAGCTGGATGAGATTTTCGCCTTATAATCGGTGATACACACATAACAACATGTACCTTATATGCCACCTTTATATCAACAATGTATCTCTTAAATCTTCTGTACCATATTATGTAATAAAATATTCCTATTGGTAAAAAAAAAATATATGAAAAGATGGGGTGGTAGGGGAAGTGGAATATTCAAACGGCTTCAGGAAGAAATCCAAATATTCTTCCTTGAAGCCTTTTTATCCACTTCTCCTAGGCTATGGGTCCCACAATTTACACCAGAGGTGGACCCCATATTATATATATTATATATATATATATATATATATATATATATATATATATTATATATATATTATATATATATAATATATATATATAATATATATATATATATATATATATATATATTGATTTTTTAAATATTAACTAATGGAAATGGATTGCTTTGTTCTGTTATAATATTGTTCCCCCACTCCCTCTGTGTTCTTCTCCTACCTGCTGTAGGCTCCTCGCTCCCTTGTAGTGCTCCTCTTTCTTGGTATTTGACTGACTACACTACCACTACTACTACCTCCACTACTGCCTCTTTTGCTCTCGCCATCTCTGCTGGCCTATATATACTCCCTTGTCTCCTTTCTGTTAGTGCGTCTTTGTAAATGGTCCATGTTGGACCGAAACGTCGTTGTAAGCCCATCTCTTTTATGTGCGGGTTATTTGTGTATCTCCATCGCCCCCACCACCATAACCTCTTCCACCACCACCCCATCATGCCACCATCATCACCACCATCTCTTCTACCAAAATCCATCATAACAACCATCCCAGATGCTCCCACCACCAATATTAACATCACCATTACGCCACCACAACTCCCCCCCTTATTTCTGCCATTACCACCACTACTACCATTACCACGTCGACCACCACCAGAATAACAACACCACCAACACCACAGCTACCACACCTGTATTATTCATAAAACAATATTCCATACTCTTATTCTTTCTGCTTCATTGCCGTTCATCTTACCCCTTCTCACTCACTCTCATTATTCCCCCTTCCCTCTCTTCTGTCCACATCTCTCATTACCCTTCTTCCAGTTAACGCTGTTTGACTCTCGCTCATTTCCCTTTGTCCTCTAGAACAACTATATAGATTTTGGCTGATATTATTAATATACTTATTAAATGTAGCGCAATTGTAAACACCTCATATTACAATAGAAAGGAAACGGGCTCGATTCTCAGGAGGAGAGGCATGCGCATGTCTCCCTACACCTGCTACCCTTATTCATCTAGCAGTATATAGGTGCCTAGTTGTCATATCCAGTTATGGGCAGCATCTCTTAGTGCCGGGATTTAAATGAACTGTGAGAGAATAATATCTCCAGACTTTAAGTTGCGCTTAAATAAGATAACAGTCCTTAACATGTATGCAGAGCTGAGTTAGAAGACATGTTCGTAACTATAATAATGTACTGAGGTAGGATAGTATCTCTTGCTTGTAAAGTAAGCTGAGTTGGGATAACAATTTTTAGAATATTGAATGAACTTAGGATTGCCAATGTTACTATGTAAATTGTGGTATTGCATAATAACAGGTCTTACCCTGTATATTGACCTGAAATAGAATAACAGTACCTTATTTGAATATTGAACTGAGGGATAAAAGCTTCTAACCTACATATTTGATCTAAATTATCAGTCAGTTCCAATCAAATTAGCTTAAATTGAAAACATTTAGAAGTTTCACTTTTTATCTTTATTTGTTGCTTTTCAAGTTCGTGGGTAGTCATGTACTACCTATAAATAATTTATTAAAACCCTTAAATACTTCTTCCCAGAGATGCTGTGTCTCTTTCTTCGACTGTCATACCTGATAATACGCTGTCAGTCAACTTTTCTGAGACATAGGCCACCCCCCCCCCACTCCTGTCTTTACTGATAACGTAGAATATGTAAATTGGTCAATTAGCAAGAACTTATTTAAAATTAAGTCTTTTTTTTAAATTTTGTGTTGTATGTTTAAAGATATGTATTTTTTTCATTATGTTAATGAAAAAAATGATAATCTTGTACCAAAAGAACCTTAGAAAACTTACCTAGCCTTATTATAACAAGCGCAATACAACTTAGCGTAATCCAAATAAATATATTTAAGATAAATTTACAATAATTTAATAATAAACAAACACGCTGAATTATATTTTCTCATTAGGTTATTGATTTTTTGCGAAATTATTGCATAAAAATTTTCGCTTGCCATAGTCGGCAAGAAAAGTTTTATTAATTAAAAATCACAAGATTTCCTAATGGGACGACTATATAAGTCTATCTTCAAGCAAGAAATCAAGGGAGTTAAAAACCTTCACCCAATTTTTCACACGACTCCATGCTCATCAAGAATTGGGGGATTCGAGATATAGGGTTTTTGAGGAGGTGAGTATAAGATTTATCTGGATTAACTCTATAAAAAAATTTTAAAAAACCCACCAAATTTACCAAAATCTATTGACCTAACCCATTATACCACAGAATTTTTTATACCAAAATACTAAAATAATAAAAAAATTTTAATCCCAAAATTTTGTTATACCCAAACTTATTATTCCAAACATTATTACCAAAACTTATTATCCACGACATATTATACCACAACCATTTCCCAAACATTATTTACCCTACAAAATTTATACCACAAATTAATATACCACAACACTATTATACCACAAACTATTATCCCAAAAAATTTATTATGCTACAATATTATTATACCAAAAACTTTTTTTCCCAAAAAAATTATTATACACAAAAATTATTATCAGCCACATTGTTATCCCAAATTATTATACCACAACAAAAATAACAAACTTTAAATCCCAAAACACTTTTTTACCACAACATTAATATACTACAACACTATTATACCATTATTAATGTACCACAACACTTGTCGGTTTTAAACCTTTTCTCACAACTGTCAGACATGCTCACAGGGGATTTTGATACAAAAAATTTTCTTCAACACTTGCCCCCAACCTTTGTACGAAGCCCTATTCGACTAGTGGTGGTACCACTAGACCCCCCTCCCCCTGTTTCGCCTAAACTGACTACAGAAATAAAGCCAGTCTACGGGCCTTGCGTACATTCTCAGATTGATGGACTGAACACATCGACTAGGCTGGGGGGATGATTATTTTTAAAATCCCCTCTCCTTAACTTTTGCTTTGTATTGGATGATGAAGCCCTGTGTGGGAAACGTTTCCAAAATAAAGATTCCCATAGTTGCTAAGTGTCTCAATCTTAAATTTGTCGGTTTTCAAACCATTACACACATACCACAACACTGTTTTTACCACAAAATTATTATACCAAAACATTATTATCCCACAGCATTATACCACAACATTATTATCCACAACATTATTATACCACAACATTATTTACCCAGCTTATACCACAAAATTATTTCCCACAACTTTATTTTTACCACAGCATTATGCCACAAATTATTTTTACCCAACTTTATATAACAACATTTTTAAACCAAGCATTATGCCACAAATTTTTTACCACAACTTATTATCCCACAACATTATTAAAACCACACATTATGCCCCAACATTATTATACCACAACTTTATTTCCCACAACATTATTTCCACAGATTTCCACAACATTATTATACCCCCAAATTATTATCCAAACTTATTTACCCAACATTTTTATCCCACTTATTTACCCCAATACAGGGGGACCCCCGAAAGATTATCCGAATGTCCCCAATTATGAAGTGTATTTATGTAAGTCGTTTGTAGTGTATGTTTGGGGTTGAAAGACTAATTTTACTTCAAAAATTTCTTAGGGAAAATTCGGTCAGTATGGCACCTAAATTTTGGAGTGAAAAAAAATCGTTAAACCCGGGGGGCCACTTTTACAAAAAAAACATTTAAAACAACATCGTTATCCCCAACACCATTTAAAACAAATTATTATACCACAAAATATTTACCCCAAAATTTTCTATATCACAATAATTTTTAACAAAATTATTATACCACAAAATTGTTATACCCCAAAAATAATATTCCACAAAATTATTTTACCCCAAAATTTTTATACCCCAAAAATTATTATACAAAAACATTATTATACCCACATTGACCGAAAACTTTCATTGTTTATAACACAAAATTATACAAAATTTACACAACTAACTTAAAGGGGTTGGCACCGCAAAAAACTTCTTAAATTTAACCCTTTAATAAAAAAATTTTTCTAAAATATTGTTTTAGACCCAAGTAATAACTTTCATATTCTTTTCTATGGCAAATTAAATTGTTTACTTGTTCACTTTTACCATACAACTTATAACCCACTGCTATACTACTACTATACAAATTATAACCCCCCCCTTGCTACTCTATACTATACAACTTAACCTACTCTACTACCACTAGTATTGCCCTCACTCTGAGCCTATATATAACCTCTGTGTCCTTATGTTTGTAACGGCTTTACAAAACTCCCGAGAGCGAAAAGTTGCCACAATAAAATGTCACTTTAGTTGCATTTGTGTCCCTTTTTTTTTAAAACATAATTATACCAAACACTTTATACCACAATCCTTATACCCCAAAATTATTTCCCAAAAAAAAATTAACGACAACGTTATTATATAAACACCATTTACAAAATTATGATAACACAACATATTATTCCCAACATTATTACAAAAAAATTGTGCTTTTACCGTTTAAGTTCGAAGGGTTTTACTACTTTCGGGGAAACCCCGGGCATGGGGGAGGCTCTTGTGTTGCCAGGTCAACCCGGGTATTTTCTCCCAGGCCCCCTGCCCAATCCATCCAGCCTGTTTGATTTGGCCTGGGGAAGATACTTGTCCAGTTTTCTTTTTAAGGCTTCGTCATTTTTACAGCTGCGTTTCTGATATTTCTGGTAAAAAGTTGAATGTCTGGGACCCGGTGTTGGAGGGTTCCCCCAGTGTCCAAATCACACCCGCCCTCCTGGGTTTTTTTTTGCACGTCCTTCCATATCTCTCATCCGTTGTTGTTATGGAAAAGGGACAGATTTTTGGACCAGGCCCTTGAGTACTTTCCGGGGTTTCATTATCTGATCTCTCTCTCCTTATCCAATGAGTACATGCTCAAGACTTCAGGGCGTTCCCAGTAATTTGGGTGCTTTAATGGCTCAATGTGAGAAGTAAACGATCTCTGTATTTGTTCCAAGTCTGATATTTCTCGTATACCACAACACTATTATACCACAACATTATTATACATCACACTATTATGGCACAACACTATTATACAACGACATTATTATACCACAACACCATTGTACCACAACACCATTATAATGCATCACTATTTGAACATAACACCTTAATATATAACACTATTGTTAGACAATACCTTAATAATGCAGTACCATCATAACAGTTTTTTTTCTATCACAGAAACATTATATCACCATTATAACACAGCACTATTATAACTCGGCACTGTGATGACACTTAAACATTTTGAGGCAGCATCAACATAACTCAGAACCACTATAACACGGTTACACTCTAACACAGTAACATTGTAACACAGTAGTACCATCGTACAACACAAGTGTTATTCAAAAGCAATTTAAAGGAGCTTCATTACAACACAGCAACATTATAACGCAATACCATCATAAGATAGCATCATTATAACACAGCACCATGATAACACAGCAACATTATAACACTGCAACCTTATAACACACCCCATTATAAGACATCATCATTGCAACACAACAACATAGCAGAGCAATTATAACACACCCACCATTATAAATTAGCTTCATTATACCACAGTACTATTATTACACAGCAACATTATAAGAGTGTAACTGTATAACAAACCTTCATTATAACGTTACAATATGTAACAACTCCAATATAAAAGTATGACAATCATAACTTAAAATCATTACACTAAAGGACCATTATAACGCAATTACAATACAGCAATAATATAACAATACAATTATAGCAAAACACCTTAATAACAACAAAATCATAACACCATCCCATAATAAATATCCTTAAATTTATTTAAAACATCATGACAGCTAAATAAAAAATGAAGGCAATATAATTTTTTAAATTCCAGGTAACTTGATGCAGTTGTGTCAGACAGTGTAATTAAGGAAGTGGAAGTTTTCATATCTGATTAAAAACATTCAGGTTGTTGCCAATTACTTAAAAAAAATATACTACATGAGCAATTTTTATAGGCTTAATTGCACTGCATATAGTCTTAATTATAATGAACAAATATTAGAGGGTTTATGTATCTGCATTTGTTTCTAAACGTTTCCGAACAAATTATTGATTTATCATTCTGTAAATGATTCTAAATCATCGTGAAGCAATATTAAATCGTCAATTACAAAGCCTATTTTTTTTCTGGAGAAATTGATCTAATATCACAAATATATTCTGGAAGGTTTATAGAATTGTACCTAATTGAGATCACCCATTTTGTCAATATTGATGAAATATCAAAATACAGTATATTCTTGCAGCAAAGCATATAGCAACAACTAGACCAGCGGAGGATGTACAGTAGATATAGTGGGAATGCTCCAACGTTTTGAATACCATTTGCATCAGAATAGGCAACAGATGCTGCCTGTTCCCGGCTACCTAACTTATGCCTTCCAATGCAGCCAAATTTCACGATGCACAAGGAACAAGGGTTTTAGAAATTATTTAGCATATAAGAACTGTGCAGCACTGAGGGAGGCCTACCAAGGAAAGTTTGTTAGGATCAACTTACGTTCAGCTATTAAGAGCATATATATATATATATATATATATATATATTATATATATATATATATATTATATATATATATATATATATATATATATATATATATAGGGAGGTACCACCTCTAGTAACTGTTTTAGGGACCCTCATCGTCAGAGAAAAGATAAACTTGCTTCAGAGAAAACTCAAAGTTCTGCCTGAAGCTGTTTGAGAATTTTCTCTACCACCCCCTATATTTTATATATATTTTATTTAAAGACAAAATACATTGACAAAACATTCACAAAAATACGATAGAAAGTAAAACAACATAGGTAACTCAGATCTACATCTCGAATACTTCGTCCAGCTCCCCGGCGATGGGCCGCGTGCCCAGAATGCTGCAGGCATTTCCTCTCTGGGTCGCAACACTGAGTCTCTGAACGAGGAAGCTGGTCGCCCTGTGGTCCTTGGTTTCTATGATGAGCTTTTCACCCAGCTCTATTAGGAACTTCAGAGCACACTTGCCCCATGCTACAAGGGTCTCCGACCCTATTGGAATGAAGTTATAGCAAGGGGGAAGGTCTTCATATTTTCGGATCTTCTGGGTCTCCCTGTGGCTGGCAGTTCCACCGAATTCCACTACTGAGTATGGCAAGTAGGTGTCTGCCAATGTGACGGCACAGCAATCTGCTTTCCATCCTTCCAGGGTAGCATAGTGGCTCCATCAGGACGCTTTTGACTTCCATCAGACCTCTGTACTTGGGGTTCCCATTGAGCTGGGCAACGGGCTGTGGCGAGGCTCCTCTTTATGATGTTATTGGCCTCCTCATGTCTGGCATACTTCCCTTCTACTGTGTGACACACGAGACCATGAAGTCCGAATTGATTATCTGTCGCCCTGCCGCAAATACACCTATGTTCGGTGAGGATGGGGGCGGCTAGGCGAAAAGCAACACCAATCCGAATGGCCTGTGGGTCGAGACGGGTGCCCAGGGAGGAATTGGGAACAGCTAGCAGGAAATCTCCTGAGTTGGTGGTGCCTTCACTGCCAGGAGACGAGATTTGCCCTTTCCTGAAGCATTGGAGAGCATTGTGTTGGCGATTTTTTTCATGATTGGTTTGTCCCAGTGGGACTGTTTGTGCTCTTTGGGAGGAGCTGGTCTACTGGAGGAGTCTGTAAGGGTGTCCCACCGAATCGCTGCTTCAGTAAACCTGGGGTCTTGAGCTCCTACCACATCTCTCAAGCGTTTAGGAAGTATCTTCTTGGCTAATGCACTGGAAGCCAAACACGAAGACAGAAAAGCAGGTAAAGCAACATGCATTGCTTTGCGCACCCCTATACCTCCCAGTCGCACTGGGAGGGTTGCCTGATCCCACTGCTCATCCTCTAGTGACAGGTTCAGTGCCTTCTTAAAAGTTGATCTCACGTGTGTATCATATTCATCGAGTGTTGGGTTGTCAAAAGAGGGTGCACATCTAAGGAAGTAAGTGAGTCTTGGCATAGTAAGACTCCTTGTGAGGAGATACAGAGCATCATGGGCATCAAGATTGCTTATTCTCTCCTCCATTCTCATCAGATCATTCAATTTGTCCCTGAGGACACTGTCAATGGCCTGGTGACCAAGCGGTGCTCTCAAGAGGGTACTGTTGGACGGAGTGGTAGTAGAGACGTCTTGGAGGATTCTTCGCACAGCATTGATTATTTCCTGGTTTGCTGTGATGATTTCACACTTAGAGGGATTGAGGATGAGTCCCAAGTCTTCTCCCTGTGTTTTCACCAGTTGTAGGTCCCCCACCAGGGACTCTTCAGTACCTGCCAGAGTGCCGTCATCAAGGTACCAGATATTGAGCTCACTGCATAGGCTGGAAGTTAGTTCTCTTACTGCCAAGCAGAAGAGAAGTGGAGCGAGTGAGTCATCCTGCTGAACACCCTCTGATGATTGAATTTTATGTTCTTCAAACAAAAGAATTGAGGGCTTGCTATAGCCGGCTGAAATGAAGGGAAAAATACTGGGGAACCGATCCTGAACAGCTGGCAAGACAGCATCTCTCTTCACCACATTAAAGGCATTTCTAAAGTCAAGTTTGACTATGGCCTTGTCTTCTGGTAGGTCCCTGATGTAGGCCCTAATGGCATGAGCTGCGGCTTCACTGCCTTGAGAGACCCCAAAGCCCAGTTGGTGTGGATGATGTAAAGTGGCAGCTTCTAGGCGAATGTTTCTCACTGCTGCTTTGGCAACGAGATGGTGAAGAGTGTTTCCAACCGCAATGGGTCTTCCTCAGGGTTGTCGTTGATGGCTATGGTGCCCCTGGTTGGATGCTTGTCTCTTAGTGCTTGGGCTGTGGTCTTATCCTTTGGGGCTACAGTGTCATCACTTGCAATTATTCTTATTGCTCCCACTGTGTTACCTTCTTCGAGTTTTTTGCTAACCTGTGTGCAAATTTTCTCGTTTTCAGTAGGACTTTTCTTGGGTCTACCTTTTTGATTCCTGCGATGATGGGCAGAGGGCACAATTATCCATTCTTGGGTAGTTGCCCCACTGCCTTGATAACTGACGTGGTACAGTTTCCTCGTCTTTCGAACTGCAAGACAGACATTATCAAACGGAGTAGTTGCGCCATGCTGGAGGGTGCCTCGGGCTTTAGTTGGTGGAACCTCCATTCACCTGCTTGAGAGGTCTGTGAATTTTCCTGCTGCATAACGGGCGAGCCGCTTTAGGGATGTGGGATAGGGTAGCTAGCAGTGGTTTGATTGCCAAAGAAGGTTTCGCAAGTGAGGGGTTGCCATTGGAATTGCCATCTGCCTGTGGAGGCTGTGGCTGCTCTCGGTGGGGGCATATGTGATCGCACACCCATTGTGCACGAATGCGCCATCCTGTTGTTGCGGGGAAACTCTCCACACCCATGTGCCTCTTCTTTCATTGTTGGGTACACCTGTTTCCTGCTTGTGGCTGGCTGGCTTCATCATCTCCATACCTCAAACTGTGTGGTTAGCCCAGGCTGAAGGGAAAATGGCGCATGGAACATACCGCATGTGGTTCATGGTGGTGTGGGGGTGAGGAGAGGGGTCTCCCCTCCTTGTTGGGGCGGGGGAAAGAAAGGGAGAAGTGAAGATGTGTGATGAAGCGGAGTACGGCACTCACTTCGCCCAGGACAAGTCACTATACACCACAATGCTCTGTGCACATTTACTACACCCTTGCTCTTGGCACAACCCCCACTATCAACGACACACCATTCACAAACACATGCTATGGCATACCATGACTCTACCATGTACACTATAGACATGTACACTATACACACGTTGAACACGCATCCATTGTTGAAACACGGCACACGGTGTAATGGTTATGACGCTGTTTGGGGAAGGGGGCAGTTTTACCCCTCAACCTCACTCCTCCCTCATGAGGCCCCCCTACCGACCTTCCTCCCCATGGTGACCGTTATGTTCCCCCTTTGATTCAATACACAACATTTTTGATCTGAAGAAGAGACGAATGCAGAGTCTTCTGGCCTTTCCACACGAGAAGTATTAAACACACCAGTCTGTTGATAATAATCCGGGTAGGTGTTCTTGATTGGACGATTTTGTGCCAAAATCACAGAGCAGGATGCCCACAGCCTCTCTCTGGCAGAGGTGCCATATATATTATATATATATATATTAAATTATTTATATATTATATATATATATATATATATATATTATATATATATATGTGAAATAAGATCACAGTAAACAGGTGATTTCAGAATATGCAAAACAATCACTGTGAAAGAATAGAGAAATTCCAAGCGCTTTCGTGACTACTCACATTATCAAGGAACAATAAAAGTAATGCATCAGAGGAATGCATATAAAGGGTCTAGACCACACCTCATTATCACATCCCACAACAAAGCAACACCTGACATGCGACTCATAAGAAAGAGAACACTGCAGCAGGCTCGCTGGCCCAACTAGACAGGTCCTTCACACAACCCACAAACTATTCTACCCATGAATTAAGAATTTTAAAATTTATTATTTGTCAAATGTATTATTAAATTCTTCCGAAATTCTATTAATTATAATTGGATCTAATTACTATTGCATTTATTTTATCTGCTTTAGTAATGCGCATAAATAAATGCAATAGTAATTATGAAAAAAAATTATTACCAAGAAAAAATGAATAATCTCTTAGATGATACTGAAACCTATTCTAAACTTAGAAAAATTCCACTAGAAACCGTTAACAGCAATTTCAATAAAACAATAAAACTTCTACTGAAAGGCAAAGATGAATTAATCAAACAATTTACTTCCACTAATCCATCTTTACCCTACATGTATGGACTAATAAAAACACACAAACCAGGTAATCCAGTTTCATAAATTATCCAAATGGCATGTTGACATTTTGAGCCCTATTATTGGCAAAATTTCTAACTTTAATGTTAAAAACAACGTAGGTTTAGTTGATAAATTAAAGGGGCGTATTAGGGATTTGCAAAATGAAAGATTTGATGGCACGCGAGTTTTGGGTGGGCTGGAAGAGGTGTTATGGGGTGATAGGCCTTCGGCATGCATGTTGAGGAGACAGCGTAATAGAAGAGTGGCGATGGAGATGATGTGGGGATGGAAGGGTATAGGGAGGGGCAGGTATTAGTGACGACTGAGGGTTTGAGTGGATATCTAGATGCATGGTTTAGGTCATATACACAAAATGTAGGTATTCGAGATGCGGCTTTAAAGGAAATGGGAGGTTTTGTGCAATATGAGATTGATGGTACAGATAGGGTAACATTAGAAGGGCCGATCACGGAAAGTGAGATTTCGCACGCTTTGTCTGGTGCAAGTTTAGGTAAGGCGCCGGGTGTAGATGGGTTGTCTAATGATTTTTACGTTAGGAATTGGGAAGTATTGAGTGGGTTTTTAGTTAGGTTTTTCAATGTAATGAAGGATGATGGGGAAATGGGTGAGCAGCAAAGGATTGCTGTCGTGGTATTAGTTCCGAAAGGTGGACAGACTACGGTAGAGGATTACCGAGCAATATCGCTTATGTGTGGCGATTATAAGTTATTTGCAAGGATATTAGGGAATAGAATCAAAAAGGTGATAGGTAAAGTAATTGATAGAGGACAATATGGGGTACCGGGTAGGTCAATGTATGAAGGGCATGGAGTTATTAGAAGTTTTATAGAGAAGAGGGGGGAGTTGGGGGGTGGGGTTGTTTTGGCATTGGATTGGAGAGCGGCTTACGATAGCGTAGAGAGGGACACGTTATGGAGGTTCCTGCGTTGGCAGGGATTCGGGAGGGAAAATATATATTGAGCGAAAACATTGTATCAAGGAGCATCTATGAGAGTACACGTTAATGGGAAAGGGTAGGTTTTTTAACATTCAGAGGGAAGGGGTTTGCCACAGGGATGCCCTCTGTCGCAAATATTGTTTGCATGCCTCCAGGATCCCTTTTATAGGGCAGTTAGGTGGAGTATCGCAAGTGGAGGGGTTAGTACTGAACGAGAGGGTGGGGCGGGTATTGTGGGTTATGTGGATGACACGACTGTTTTGGTGAGGGATGAGAGGGATTTACACAAGGTAGGAAAGGTGATAGATGTGTTTGGCGAGGCTACTGGGATGGAAATTAATGTGGCAAAGTCTAAGTATATGGACCTAGACAATAGCATAAATAGAGGTGGGACTGTTGAGGGCGGGTGGAGTGTGGTGGATCAGCTATTGATTTGTGGGATAGTGTACGTTAGGAATGATAGGGTCGCGCAAAAGGTCAATTCGATGCGCACCGCGGATGGGGTTTTGAAAAGATTGGGTGGTTTGAGGATGGCGCAGCTTACGTTACATCAGAGGGTTATTGTGACGAACGTCCTGTTGTATGGCAAGCTATGGCATGTGGTGGCAATACACCCACTGAGGCGGCGAGAGGTCCAATGGTTGCAACATGGGATTTTCAGATTTATATGGGGATCGGGTTGTGACTGTCTAAGTAGAGGGGTGGTGATGCTTCCCGTTAGCCAGGGGGGCTGGGCCTTATACCTTTAGAAAAGCGTATGATGAGTGTGTATCTAAAACGCGGTTTTTTGAGGGAGGGGGTGCGAGGAGAGGGGGGCTAGAAAGACTGCATATGGATATGCAACGATGGTGGGGGATCCAGCGCGCCTCAAATTGAGGGTTCTTGAGAGGGCGGGGGATGGGTCTGTGGTGGTGGCAGTTGAGGGGGCATACCCAATGTATGCTTGGGGGGAATATCTGGAAATGTTTACGGCAATTGCGTATTAAACCAGGTGTAAGGGAGGTAATGTTTAGGTTTTTACATGGAATCTTGCCGTCTGGTGTTGTGTTATTTAACAGGAGACTAAGGGAGGGTGGGGAGTGCAAAGCGTGTGGATGTTTGGAGACTATTTTTCATGCCGTGTATTTTTGTAATTGTTTAGAAGCTGTGAGGGTATGGTTAGGTAGGGTACTTAGGTTAGTGGGTGGGGAAGGGTTACAGGTGTTAAGGGTGTTCAGTTTAGATATAGGTGGGATGAGTCAGATGGTGAATGCGGTTGCGTATGTGGTCACTGATTTTATTTATAAGTCTTGGCTTGGGTCACGAGGGAGGTGGGTGTGGTAGAAAGAATAAAGGTGTTAGCGGCCACCATTTATAGAACTAAGTGTCGCAATAGGGATCTTTATGGGGGAAGGTGGGAGACAGCGTTTACTGAGGGATACCCGAGTTTTAGTTTGAAGGATTTACGGGATTTAAGTGTAAAGTAAGGGGTAACGGAGGGCTTGTTTCTTGAGTGAGGATGTGTGGATGGCTTTTAGAGTGTGTGTTGGATTTGTCCTAATACATTTATGCTTTTCCTGTGTAGCAAGTGTGGTGTGGGTGGTGGTATTACACATGTGTTCCCTTTATGGTGTGAAGATTTTGGATAGTACATGTACGTAGTGTATTGGAGCACTACACCATTGTGTGTGTATAAGGTGAGTGGAAGGGTAGAATCTTAAAGTTTGTGTGTGTGAGAATGAACTGTTCGTTATTGTGTGAGTGCCTTCAGAGATGTTACAGAAAGCACATACTACGTGGTGTTACTAAGGTCTGCCATATGACTGTTTAGAATATGCTGTGATACAAAGTCCGGGATTTCCCTTCTTGTAGGATGCATTCTGTAGGGCACAATGTCTGCTCGGAAGTTTAAATAGCTGTAATGAGCAACGTGGTACAGTATTTAATATTATGTGAGATTGTATTTTTGCACATGAGGCCTAACATATAATGTTTCAGTGGCCTGGTTAAGATTATATAGTACATGTCGTGTGACACTATGTGCAGGGTAGTGTTATATATTTTAAGTACACGCTGTTGGTTTCCCTTTGCTATTTTAATGTTTCAAGTCACATGTAAGATCATCTGTAAGGTAATATAAAAATGTATATTGATTTTGTGTAACTACACAATTTAAGATGACATTGTTGGAGCAGGAAGGCATATGAGTTCAAGTAGCGGTGTATGTCATGTATTAATACTGCTATAGGGTATATAGTGTATGAAGAAGTCTTGGGTGGATTGCACCCGTGTTGAGATATAGAGTATATTATCCTTGTATGCTAGGCAAAGTTTTCATAATTGTTACTTAGAGCAAGTAGTATCCTGCGCTCTTACAGTATGTCACTGTTTTGTTGGTATTTGATGAGGGGGGGGGGGTACCTTTTCACTTCCACAGCACATATGTACGACTTTATAAATGTACCTTTGGTGAGGGGTGGGATGTATTGGTTTTAATGGTATGTGGTGAGGTTTTTACCTTTAAAAATTTTTTTGTATTTAAAACTTGGCATAAGATGTATAAGTGTGCTGAAGCAGATTCTCTGGATATGTTGTTGGTACACCTGTGTGAAGTGTTCCTTTTTCTTTTTTGGATTGTGTATACGTATGTTGTACGTTAATTTGTTGTTCCATGTCGATTGGTTTAGTGACATATGTTTGCTTCTATGTATAATGTATACTGTATTTTAAATAAAATATAAAAAAAAACAGACAAACGACTTTTCCACTACACTGAAGTAACTGACCTCCACATCAACTGCACTAGTGTTCAATGGGAGAACAACATAGAAAACCTAACAACAAAACTCCAAGGAAACCGACAGGTGTGTAGTGACTTTTTCCCCGTCCCAAGTGAGGGAAGGAAGTAAAACTTTTAAAACATGGTGACTTGCATTCAAACCCCGATACTGCCAGACGTCCAAATAGCGAAACGACGTTCTCAATATACTGAAATAGCTGAATCATATAAACTGTACCCGTGTTAAGGGGAGGGGTACACTGAGAAAGTAAAATTTACAAAAAAAACCCCAAAGGAAAGTTTTAGGTTGCAGCGGCAGTTCTTTCCATCGTGCCAAGTCCCCGGGAAAGGGAAAATGAATATTAAAAACCAAGGATTTTTTTTTTTTTCATAGCGATTTCCCAATAAAATGACCCGTGACATGGGAAGGGAAAAAATACAGGAGAAAATAAAATCAAAAATGAAAAGCCCAAAGGAATCTTCAGGGGAGACTGGAGTTTTTTCTCTCGTGTTTTAAAAAATAGCTGAAATATCCCCCTTGGTCAGGGAGTAACAAACACTTACACCCCCGTTAAAAGGGGAATGATGGGGCTTTGGCGGATAAGCCATTGATTAAAAATTTTTTTTTCCCTGCCAGGATGGAAAAAATTTAGTTGTGTAGGCGAACCCGGATTGTGAAGGGGATAGGGAAAGCAAGATAACAGAAATCTATAAAATCAAGGGTGTTTTTCTAGAGTAACTATATGCCTTTTGCTGGTCAAATAGCGCCCAGTGGTCTCTTTTCCTTTCTAAAAAAGGAAGAAATTTTTAAAATTAGAATAAAGGTGAACTGGTGGGGGATAGAGGGGCTACGGCTCCCATATTATATCTTCTTTTTTCTGCAATTTTTTAAAGAAGGAACTTTTATGGGGACTGGAAAGGCGAATGGGGTAATAGCACCTTGGAAGTAAAAGCTTTTTAAAGTTGTCATCCCCCCAAAACCGTAAATGTCATTTTCGCCGCATGTGGTAACAGCATACCAAAACAAAACAGTGGTGAAACCCTTATGGGTTTTTTGGTATATCCAAAATTAATCGGCCTTAAACTGTGGTACAAGTGAAAAACGGAGTTAAGTGACGGGGAAATGGGGGTTGTAGCTGGGAATACATTAACTTTATAATTTACTGCACCATAGGTCAAGGTAGAGAATGAACCCATTCTTTTTTGCTTATGTATACCTGTACTAAGGTTACGAAAGAAAAAAAAGTAAAAAATTTTTTTTTAAAATTGTGTAACGGGGGGGGTGCTAAGGATGTTTTTTCATTTAGGGTACCAGATTTCATTTGTTTTAAAAATTGCATTTTGGGCACAGTTACCCTTTAGCAATGATAAATTGATTTACCTAATTTTATACAAATGACTATGTTTGTTAATGAAAAACAGGTTTAATTTATTCTTGTCAAGCGAGATCACTTTTCCAAAATGGAGGTTTACGATTAAAGCTAAGAAATAGGGCGGGTTACATCCACTTGATCTGTAGATGATAGGTGGCTGACGACGAAGCCAAGTAGAAGGTTACAATTTAAAACGCTTAGATGGAAAAGGGAAAAAGTTGGGGGGTAGTGCGTATTTAAAAAATGCTTGTCTAAAACCCCAAAGCCCTGTTTTAAATGAAAATAAACTGGAGATTCTATGGTCGAACTCTTGCTTCCAGGCCAAGCTATCTTAGTGGAACTTGTTACCCCCCTCCCACCCAACAACAGTTCTTAGTGGATTTTTTCGGTCTTTTCCGGCTTGAAAAAAACTGGAAACAGCATTCGGGGAGACTTCAAATTGTTTAAACGCAAAAAAAAGGGGAAATGAAAAAGGGTTTTTAAAAAATTCTAGGTTTAAATAATTACACTCCCAAATTTAAATTTCCCCAACCAGGATCACACATTTCTCGCCACCTAAATGACCACTATTTTGAAACCCGCTCTGACAACGTTAGTCGTCGGGGTTTTCTTTCCCACGTCCTTTGTTTTTATTTCCTCTTTACTGCCCAAGGAAAGTCATAAGGAAGGGTTTGGCCTACAAAGGCAAAAAAAATGAGGTAACTAGAAACATGGTAAATAGGCTATCAACCTTTGACTGGACAGTGTTAACAAGTTGCATGAACGTAAATGATGCCGGGGAAAAAATTCCAAACAATGTTCACTACCTCCTTGAAAATAATGCCAGTGAAGAGGTTAGGTTTAACGGAAAACCCAAAACCCCTGGAGGGACTACTGAGAGTTAGATAATATGAAATTCGAGAGGAGTTTTAAAAAGATTTAGGGAAAAAGGTATCAGCGTAAAAAAATTTCCCAGGGTGAAAAAACAGTGTGCAGAGGTTGAAAAGGCAGGTACTATTCCTCAAAATCTTTTAGAGTACGGGGAAAAACCCTAGAAAGCTCGGCAAAAACCCTAAAACAGTTGGGGTATAGCCATAAACCAGTAGTTGTCTAACATAGTAAAAATGTCATTTTGGGGCATGCATAAACAATAAACAGGCAAAACTATTTTAATTCATACTACACAATTGGCTCAACACTAGAAAGAAAACGCCAGCGATCAAATACCTTAAACGGGAGTCTGAGAAGTTTAAAAAACTAACCCAATAAGAGGAAACCCCAAAAGAGTTGTCAACAAATTTTTGGGTATCTCAGGGCTGTGCAAAAGGAATAAACTTTTAAACAAAAATATGAGCCCCGGCCCCAGGTAACCCCCGTTAATTTCCCTTAAAAGATGGTGCCTCTGAATTGCCATTCCCATTGCTACAAAATAAGTTTGTGTATACCACTAATCCCATACCGAGGGGTTCAAAAAAGGGTTGATGTCAGCAACTATAACCAGTGAAATACCCAAAATTTTTCCTGTCAAGAAGTTAAAGTTCTTTTGACAACAACATTTTTCACAGTTCCCAATCAGGTTAGGAGCTTTACTCAATTAAAAAATTTCCTAATTAATCTGATGGATTACATGGGTGAAATGTCGATGGGATCCTCATACAAATGGTAACCTTAATTGCAAAAGTCCTTCGATACTGTAAACCACAATATATTATGTAAAAAAAATCAAGCTATGGGCATGGGCTCCATAGGGGTTTTTTTTAACCCCATCTTGCAATAGGAAAAAAATTTTGTAAAAATCAAAAAAACGAATCAGAACCCCTGCCTATAGCTGTGGGCCCCCCGAGTTTGTATTTGGGCCTTTATTATTCAGTGTTATAAAAAACGACTGCCATCAGTTCAAGTGCAAACCCCTTTTATGAGATGCCAGTGCACTGTTAGTGTCAGGTAAAGCCCCACAAAATTAGAAATAAAAAACCGCTAAAAAATGGGCCCTGCAGCTAGTTTTTTGTAGAAAAAAACTTCGTTACCCTGGGGGGAAAAGGGAAGCCGTATCTTTGACACGAAACATAAACTGAGAAGGGTAAAAAATTTTTAAATCCCCAATGAATGGGGAACCCTCACTTCGTTTCCTCTAAATACCCGGGGAAAACCGTTTGACCCAGTGTAGGAGAACTGATGGGGAAAACGTGTAGTAAGAAAGCGAATCCCGATGAATTTCCCTTGCGACAAGCACAGTGTCTCCCTTTTGCGGCTCGCGGACCCCTAGTTACCCCTTTATACAATGGCATATGAACTACGTTGTCTTCATGGTACTCTGTCTTAAAAAAAAAACTAAAGGATAAACTGTAAATCACCCAAAACAAAAAAGGTAAGATTATTTTGGACCTGGGGCCAAGAGAACATGTAGGCCAGGTTTAATTTCAACAATTGGATATGCGAATGTTGAAGACGGGTTTTAAAAAAACTGAAGTTAAATCAAAATTTTTACAATTGCTCACAAAAAGTGTCCCAAAAAATCTTGTGTAATTTTGACAAGGCTGGGAACAAAGCAATATGTACTAGGGGGGAGAGAGACAATTTTAGTACCCACGTCAGGGGCCAGGGTTCAAACACCTTTTAAATTTTACAGCAAAAAAGGGTGGGGTTGCCTGCAATGTCGAGCCAGTATAGCATGAGCCCCGGGTTTAGCAAGTAGCCAAAGGTACCTAATGAATGTGCTTCAGAAAGGGAGGAGAATGATTTTATATATATTTTAGCTAAAATGTAAATGTAAATAACTCTTTTTCCTTATTCCAGGTATATCTCCTTTATAGATTAAAGAGATTTTATTTTTCATAGTATAATAATAAGATATTAAAAGAACCCCAAAGGAAAAAAAAAGTCACTTAGCCAGACTTTTTTTGGTTATATAAATTCTCTACAATATGGCTATGTATGATAATGTTGTAACTGTATTTTGTAAACTGAAAAAACTTACTTTATATTGGTCCGTAGTTGTGAGAGGGAAAAAATGCGCCGCTCTAAACCCCCTGCTTCCCCGTGTTGTGCAATAGTTGGGCTCCCAAATGGTTGGCGATCTTCTTCTTAAAACTCTTTCAAAGATTTTTTTTTGAAATGGAATGTTATGCTATCGGGCTGAAATTTTTTGCAATTATTTTACTACTGCCTTTGTGAGTGTGGCTATGTTGTTGTTTTTTGGGACGGGGATGACCATGTGTCTTGCTTCCACTTGATGAGCGAGGGTTCCACGAATTTGGGCCTGGGCAGAGGCATGCGAATGTAATTTTTTTTTTTTTTTTTTTTTTTTTCAAAATTTGTCGTATTAGTTTTTATAGAAAATTTTTTATTAACCAAATTTGGGGGTCTCGGCCCTAAAATTAATTTTTTATGTCGATCTTTAGTCTTTTTAATGGCTCACTAACACCCCAAAAGTGAATCGTATTTAGGAGTTAAAAATCTCACTCATTTTCCCTTTCTATTTATCTGTGTAAGTCTCATTCGGGGAGAGATTAAAACACATGTGCAACATTTGGGGTTTTTATTGTACAAAAAAAGATACCCCGATGTTGAATGGTCTTAATCTCATTTTGTCGGTATTGTTACCATTCTAACAAGTCTCATCTCGTTTTAGCAGGGATCCAATACTGATGTGGTTTTTACCCGGGTTTGGGTAAGAAAAGAAAATTTTTTTTTTTCCAATCCATTTACGCTTTAAGGTCTTCCAGTAGGTCTTGGTTGGGTTTTATTACCCCTGCTTAGTTTGATATTTTATTTTTCTGGTCAAGGCTCCCTTCGCATTTCGATATGGCCCCCTTTTATAGCATGTGATTTCCTTTTTTCGCCTGAGAGGGAGTGTGTCTTTTTTTTTTGTTTAACTTTTTTTCTTGCACAAGTGCGGAACATACCCCAATGTCCAGAGTTATTCTTTTAGGAAAAATTTCGGCCATTTTGTTTGGGTATCTTTCCAGCTTGTTACATTTAGGTCTGGTTAAATTTTTTTCACTCTGATGTTACGAAACTGTTTGGTGAAGGCCCTCTGCTGATCTTTTTTGTGGTCAGGAGCCCCGAAATATATGTGTACTTTGATTTGTTGTGAGCCGAGTTTTTTCATTTAACTGTCATATTTGTACCCGTAATGATTTTTAGAAGTGTAGGGACAAAATGTTTTTTCCCAATTTTTTTTGGCTCCATTTTTTATTGGCTTAAGGAAATTTTTTGCGGATTTAATAGCTTGCTAAAAAAATTATTTGCACATTCCTCCCAAATTTGGGGGTCTTCAGTTGACATCACCCAGCAAAATAATATTTGGGGGGGGGGTGGGAAAAAAATTTCCCAGGGGGAATAGTCAATTTTCAAAATTTGTTCTTAATTGGGGGGGGTTGTATCTGGGGGCTTGCATACAACCCCAATACAAGGTTTAAATATTCAATCTTTTGCCCAAACTTCGCTACATCATTTGTGATGCTTATTAATTCCCAGCAAAAGCTCTTGGGGTAAAGGCCATCCCCGTCTTTTGCCTGTTTTTTCTGTGATTTAAAAGTTGTGCAATGAGATCCTCTTTTGTCATCAAAATGATCCTTTTGCGGGGTCCGGTGAGGGAGCAAAAAACTGATCTGATTTGGGAGCGTCCACTGATGAAGGGTATTTTTTTGTTTGTTGACGTCTTTAGTTGTAGATTTGCAAATCAAATATTTCGTATAGATGGTATATAGGGGCTTTATTTTTTGGACTAAAGTCTTTGTATTGAGTGGGGCCACTGACTGTGTTCCCCTCCATACTAATCCGAGGTCGTGTAGTTTTTCTGTATTTCCTGCTTATTTTTCCTTCCTGGCTCTAAAAAGTTTTTTTTCTTTTCGTGGTTATAACTTCCCCGTTTTGTTTCCAAGGTTTGGTGATCTGTACCCTTTTGGGGGTTTTCCCACAACATATCCCACAAAATCGAAGGCCTTTTCCAAGTCTAAGGTTTCCATACCTATGAGGTTCCCTATCGACTTTTTGTTTCTTTAATCCGTCGATTAATTTGGGGAGGTGTCAGTGAGTAAGTCTAAAACCTGATTGGTATTTTTGAAGAAAGTGTTGTATTAAATAACTTTAAATCTTTTAAGTACACCCCCCTTCCCGAATTTTGGATATTACACTGGGGTTACTAACAGGCCTATAGTTTTGACTCAACCCTACTATTTTTATGAAGATAGGGGGTAAAAACTGGGGTCCCTTGAGCCCCTTGGTACGGTTTTAGTGGGAGCAAAACTTTTATATGAGCAATGGGGTTGGGAATAGGGCACCCTCTTTTAGGAACTTGCGGGAGTTACCTGGGCCCGGGTCCTACCCGGGTTTAACCTGCTTAGTTTTTTTGCAAAAAGTCATGAGTTTCATTATATTGACAATGTTTGGGGTTTTCCCTTTATTGGTATAGTATGTGTTTAAAATTCTCAGATCCCTGTGAAGGTATTATGCAGCTGGCAGTTTTTTATAGTGTTGATGCTGGTTGTGTAGTATGAAATTTAAAAAAGTTTGCCCCGTTTGTTTTTTCGTGGGATCCTCAATATCGTATTTAGTACTATGTTAGATCTATCTATGGTTTATGCTATACCCAAATGTTTTTGTTGTTCCCCGAGCTTTTAGGGGTTTTTTTGTACTCTTCCATTTTTGTCAAGGTGCTTGCCTTTTTAAACCTCTGTACTCTGTGCCTCTTCCTTTGGAATTAATTTTTGAGCTGCGTTTCTTTTCGTTTTTCCCTAAAACTTTTTTGCAATTTGTCTTGAATTTCATATTATCTAAATTCAGTGTCATCCAGGGTTCGGTTTCCGTGTAATCCCAAACTCTTTAACTGGTGTAATTTATTAAAAATGGCGTGAAATTTTTTTGAATTTTTCCCAGGCATATTTTTAACGTGGTAACTTGTTTCATGTCCCCGTCAAATTTTGTAGCCCATTTACCCGTGTTTCTTTACGTAGTTTTTAGTTGACCCCCGTTTTTATTATTTGTAGGGCCCTTTCCCATTCCTAGTATTTTCGGTGCAGTAAATGTGAATGATCATAAAGGGCCTGTGGTAATGACGCCTGACTGACTTGTTCTCATTGCGGTTACAAAGTATGTGGTCGTTTTTGGTGGCTGAGAATGTTGTGGGTTGGGTATTAAATTTTGTTGAGTAACTATTTAAACCTAGAATTTGTTATATTTTTACATAGCCGTATTTTGGTTGAAAAAAGAATTTAAGTTTTCCGAATTAGTCCGCAATTTTTTCAATTGGACAGACTCTCGAAAAGTCCCCTAAGAAATGTTGTTGGGTGGGAGGAGGGTAAAAGTTCTCAAAAGGGTTTTTGGCTCTGGAAGCCACATTTTAAAAATAGAATCTCCGTTTTTGTCATTATATCAGGTCTTGGGTTGTAGGCTAAGTTATTTTTATGTAGAATACCCCCCACCTTTTCCAAACCCCTTTTAAAGGGGTTTTATTGTAACCTATTTTTACCTCGTCGTCGTCACCTATTCTAACCAAAAAAAAAAAAAAACGGGGCTGAAGGGTATCCTATTTGAAAGAAAAATTGAAAAAAAGAAAACTCAGTGTAATATCCAAAATTCTACTGTCAAGAAGTTAAGTATCTAAATGACAACAACATTCTTCACAGTTACCAATCAGGCTTAGGAGCTCTTACTCAATTAACAATTTCCTAATTAATCTGATGGATTACATGGGAACTGAAATGTCGATAGGGATCCTCATACAAATGGTAACCTTAAACTTGCAAAAGTCCTTCGATACTGTCAACCACAATATATTATGTAAAAAAAACTCAAGCTATCGGCATGGGCTCCATAGACTGGTTTAAATCCTATCTTAGCAATAGGAAACAAATTGTCAAAATCAACAAAACAGAATCAGAACCCCTGCCTATAGCATGTGGAGCTCCCCGAGATTGTATTCTGGGTCCTTTATTATTTCAGTGTTATGTAAACGACATGCCCATCAGTGTCAAGTGCAAACTCCTACTATATGCAGATGCCAGTGCACTGTTAGTGTCAGGTAAAGACCCACAAAATATAGCTAATATAATAACGCTAGAACTGGAGTCCTGCAGCTAGTTGTTAGTAGACAACAAACTATCGTTACACCTCGGGAAAACGGAAGCCGTACTCTTTGACACGAAACATAAACTGAGAAGGGTAAATAATTTTAATGCCCAATGTAATGGGGAACCCATCACTTCAGTTTCCTCAATAAAATATCCAGGAATACCGTTTGACCCATGCATGTCAGGAGAACTGATAGGGAACAGTGTAGTAAAGAAAGCGAATGCCAGACTGAAGTTCCTCTGCAGACAAGCACAGTGTCTACCTACTGCGGCTCGCAGGACCCTATGTCTAGCCCTTATACAATGGCATATGAACTACGCTTGCTCTTCATGGTACTCTGTCTTGACAAAAAAACTGAAGGATAAACTGTAAATCACCCAAAACAAAATGGTAAGATTCATACTGGACCTGGGTCCAAGAGAACATGTAGGCCAGGATGAATTACAACAATTGGATATGCTGAATGTTGAAGACGGAGTAAAACAACTGAAGTTAAATCAAGTTTATACAATTGCTCACAAACAGTGTCCAAAATATCTTGCTGCTAATTTTGACAAGGCTGGGAACCAAAGCAATCATAGTACTAGGGGGGAGAGAGCACAACTTTGCAGTACCCACAGTCAGTGGCCAGGCTTCAAACACCTTTAATTGTACAGCAATAAAGGAATGGATTGCCTGCACATGTCAGAGCCAGTCATAGCATGAGCCAGTTCAGCAAGATAGCCGAAAGGTACCTAATGAATGTAGCTTCAGAAAGGGAGGAGAATGATTTTATATATATTTTAGCTAAACACATGTAAATGTAAATAACTCATTTTGCCTTATTCCAGGTATATCTCCTTTATAGTATAATGAGATATTATATCTTTCATAGTATAATAATAAGATATTAAAAGAACCCCAATGGAAATAAGTCACTTAGCCAGACTTTTTTGAGTTATACTAAGTTCTCTACACATATGCTGCTATGTATGATAATGTATGTAACTGTATTTGTGTAAACCTGAATAAACTTACTTATATATTGGTCCAGTAGTTGTGAGAGGCAAGTGCGACCTGCTCTAAACCCATGCTTCCCTGTGTTGTGCAATAGTTGGGCATCCAAGTGGTTGGCGATCTTCCTTCTTAAAACTCTTTCAAAGATTTTTTATGAATATGGAATGTTAATGCTATCGGTCTGAAATTCTTTGCAATTATTTTACTACTGCCTTTGTAGAGTGTGGCTATGTCTGTTGTTTTTAGTGACAGTGGGATGACCACTGTGTCTATGCTTCCACTTGATGAGCGAGGAGTTCCACGAATTTGGGCCTGGGACAGAGTGCATGCGAATGTAATTTTTTTTTTTTTTTTGTCAAAATTCTGTCGTATTAGTATTATATCAGAAATTTTTCACTTAACCAAATTTGGAGTCTCGGCCATAAAAATAATTTAGACTGTCGATCTTTAGTCTTATTAATGGCTCACTAAACACCAAATGCTGAATCGTATTTAGGAGTTAAATATCTCACTCATTTCCTTGCTATTATCTGTGTAAGTCTCATCTCGAGATGAGATTAAGACACATGTGCAACATCTGGGTATCTTTATTGTACAATAAAGATACCCAGATGTTGCATATGTGTCTTAATCTCATTTTGTCGGTATTGTATACCATTCGTACACAAGTCTCATCTCGTTTAAGCAGGGATCCAATACTGAATGTGGTTTTTGCCCGAGATTTGGCGTAAGAAAAGAAATATTTAGTTTTTCCAATTCCATTTACAGCTTTAAGGTCTTCCAGTAGATCTTGGCTCTGGGATGATTACCCATGCTTAAGTTAGATATTTTCTATTTTTCTGGTCAATGGCTCCTTCCGCATTTCAGATACTGGCCCCTTTGAACAACACTGTGATTCTCCTTCTTCGCCTGTAGAGGGAGTGTGTCTTTTTTTCTAGTTTACATCTCTTCTTTTTTCTTAGCACAATGTGCCGTGAACATACCTCAAGTGTCACAGAGTTAATTCTTTCTAGGAAAAATTTCGGTTCCATATTGTTTAGGATATCTTTCCAGCTTGTTACATTTAGGTCATGGTTAATTTGATCTCTCTGTATGTTACTGAAATTGAATTTGGTGAAGGCACCCTCATGACTGATCTTATTTTGCTGGTCAGGAGCCCTGAACATATATGTGTACTTTGATTATGTTGTGAGCCGAGTTTATTGTCATTGATACTGTCATATTTCGTACCAGATAATGATTATTAGTAAGTGTAGGGACAAGTGTATTTTCCAATCTTTTTGGCTCCATTATTTATTGGCTTAAGGTAAATTTTTTGCAGAGATTTAATAGCTCTGCTAAAACATTATTTGCATCATTCCTCCAATTTAGGTGTCTTCAGTTGACATCACCCAGCAACATAATATTTGGGGCAGGGGTGGAAAATTTCCCAGACAATAGTCAATTTTCAAAATTTGTTCCTTGAACTACTGGGGAGTTGTATCTGGTGGCTTGCATACAACCACAATGACAAGGTTTAAATATTCAATCTTTACTGCCTAAACTTCAGCTACATCATTTGTGATGCTTATTAATTCCGAGCAAATGACTCTCTGGCGTAAAGGCCATCCCCCCGTCCTTGTTGCCTGTTCTTTCTGTCGCATCTGAATAAGTTGTGCAATGAGATCCATCTTTCGTCATCAAAATGATCCTTTGTGCGGGTCTCGGTGAGAGGAGCAAACACTGCATCTGATTTCGTGAGCAGTCCACTGATGAAGGGTATTTTGTTGTTTGTTGACGTCTTTAGACTCTGTAGATTTGCAAATACAAATATTGTCGTATAGATGGTATATAGGAGGCTTTATTTGCTGGCACTAATGTCTGTTGTACTTGAGTAGGGGCCACTGACTGTGCTTCCCCTCCAATACTAATCCGAGGTCGTGTAGTATTTCTGTCATTTCCTGCTATATTTTTCCTTCCTGGCTCTAAAAGTTTTATTCTCTGTCGTGGTTATAACTTCCCTGTTTTGTTTCCCAAGGTTTGAGTGATCTGTACCTTCTGGTGTGTCCGACAACATATCCGACAATATCGAAGGCCTTTTCCAAGTCTAAGGTTACCATACCTATGAGGTTCCCTATCGACTTTTCAGTTCTCATGTAATCCGTCAGATTAATTAGGGAGGTGTCAGCTGAGTAAGATCTAAAGCCTGATTGGTAATTATGAAGAATGTTGTTGCTATTAAGTAACTTAACTACTTGACAGTACACCACCCTCTCCAGAATTTTGGATATTACACTGAGTATACTAACAGGCCTATAGTTGCTGACATCAGACCTACTATTTTTCATGAAGATAGGAGTAACTCTGGCCTCCTTGAGCCCCTCTGGTACGGTATTAGTGGTGATGCACAAACTTATTATATGAGCAATGGGGATTGGCAATTCAGAGGCACCATCTTTTAGGAACTTAGACGGGATGTTACCTGGGCCGGTGCTCCTACCTGGGTTTAACCTGCTTAGTTGTTCTTGCACAAAGTCATGAGATACACTTACTAGTTGACAACTGTTTGGGGTTACTCCTTTATTGGTATAGTATGTGTTAAACTTCTCAGACTCCGTGTTGAAGGTATTTGATGCAGCTGGCAGTTTACTTACTAGTGTTGATGCCAGAGTTGTGTAGTATGAATTAAAATAGTTTGCCTGTTTAGTTGTTTCGTGGCATGCCTCAATATCGATATTTAGTACTATGTTAGATCTATCTACTGGTTTATGGCTATACCCCAACTGTTTTTGTTGTTCCCAGAGCTTTCTAGGGTTATTCTTGTACTCTTCCATTTTTGATCAAGAGTGCCTTGCCTTTACAAGCCTCTGTACTCTGTGCCTCTTCCTTTGGAATTAATTTAGAGCTGCAGTATCCTGTCTGTTTGCCCTAAATCTTTTTAGCAATTCGTCTCTGAATTTCATATTATCTAAAATCTCAGTAGTCATCCAGGGTTCGGTTCTCCGTGTAATCCTAACCTCTTTAACTGGTGTAATATTATTAAAGATGGCAGTGAACATTGTTTAGAATTCTTCCCAGGCATCATTTACGTCCGTGTAACTTGTTATCACTGTCCAGTCAATTGTGTAGCCTATTTACCAGTGTTTCTTTACTGTAGTTTCTAGTTGACCTCGTTTTTATTATCCTGTGTAGGCCTATCCTATTCCTAGTGATTTTCCTGGTGCAGTAAATGATGAAATGATCACTAAGGCCTGTGGTAATGACGCCTGACTGACTAATGTTCTCATTGCGGTTACAAAGTATGTGGTCAGTTAGGATGGCTGAGAACTGTGTGATCCGGGTTGGTGTATTAATTAGTTGAGTAACTATTTAAACCTAGAATTTGCTTATATATTTTACATAGCCCGTCATTTTGCTGTTGAAAACAGATATTTAAGTTTTCCAGAATTAGTCTCGCAATTTTTATCAAGTCTGGACAAGACTCTCGAAAAGTCCACTAAGAACTGTTGTTGGGTGGGAGGAGGGTAACAAGTTCCTACAAAGATGAGTTTGGTCTCTGGAAGCCACACTTCAAAACATAGAATCTCCAGTTTATTGTCATTATATCAGGTCTTGGGTTGTAGGCTAAGTTATTTCCTATGTAGACATACCCCACCACCTTTTCCAATCCTCTTTTAGAGTTTTATATTGTAACCTATTTTGACCTCGTCGTCAGTCACCATATCATCTAACCAAAAAAAAAAAATAAAACAGTGAAACATGAAGGTGTATCCTATTTGAAAGAAAAATGAAATGAAAAAAATGACAGAATTCAACGCTAATATGTACAAGGAAACTGGGGTGTCTGGTTGATGTTGACACCGTCTTGTAGAAATTGTAGCCGTTACTGATGATGTGGGGGTCACAGGTGTTGGTGACAACCCATCGGCTAGTTCTTCATAGAGTCTATAGCCTTGAATAGTCAGTCCAGATGACAGGAAAGCAGCTTCTTTACCATTACGAAGATGAGGGGTTGTTGTCTGCTGTCGCCAACAGTTAATCAGGTAGGTAGATCCAAAAAGTGATGTCTCGGGACTTTTGCAAAAGTCCTCCTTCTTCAACACTTCTCGTTGGTTGGCAGGTGACTCGATCTGTCATTCCAAGCTAGAAAGAGAGACAGGTTACCCACTGCTTAAGAAATGACTCTCCATGATAAGTACAATACCTAAAAGACGTGGTGATTATCAAAACATCTAACATGGAGATCAAGGCTGAAAGGACTAAGTTTATTATTGGTCAACCAATAAGTCCACTAGAATAGGAGCAGGCTTTTACCTACAATTGTGCTGGGAGCTGTGAGTGGAGTGATTACTGCTTGGCCGGAGCCCCACACGTCACCTTTCGGGGTGGGGGAAAAAGAGGGGGAGCGGATAGCGGGAGCTAGACTGACCCGGCAATGAAACTATCCTTACCATATACTCGCTCGCTACTCCTATCTGTTGAACTTTTCCCTCACACTCCCCCATACCAAGACTTATAGTCAAGGAGTATAAGAAGAATAGGCGAGGAAAAAGTTCTAATACGAAGCCACGTAAGGCAACAAATCTTCTACTGATATACTGATATACACAATATGGAACTTAAAAGCTTGGAGAGCCAATGTCCACCTCAAGAGGCGACTGCTGATTCCCTTAAAAGTTTCTAGGTATATCAAAGGTTTGTGATCAGTCTCTAAAATGAATTCTTTTCCCAGTAAATAAAATTTAAGTTTGGAGATACCCCACACAAGGGCCAAACATTCCTTTTCTATGGTGGAGTATCTCGTTTCTGCAGGAAGAAGTTTCCGGCTTAGGAAGCATACAGGGAAGGGAGTACCATCATGGCATTGAAGTAACACTGCACCTAAGCCAGTATTGGAGGCATCAGTTCTTAAACAAAATGTTTTATTAATATCTGGAATCTTAAGTATAGGGTCTTTCTAGAAGATATTTTTAATCTCATTAAACTTTTCTCGAGCTACGTCGGAAAGTTCAAGAGGTTCCTTCAGACTTTTTAAGGAATTCGGATAAGATGCCTGTAAGATCAGTAAGGTTCGGGATAAACCGTGCATAAAAATTTACAGAACCAAGAAAGCTATACATGAGCTTCTTGGTTTTGGGGAATTTAAATTCCAATAAAGCATTGATTTTACTAGGGAGAGGCTGCAAAGAGTTATTAGAAAGGATCAGTCCGAGATATCTAATCTTGTTATACCCAAGGAAGCATTTCTTCGGCTTGGCAGTGAGGCCATGTGAGTGTAACCTATGTAAAACTGATGTTAATGTTTGGATATGCTTGCCCCACGTGGATGTCATTACGTAAATGTTATCAAAATAAACTGAAACATTTGGCATATTACCGAAGACCTTTCTCAGTCTCACGTAGGTAGCACAGGTAGTTACCAAACCGAAGGGCATAGTTCTATACTGCATCAGTCCTTGGTGGGTAGGAAAAGCGGTGTACTGCTTAGAAGAAGGATCTAACATTACTTGATATGCCTGCGCAATATCAATCCCTGAAAAGAAGGAAGAGTCATAAAATTTGTGTAGATCGCTATCTATTAAGGGCATAGGCTCAGCATCCCACCGAGTTATAGCATTAAGGCCTCTGAAGTCAATAGCAAGTCCATATGAATTATCCTTCTTCTTCTTAACCATGACTACTGGTGAGCAATATGCAGATACTGAAGGTTCAATGATCTTTAGTTTTAATAATTTGTCTACCTCTCGGTCAAATGCATCCCTAAGGTGAACTGGAACCGAGTACAATTTCCGTTTGATAGGATGGTCCGTGACTAAGTCAATCTTATGGACTACCGTGGAGGTGACACCTGGAATATCAGTAAAAACGTCTGAGAAGTTACTCACACATTGAAGTAGTTCATGTTTCTTATGGTCATCCAAAGACTCATTAATATTAATGTTTGTTGTGCCCGAGTGGTCAAGAGTGACCAAGTCATTAGTTCTGTCATAGTCTACGTTAGATGTGTCAATTACGCACACCTTACACTCCTCAGTTGTCTTATCAAGTTTGTGTGGAAAAGCTAAATCAAAGTTATTCAGGCAGTTAACCGAATTTCATCGGTAATATTTCTTAAGGATGTTGATATGATAAAGTTTAGATTTCCCCTTGACTTCTATGAGGTAATCAACCTTCCCACAAATTTTTAACACCTTATATGGACCTTTCCATGCTACTAATAATTTATTTGACTTGATAGGCAAAAGTACCAGAACTTCATCCCCTACTTTAAAACTTCTCCTCTGACTTTTGGAATCAAAATAGGTTTTGTACTGGTCCATTGGCAAGCTTAAGTTTTTCGAAACTACGTAAAGAGATCCCCTAAAAGTTTGGATGTAAGGTCAAGGAGAAACTGATAAGACTAAAACCTTAGCATTTACGTCCCCATTAGTCCATAAGTCATGAAGGATGGACAATGGACCTCGGGCCCTGTCTACCAATAGAGAATTTTCAAAAGGTGAAAACCCAAGTCATGGGAACTTCCCTCATGGCCAAACAAAGCACAGGGTAGGTAACGATGCCACTCTTAGGTTTAAGGAGCAAAGTTTCCTTAAAATGGACTTGAGAACCGAATGCTGGCGCTAAATTTCTCCCATTACAGCTGGGATGATAGGGGTGTGGTGAAGAGAGGCTTCATCCAGAAGTTGGTAGAGATGTTGCATTAAGTCAGATGTGAATTGTGTCCCACGGTCAGACAAAATCTCTCTAGGGAGCAACTCTGGGAGATGGAAAAAAGGGCTTCAGTCACCTCTGTGGTAGTTATGGACTTAAGGGTACAGCTTCAGGGAAACTCGAAGATAATCAACTAATGTTAATATATATCTATGTCCCCCAGATGAAAGTGGTGATAAACGACCAACGATGTCAATAGCTACTCTTTCAAAGGGTACTGTAAAGATTGGCATTTTGGCCATAGGTACTCTCCTGGAACCTCGGGAGGATGACAGTTGGCAAACTTTACACGATCTACAATAGGTAGTGATATTGGGGGACTTTTTTGGGCCCAAAAAATAGGTTTCCCTAATTTTATTTAAGGTTTCACGATGCGAGAAATGTCCGGCCACTGGCAGGTCATGAGCCATTTTAAGAACAGTCTCTCTGCATTGACTTGGAACAACTAAGATGGAATAGTCTATCTCATCTGAATTTAATTTGAATACTCATTTATACAAGATACCTTTTATATATTCAAATTTATATGAAAAGTTTTTCCTTTGGATAACTTGATTTAGTCTAGCTGCATTATTGCAATTCTGAAGAGAAGGGCAATTACGTTGTAAATTGACAAAGGAGTCCTTCAATGGACAGTAGGAGAAGCCTGGGCTTTGGTCTGAGCCCTAGTCAAGACATTTATAGTATCGGAGGTGATATCCTCACTTTCATCTAGCAAGTGAACCGGTGATCCTGCTACCCCGCTTTCGAGAGTAGCATCACTGGTTTTTAATCCCACATGAATGTCACGAGACATTGCCTCATCTGAATTTTCGAAGGGCTTCTCTCACTCTACAGGAAGAGGATCTGAAAAGCTTATATCCATCTTTGGTGATGAAATGTCAACCTCAGAAGGAAGAATAGCACCTTTTACATTATCTATTAGTACGGAGCAAGAAGTGATGGGAGCTAGGACGGCTTCAGACCAACCTGTGAACCATTTAGACCTAATGTAACAACGGATGGTAGGAAAAGTGTCTGTACGGCCAAAGTAGTCTGTAAGAATAGCAGAGGAATGAGTTTCTTTAAGATTAGGGAACAACTTATCAGAAATGACTATACATGTGCATCCAGTGTCTCGTAAAATGATAGATACATTAAGTCCATTAACTGTTCCTGAACAGAAGGGTGCCTGGTCATTACAGTCTTTAAAAAATCTTCCCAAACCTTTTGGACCTTCTTAGAAGGGCAATTGGGACGTTTATGTCCCTTAACACCAAATAAATGACAAACAGGAATAAAAGAAGTCAGTTTACTTTCCACTAGAGGTTTTGATTTCTTAAGATCTGGTGAACCCTTGCTCTTAGGGTTCGATCCCTTTAGGTCTTTATAGAAATTGTGAGCCTCAACATACAAGTCAGCGGCCTCAGCAACTTCCTCAGCTTTAATCAGGTTACATTCTCTAATGAATGTTCGTATCTGGTGAGGAAGAGCTGTCAGGAACTGGTCAGCAACCATGAAGTCTAAGAGATTCATAACTGTGATCAATTCCTGGCTCTCTATCCAAAAAGTCGAAAAAAACGAAAGAGTGTTACCTGTAACTGCTGAAAGTTTTGGCCAGGCTGTAAGGTGGCATACCTGAAATCTTTCCTGTAAGAATTCGTGGTTTTTTGATATGCTTTAAGGATTGCTTTCTTCAGTAGGTTATAATTACATATGATATCCTGAGACAAAGTTGCATAGATATTCAAAGCTGTACCAGAAAATAACATTCCTAACCTGGTAGCCCAGGTGTCGGCAGGCCATTCACAGAGGGTAGCGGTATTTTCAAACCTGATAATGTATGAAGTAATGTCTTCACCCTCTGTGAAGGGAGGTAAATTAGGTGTTGGAATATGTGCACTAGCTGCATGATATTCAATTACTCCTCTGTGTAAAAGTTAACTTTTTATTCTCTAATTCAAGGCAAGATTTTTCGAGCTCAGGATCTTTTTCTCTAAACTCATGTTCTCTATCTCTTTCCTCAACTTCTCTATCCTTTGCTTTTTCCTCAAGTTCTCTTAATTTAACTTGTTCCTCACGTACTTTAGCTCTCTCCTCACGATCAAGTCTCTCATGCTCCTTTTTCTCCTCTTTCTCTTTCTTTATTTTCTCTTTCAATTAGATCTCTCCTTTTTATCCTCTCTTTCGATTCTCTCTCTCTCCTTTTTCTCTTTCTCTTTCTAACCATCTTTCTTGGTTCTCTTTCAATTCGATCTATCCCTTTTCTCCTCTTTCTGTCTTTCTTCTCTCTAAATTCTTTCCTTCTCCATTCTTTCCTGGATCTTAGCACTAACGAAAGCTTCTAAATTTTTCCCCGTTATTCCTAACTTACTTCCAGCGCTCATCCAAAACTGGTATTCCTCCATACTTGCAAGAATAACTTAAACAACCAGGGGAAAATGAGACGGATATATCAACGAAAACGGAGGGTTCAATTCCTGCTCCGCTCAAACTGTAAATAAATCGGAGGGTTTGATCCCTGCTTCGATTAAACAGTGTGTGTGAAGGAAAACGGAGGGTTCTATGCCGGCTCCAAGTAAACAGTAAGTAGAATGGGGTCCCTTGACCATCCAAATCTTCTCACCAACAAATCAAGAGTGTCCTACGACAGTTCCCTTGATATAATAAAGAGCTCACTGAAACAACTTGTCACTGGAAAATCTTGGGTCCCTAGAGTATTTCTCCAAATTGTTTCAATCTCAAAAAATAAAGGTGACAATTAAGTAGTATATCCTGCCTGACTTGACTTACAATAAATTGAGACTATAACAATCACCAAATCTTTTTAATACCTGTACTGTAGTCCTACCATAGAGAATGATTACTCATGGCTGGTGGTAACCGTCTGTGGTATGCGGCGTTGAAGTTCCAATGGTAGATTCGAGATGGAGTCGAATCTTGATTCAGTCGAGTTGATCTTGGCAAGGTCGCCACTTGTGAAGGCTTACTCAGCCCTGTAACAACTTCAGACAGTATTACCAAGGCTGGCTCCTCCTCAGGAAAATTAATGAATAAAAAAAGAAATAATTCACAAAGATAAACACTATTATTTATTAATGCAAAAGAAATAAAACAGTGAAACATGAAGGTGTATCCTATTTGAAAGAAAAATGAAAAATGAAATGAAAAAAATGACATTAGAATTCAACGCTAATATGTACAAGGAAACTGGGGTGTCTGGTTGATGTTGAAACCGTCTTGTAGAAATTGTAGCCGTTACTGATGTGGGGGTCACAGGTGTTGGTGACAACCCAACGGCTAGTTCTTCATAGAGTCTATAGCCTTGAATAGTCAGTCCAGATGACAGGAAAGCAGCTTCTTTACCACTACGAAGATGAGGGGTTGTTGTCTGCTGTCGCCAACAGTTACTCAGGTAGGTAGATCCAAAAAGTGACGTCTCTTGACTTTTGCAAAAGTCCTTCTCCTTCAACACTTCTCGTTGGTTGGCAGGTGACCCGATCTGTCATTCCAAGCTGGAAAGAGAGACAGGTTATCCACTGCTTAAGAAATCACTCTCCATGATAAGTACAATACCTAAAAGACGTGGTGATTATCAAAACGTCTAACATGGAGATCAAAAGTGAAGCTTTCAAACCAATAAGTCCACTAGAATAGGAGCAGGCTTTTACTTACAGTTGTGCTGGGCTGTGAGTCGAGTGATTACTGCTTGGCCGGAGCCCCACACGTCACCTTTCGGGGTGGGGATAAAGGGGGGGGGGAGGGGATAGTGGGAGCTAGACTGACCCTACCTAAACAAGCACCCGGGCAATCAAACTATCGTTACCATATACTCGCTCGCTACTCCTATCAAATTGAACTTTTTCCTCACATCATAAAAGAATCATAATCATCAATATATTGCAAGGGATCATTTGCATTAAAATTGGGTAAATCAGTGTCATCATTGCTAAAGGATAACGTGTCAAAGTGCATTTTTTTACAAACAAAATGAAATCTGGCAACATTACTATAATTGAACACACATCCATTATGCACCCACCCCTTACACAGTTTACTGTTCTTCTTTCGTACCTTAGTGCAGTGTTTACATATGTCTGGTAATGCAATAAGATCATAGTAAACAGGTGATTTCAGAATATGCAAAACAACCACTGTGAAAGAATAGAGAAATTCCAAGCGCTTTCTTTCACAGTGGTTGTTTTGCACATGTCTGGTAATGTCTGAGATAATAAGAATGGTTCTATTGTCTCACCTTGACTTATTTGTGCATTACATACAGAGTTAAGGTTATCATTCCTAGCTACTAGACCGCCATTATCACTGTCACTTATCTTCCTGTTTTGCACCTGTACCATAGTTTGAGGTCCTGGATTAATTTAGATATCACCATAATGGTATGCGGAGTTGTCATACTTTGCTGCGATAATGACATTTACGGTTCTGGTAGGATGACAACTGTTAAGCTTTCACTGTCCAAGGTGCTATTACCCCATTCGCCTTTTCCAGCCCCCATGATTGAGTTCCTTCTTCAGATAATCGCAGAATAAAGATAAATATAATTATGGCAGCCTGTAGCCCCTCTAACGCCAGCCATGTTCACTCTATTCTATTTATCAAAAATTTCGTCCTTTCCTATAAAGGAAAAGAGACCACAGATCGCTATTAGACCAGCAATGGCATAGTAGTTACTCTAGCAAACACCTTTTATTGCTAGTAGATTTTCTGTTATCTTGCTTCACAAACCCCCTTCACTAATTACTTCACAATCCGGCTTCACCTGTCACAGTTGTAACTCATTTCCATCCAGACAGGATGAAAAAGTTTTAATCAGTGACGTTATCCGTCCAAAGCCTCATCATTCCCACTTAACGGGGCTGCGTCGTGTTGCTGACTGTTCCTCGTAGAGTTTATGTTTCAGCCATTTTTAAAAGCATTGAGGGAAAAAACAGTCACTGCCACCTGAAAGATTCCTTGGAGTTTTGTCTTTATAATTGGCATTTTCTCCCATATTTCCCACCAAATGTCACTGGTTAGTTGAAAAAAAAATCCTTGGTTGTTTAACTATTCATTTCCTTTCCGCGATTTGGCACTGGTAGAAAGAACCGCCGCTGCAACCTAACACTTTCCTTGGAGTTTGTTTCGTAGATTTGGCTGTTTCTCCTGCGTATCCTTCCCATTAAATGAATGGGTGATGCACGTGCATATTTCTTCGAACTGCGGATTGAAAATTCTGTAGGCTGTCTCTAAGAAGCCAATAAGTACCCGTCTTTTAGTTCTGGTTACATGGTAAGAGAAGAAATGTAGAAGATCGTTCTTGTAGGCAGGTTTACGGTAGGCTTTGTGATGAATGGTTTGAAAAACCGACAAGTTGAAGATTGAGACACTTATGCAGCATAAGGGAATCTTTATTCAGGAAGCGTTTCGCCACACAGTGGCTTCATTAGTCCAATACAAAGAGGAAGGCGTAAGGAGAGGAGTATGAGGTAATCAGTCCCTCAGCCTGGAGTCGATGTGTTCAGTCCATCAATCTTGTAGAATGTACAGCATAGGGCCGTAGACTCCTCCTCTCCTTACGCCTTCCTCTTTGTATTGGACTGATGAAGCCACTGTGTGGCGAAACGTTTCCTGAATAAAGATTCCCATATGCTGCACGGTAGGCTTTAAAATAAAGTCTCTTTTCACCAGTGAGTAGCAGAACGTCGAGAAAAGGTAACTGGTTGCCCTTCTCCTCCTCTAGTGTAAATTTAATAGTAGGTTCCAGAGTGTTAATGGTGTTGATGCTGTGAGGGAAAAGTAGGTGTAAGTGGGGTTAAGGTTGTTCGGGCAACCAGGAACCATTAGCGAGTTACGTTGCGCGCGCACACACCCCCCCCTCTCTGGCGGGCTGGGGCAAAACTAGTTCCTGGTGTCCGATTTGTTAAAGTTTCTACTCCTGGTAATATTGACCTTACCTGGTGTGGATTGAAGTTTGGAGAGTCACTTCGCCTCCACTCTTCTCCTAATCAGGTAGGATGATCTACCAGGAGTATTACTGTTTGTTCTTTTCTAGTGTTTGCTGGTTACCAGTAATGATTTTGGCATTTATCATTCTTTTTCTTTCTTAAATGTTATATTATCATGACTATGGGTAACCAGTTTTATTTTCTCTTATTTGTCAGCTCTGTTCCTGGCGTGGTCTTCCAGGATAGACGCCAGATAAAGGGGCAAGACGTGTGTTAATAATACTTATTAACATTATTCTACAACTACCGGCCCTTACCTATTCTACTTGTGCTCCATCCAAGTGGTAGGAGATTCCAGAACATCGGATTACCATCTGCCCAGGATAACCTACATAAATAACATCAGAGGAACTATCTAGGGCAATACCTACTCCTACCCAACTACAAGAACTGAAGGCCATTTTTTTTTTATTATATTTAAATTTTAAGTAAAATTCTCAAAAATCATTTTTCTTGTTTTTCCTAAATCATTTCTTTATTTATTTATTTTTCCATTAGTTTCTTTTGTTCAGTTGGAAGGCGTTCCACTGACAGATGGCACGTACGTCTAGATTTTTGGGTACAATGACCAAAATATCATCAACGTACCACATCCGTGTAACTGACCTAGGGACGTTATTGAGGATCCGTCTGGATTCTAGGTCCTCCATATTTAAATCAGCAAGTACTGCTCTCAGGGGTGAGCTCATGGATACCCGAACAGTTTTTTATACTTCTTGTCTTCAAACCTAAAGAAGTTATAACGAACACAAAGTTCGACAAGGCTCACAAAATCCTGGTGAGGTACAGGTAACTCTGTATCATCAAGGCTTTATGGTTTACCGAAGACCCACAAACCAAATGTGCCTATGAGACCTATTAAATCTGGTATCGGCAGCACCCCACACAGCCTGACAGGAGTTTTGGCGAAATATTTATCTAAACTCCTGGGTGCGATTAGTCAGGCTAATCTGAAGCATTCAAGTGACCTCCTTAACCTTGTCAGGGATCTCGACATGAGTGATAAGAAGCTTGCAAGTTTCGATGTGACTGCCATTGGTACAGCAAAAGGCAGAGGTTAGTTGCACAATTGTTGCAGCATGCGTGGAGCACAGTTCTTATCCTTGTCACCAATCTTGCATCCAAAATATAGTAGATATACTTTTGTAACCATAGCAGTTATAAGACGCTTCTGTGATGCGAAGGTTACCTCACCACAAATGTAGCAGTTGTCTGCCCTATTCACACAAGTACGAGGCATCTGAAAGAAGAAAACAACAACCAATTAGAAGATAAACAGAAGATTTATTCATTAATTTATCATTATAATACAGAGTGTGGCAGCTAAGAAGGAGTATTTATATCATTCAGTAGGAAAATAAAATTAATATAATATGCCTCACATGTATGTCAACAGCTTGCTCAGAGAATATTTATTACAAGTTTAAAAAGTGTTTGACTTAGAAAATCACCTGCCTTTCACCTTATTATAAAAACTTGCACAGCACAACCACCTTCTTTAGAACAATCACTTAATATGGTGGTCCTGAGCTTAGCGTTCCCCCCACCCTCATCGAAGATATCAACTCTCAAAATGCTAGCCATCCTTCAACTTACACAACGAGTATGTGATTTGCAGCTTCTACATGCGTCACATAAGAAACTGTGGCCTCTCAGGCCAGCACTTACAATTATTGCTACCTTCATGAAGAATCATTTATCCCTTAATGGAAAAGAAGCTCTTGTGAAATGGGAAGTAATTTTGTTCGATTCATGAAAGGAGAAGTAGCTTGAAAATGCTTCGTTCAAGAGTATATCACTAACGTTGTGATGAATGGTTTGAAAAACCGACAAGTTGAAGATTGAGACACTTATGCAGCATATGGGAATCTTTATTCAGGAAACGTTTCCTGAATAAAGATTCCCATATGCTGCATGAGTCTCAATCTTCATCACTAGCGTTAAGTCACGCTAGGACCCGTCCATAAAAAAAGTTCTGAGTAGGATATATTTGACGCTACGCCACCGTGGTCTTGGTCTGTTTGATATTGTGCACTAAAGAGTCTGCGTTTCTCCCATGACTCTCTCTCTCTTATGATATATATATATGCACATCGGCCATTTCCCACCAATGCAGGGTGGCTCAAAACAGAAAAACTTTCATCATTCACTCCATCACTGTCTTGTCAGAGGCATTCTTACACTACAGTTGTAAAACTGCAACATTAACACTCCTCCTTCAGAGTGTAGACACTGTATTTCCCATCTCCAGGAATCAAATCTGGCCTGCCGGTTTCCCAGAATCCCTTCATAAATGTTACTATTCACATTCCAACAGCACGTCAAGTCCTAAAAACCATTTGTCACCAATCTATCCTATCTAACATGCTCATGCACGCATGATGGAAGTCCAAGCCTCTCGCACACAAAACCTCCTTTACCCTCTCCCTCCAACATTTCCTGGGCCGACCCCTACCCCGCCTTCCTTCCACTACAAATCTATACACTCTCGAAGTCACTCTATTACGTTCCAACCTCTTTACATGTCCAAACCATCTCAATAATCCCTCCTCAGCTCTCTGGATAATAGTTTTGGTAATCCCGCACCTCGTCCTAATCTCCAAACTACAGATTCTCTGCATTATATTCACACCACATATTGCCCTCAGACACGACATCTCTACTGCCTCCAGCCTTCTCCTTGTTGCAACATTCACAACCCATGCTTCACACCCATACAAGAGCATTGGTATATCTATACTCTCATACATTCCCCTCTTTGCTTTCATGGATAAAGTTCTTTGTCTCCACAAACTCTTCAGTGCACCATTCACCTTTTTCCCCCTTGTCAATTCTATGATTTACCTCATCTTTCATAGACCCATCTGCTGACACGTCCACTCCCAAATATCTGAATACATTCACCTCTTCCATACTCTCTCCCTCCAGTCTGATATCCAATCTTCCCTTACCTAATATTTTCGTTATCCTCATCACCTTACTCATTCCTATATTCACTTTTAATTTCCTTCCTTTACATACCCTATCAAACTCATCAACCACCCTCTACACCTTCTCTTCAGAATCTCCCAAAAGCACAGTGTCATCAGCAAAGAACAACTGTGACAACTCCCACTTTGTATTAGATTCTTTATCTTTTAACTCCACACTTCTTGCCAACACCCGAGCATTCACTTCTCATATAACTCCATCTATAAATATGTTGAACAACCATGGTGACGTCACACTTCCCTGTCTAAAGCTTACTTTTTTCTGGGAAATAATCACCCTCTCGCCTACATACTCTAACCTGAGCCTTACTGTCTTAATAAAGACTCATCACTGTTTTCAATATCCCACCTCATATTCCATACATTTGCAGCATCTGTTACATTGCCCCCCTATCCACCCTATCATTCGTCTTTTCCAAATTCATAAATGCCACAAAAGCCTCTTAACCCTTATCGAAATACTGTTCACCTAAATGTTTCTTTGCAAACACTTGGTCTACACACTCCCTCCCCTTCCTAAGCCTCCTTGTTCATGTACTATCCTGCTCTCCATCTTACTCTTAATTCTTTCAATAATAACTCTACCATACACTTTACCAGATATACTCAACAGACATATTTCCCTATAATTTTTACACTTTCTTTTTTCCCCTTTGCCTTTATACAAAGAAACTATGTATGCTGTCTGCTAGTCCCTTGATACCTTACCAACTTCCATACATTTATTAAATGAAAACACCAACCACTCCAAAACTATATCCCCTCCTGCTTTTAAGCATTTCTATCTTCATCACATTAATCTGAGCTGCTTTACCTACTTTACCTACTGCCTCACGAACTTCCCCCACACTCACAACTGGTTCTTCCCCACACCTACAAGATGTTATTCCTCCTTGCCCTATACATGAAATCACAGCTTCCCTATCTTCATCAACATTTAACAGTAACTGAAAATATTCCTTCCATCTTTTTGATACCTCTAACTCTCCATTTAATAACACTCCTCTTATATTTCTAACTAACATATCCATTCATTCCCTAGGCTTTCTCAACTTATTAATCTCCCTCAAAAACTTTTTCATATTTTCAACAAAATTTGTTGATAACATCTCACCCACTCTTTCATTTGCTCGCTCTTTACAATGCTTTACCACTCTCTTAACCTCTCTTTTTCTTTCCATATTCTCCTCCCTTGTTGCATCATTTCTACTTTGTAAAAACCTCTCATATGCTAACTTTTTCTCTCTTACTACTCTCTTTACATCATCAGTAGACCAATCGCTCCTCTTCCCTCCCACACCCACTTTCCTGTAACCACAAACTTCTGCTGAACACTAACACAATATTCTTAAACTTACCCCATATATCTTCTACTCCATTACCTATATTCAGACTAGCCCATCTGTCCTATAACAGTTGTTTATGTCTTACCTTAACTGCCTTCTCCTTTAGTTGATATACCTTCAGGCATGGGCGAGTCATTTTTGAGTGATAAAAAAGAAAAATTGAAAAATTATGGAAAAAAATGTTTTCATACTGAGAAATAGTGCACAATTCTGGCAACATGTTGATGTAATTAGCTCGTTTCTGTCACATTTCTATGAATGTTCTTCAAAAAAAAATTTTTGTTCTTGCTGTCATCAAAAAGATATGATGGCAGTTTGTTTTTTTTTTTTCCAAAATAACGATTTTTATGATTTTTTCATCCTAAATACACAACATGGCAATTTCTCTGAGTACTCCATTCATATTGAGGGAGTGATAACAGCTCAGTCGCCTGTGGGCTGTCAATATGTATTGAGGTGTGCGATATGCTGAAATGTTGCACGCCATGACTATAGAGTTTTACAGAAAACAATACAGTGGACCCCCAGATATCGTAGTCATCGGATTTTGTAATATTGGGTAATAGTAACATTATGCGTCAAAATATTTAGCTCGGTAATAGCCATTGGTCCCGAATGAGTCCGAGCTGCCCAAACGGCCCAACACACTGTTTACAGTGAGTATGCTCCCACATGTTCAAACGATACATTTCGTAATATTCCATTCGTTTTAGTGCTTGTAACTGTTAAATAACCCACTCTGGGCCAAAAAAAAAAAAAAAAAAAAAAAAACTTCTAATGCAGCCCTTTGGTAAAGAAGGCGATAAACACAATAGAATTCAAGAAAGAACACGCCAGCCATGGTACTTTCCCACACACCAGACAGATTACTTCCCCATACACACAATTTGATTTGAGTGCAACTTGTGTATGAGTGAATAGAATTATCAAAGTTTTTTTGCTTGGGGAGCATTGAAAATTGGGTTGGGAAAATGCGATTCTGTTAGTGGGATGGTTTGTGAAGGACTTGCCTAGTATGGGCCAACAGGCCTGCAGCAGTGTTCCTGCTTTCTTATGTTCTTATATACACCAGCTGAGGAAATTGGTTCAGAGGAGGAGAAAGAGAGAGGGAAGAAGGTGCCTTCTTCAAAGATCAAGGACATTTGTGCAAATTGGAGCAAGGTACAAACATTTGTGGAGGAACATCACCCTAATGCTCTCCCCTCCTCCCATCTTCTATACGCCAACAAGAGTCTTCAGTTAAGGTAAATGTGATATTATTCTTTTATACTCGATTTCTCATCCTTTTCTTAATGTAAGTCAATATTTAATCAAAAAAATAATTGTTGTTAATATTTTTGGGTGTCTGGAATGAATTAATTGGATTTACATTATTTCTTACGAGGAAAATAAATTCGGATATCTTCATATTCGGTTTTAGTCACACTCTCTGGAACGGATTAATTACGGTAACCGGGGGTCCACTATGTATAACTCAGGAATAAGTTATTGACATTATTTTCCATTTTTGGCCAAAAAGTATTAAAAGGAGTGTCATGATTTTTGCACACGTTATTGGGAATAATAGTTCTACTAGCATGCAAAAGGGATTTGGGATATTTTTTTTACCACTTTGTTCTAACTGAGTTTTTCTCCCCCAAAAATACTTTAAAAATAATTAACTTCAACATTTTTTTTATTATGCAATCTATTGACATTTTCACTCAAACGGCATTGGTACCAAGATTATCTAGCTCTTATCTTTCATCTGATGTCAACTAAAGCACTGTACATCATACCAGTTTTGTAGATAAGGAAGAATTTTATTCCCTATAGAATAGGGCACCATTTATTTTTCTATCTTTTAAGGCAAAAAATCACTACAAACACAGTGTGTAGGCTTCAAAAGCTGCTTAAATCACTGTAAAAATTTCACTGAAATTAGACCATAAAAAAAATGATTTCGCTTGCACCTCCCTTCACCTCTTTCTTACTTGCTGCTTCCGTTTTCAATGTATCCCATCTACCTTTTACTCTCAATGTAGCTACAACTAAATAGTGATCTGATATATCTGTGGTCCTTCTATTAACATGTACATCCTGAAGTCTACTCATCAGTCTTTTATCTACCAATACATAGTCCAACAAACTACTGTCAATACACTCCATATCATATCTTATATACTTGTTTATCCTCTTTTTCTTAAAATGTGTTACCTATTACCAAACCCCTTTCTATACAAAGTTCAGTCAAATGCTCCCCATTATCATTTACACCTGGCACCCTAAACTTACCTACCATACCCTCTCTAACTGCTTCTCCTACTTTGGAATTTTGGTACCCTACCACAATTACTCTCTCACTTGGCTCAAACGCTCCTACACACTCACTTAACATCTAAAACCTCTCTCTCTCCTCTACACCCCTTTCTTCTCCAGGTGCATACACACTCGTTATAACCCACTTTTCACTTCCGACTCTTATTTTAATCTACATAATCCTTGAATTTATACATTTATGTTCCCTCTTCTCTCTCGATAACTGATCCTTCGACATTATTACTACCCCTTTCTTAGCTCTAAGTCTCTGAGATACTCCTGACTTAAATCCATTTATTTCTCTCCACTGAAACCCTTATACCCCCATCAGCTTCATATATAATATATATATATATATATATATATATATATATATATATATATATATATATATATATATATATATATATATATATATATATGCAAAACAACCACTCTGAAAGAATAGAGAAATTCCCAAGCGCTTTCGTGACTACTCACACTATCATAGTTTCCTTGATAATGTGAGTAGTCACGAAAGCGCTTGGAATTTCTCTATTCTTTCAGAGTGGTTGTTTTGCATATTTTGAAATCACCTGTTTACTGTGATCTTATTGCATATATATATATATATATATATATATATATATATATATATATATATATATATATATATATATATATATATATATATATATATATGCAAAACAACCACTCTGAAAGAATAGAGAAATTCCAAGCGCTTTCGTGACTACTCACATTATCAAGGAACTATGAAAGTGAAGCATCCAAGGAAGCTATATAAGGGGTCCGGCCAGCACCTCACTATCAGATCCCACAACGGTTAAACATGTGACGCGCGGCGAGCCAACTTGGATAGGTCCTTTGCACAACTCACCCCCAAGCTATTCTACCCAAGAAAATTTAAAAATTATTTGTCCAGTGTATTATTAAATTCTTCCCAAATTCTATTAATTATAAATGGATCTAATTTATATAAACCAAAGGAAATATTCATATTATTGTCAAAACTGCTTTTTATGAAACAAGATTCAATTATATTCCTGTCGACCATGGACTTGCTAGATACTGCTTTCTCAACTTTTTGAAAATCAATTGGAGTTGTGCAAAGGACCTATCCAAGTTGGCTCGCCGCGCGTCACGTGTTTAACCGTTGTGGGATCTGATAGTGAGGTGCTGGCCGGACCCCTTATATAGCTTCCTTGGATGCTTCACTTTCATAGTTCCTTGATAATGTGAGTAGTCACGAAAGCGCTTGGAATTTCTCTATTCTTTCAGAGTGGTTGTTTTGCATATTTTGAAATCACCTGTTTACTGTGATCTTATTGCATATATATATATATATATATATATATATATATATATATATATATAAACACTGAAACTAGGCAAGGACTCGAACCCATGCTGCTTTGGCCTGCCTCATGGTGGGCCTAGTCCACGGGACCACACAATCCTTAAAAGTAACGCATCCAGCAGAACTAAATGTTGTACGCGCTACCCAAAGACATACGTTGGTGTGGATGACTCTAGGCTAATTTCACTCTAGTCCCTGTTTGGTGTATTAGTACGACGAGTAGTACAATGAGGCAGCACAATGAGGCAGGCCAAAGCTTCATGGGGTGGACTCCTTGGCTAGTCGCAGTGTTGTTATTGATCAGTACTCCCTGTTCGTGGGCAAAATATAAAATACTGTTCGTTTTACTAATACACCAAACAAGGAGTAGAAGGAAATTAGCCTCGAGTTATCCGTACCAACTTATGTCATTGAAAACTAATCTAAAATATATTTAGTTGAATTAGGCTAAATTAAACTGCGTTTTTTATAATAAGGTTAAGTAAGTTTTCTAAGGTTCTTTCGGTTCAAATTTATTAACTTTTTCCTTGACATAAAGGAAAAAATATATCTTGTAGAAGATAAATAATAGAAGTATTGTATACATACAAAGAGAAATGGTAAGAAAATTCAAAAGAGGGCTGGAAGGTATTAGTTACAAAGTACAGGAAGCTTAGAAATGTAAGGAATAAGAACAGGAAATTAAGGAGGTAAAGATAGAGATAGAGATAAAAAAAAGTTCTGTCTCTCTCTCTCTCTCCCTCACTCTCTTTCCCTCTCTCTCTTTCATATTATGAGTGACCTGTCCCTCACCCTGACGTTTTCAATTATGGCTTTCACATATTTTTCTCCAGTTCCTTAATCAGCACAATACTTTTTTCTGGGACGGTTAAGTTCCGGACACTCCAAGGAAAATCTTTTTTCTGTGAATGTGTGCCTGTGGGTGCGGGTTTGTGTGCATGTGAGTGTCTGCATGTGTGTGCGTGTGCGTGTATGTGTGTGTGTGTGTGTGTGTGTGTGTGTGTTATGTAAACAAGTGTAGAATGGCGTGCACACCTTACCATAATTGACTAAATAGAGGAGCAAGCAAAAGACAGCAGAAATATATGGCTTGTATTTCCTTCACCAATATAACAAGCTACTATTTACAATATGAACACTACAATATGTACAGAAATGTATGAGTAAGTGTACAACAAGGTGGTCGAAGCAGCAAAATGCAGCGGTCATAGAATGAACCGTGAAAGACCAACAGCCTAGACAGTTCTGCAACACTACCATTACAAGTGAACCACATTGCTTCACATCTTTGGCGGGATTCTCTGTGATTGGCCGATGAACCGAGGTATTGATATAAGTTAGACGGGGGCCCTATTGATCATTAAATCCTTAGCACTTGGTTCGCTGGTCGGGAGGCACCCAGTATGAGAGTGTGACATATGTCGAATAAAATGAATCATACTCAACATACTCGTAGCAAATCACAGTTTATTCACCTATTTGTGGTTGCAGGGATCAATTCACAGATCCTCGCTCCGCCTCTTCACTGGTCGCTGCTAGGGCCTCTCTCTCCCTGCTCTATGAGCTTTATCAAATCTCGTTATAAAACTACATATGGTTCCTGCCTCCACTACTTCACTTGCCAGACTATTCTACTTCTTGACAACTCTGTGACTGAAGAAATATTTCCTAATATCTCTTTGACTCATCTCAGTCTTCAACATCCAGTTGTGATCTCTTGTTGCTCTGTCGCAACTATGGAACATCCTGATCTTGTCCACCTTTTCAATTCATTGCGTTGTTTGTATGACTGCAATCAAATGTCTGTCCCAGACTGTCGAATGGCCTATTCCATGGGACTGAGAAATTACCTGGGTGGGATCAATTGGGATGACCTGACTATGGGTCAGGTAGGTGGTGTTGGCTGCCATTATGGCGTTTTTCAGAGCATAGTTCTAGCTGCCCAAACAACTTTTGTTCCGAGTAGGGAAATTAGATGTATCAAAAATGATCCGAAATGGACCAACAATAGGTTAAAACATCTCAATGGTCAAAAGAGAGGCATATATAGGCATATCAAAAGAGCAGATGGGAAGTTAAGAAATCAATATATTCAATTAAAGAGAGAAATAAAAAAAAGAAATAAGAAAAGCAAAAAGGGAATATGAGGCTAAGGTCACAAGGGATTCGAAGACTAACCTAAAAGGGTTCTTTCAGGTATACAGATGTAAGATTGAGATAAGAGAAGTCCACTTAAGAGTAACTCAGGTAGATCACTGAAAGTGATAAGGATATGTGTGAAATTTTCAATACTTCCTCTCGGTTTTTACGTAGGAACATACTAGCAAATTCCAGAAATAATAAATTATGTAGAACAGGACGATAATAAACTATGCATGATTGCGGTAACTAGTGACATGGTCCTCAGACAAATAGAGAAACTTAACAAATCCCCATTCCCTGATGAACTGTTTCTAAGAGTTTTAAAGGAATGTAAAGAAGAACTTAGCAGACTTTGGCTAAACATGGTAAATGTAATACCTGTTTAAAAGGCAGGTAACAAGCCCTTAGCTTCGAACTATAGACCAATAAGCCTTAACTCCATAGTGGGAAAATTTATGGAATCAATAATTGCCGAAACAATTCGTAGCCATCTTGAAAGGTGTTACGACTTAATCTTCACTGTAACAATAGGAGCATAATTAACTCTCCAGTTTTTTAAGTTAGTTTTATTTATTACCAATCATTTAGTTTTATTGGTACCTGGTTAGTGAATTAAAATAACCATTTACAATTATAAATGAAATAATGCTATACAACCAGGAACTTAATCTTACGTTCAAATTCTTATTAACAGAGTATGATACAATAATTTCCATGCGTTGTTAAAGTAGGAATTGACAATCCACTAATCCCACCATTCATCACTTTTAGAAAGGTCTGGGGTGACATAATGAGATGAATTACCAAACTTAGGAAACTAATGGCAAAGGCAAGACAATGGACTTGGTTTAAAGTTCTAGATTGAGATAAGAGCTCTGGGTTGAGGACCCATACCGAGTCAGTAACTAGAGTTGACTCACTTGCTCAAATACTCCCCAGTCCGACTTCAGCTCGGTCAGAAAGCGACGCGTGGCGTCAATTCTGGAACCACCATTCGGTCCCCACAGTAGTGGTTACACATTTGTAATACCTAACCTATTATAACACAATAATAATAAAATACAATATAATATAATACAATAATAATACCTAACGAATGGCATCTTATTGAGTACAACCTTGCTTGAGAGTACATTTGATGATTTATACAGTGCCCGATAATATATAGTCGAACCTGCCTTATCTAGCTAGTAATAAAGTAGTTCGCGATATATTATTACAGAACTTATTTTAACCAGGCGTTTTATTTTTGTATACTATGGAGCGTGAAGGAGAGGCGCGAAACAAATGGCGTAAATTGATTAATGAATCTCAACACGGTTTTACAAAGGGGCGTTCCTGTCTTACGAATTTACTAACTTTTTTCACTGAGGTGTTTGAGGAGGTAGATCATGGTAATGAATATGATATTGTGTATATGGACTTCAGTAAGGCTTTCGATAGAGTTCCACACCAGAGGCTATTGAGGAAACTTAAGGCACACGGAATAGGAGGAGAAAATTTTTCCTGGGTAGAGGCATGGCTGACAAATAGACAGCAGAAAGTTTGCATAAATGAGAAATCAGAAAGGGAGCACGTTAAAAGCGGTGCTCCACAGGGGTCAATGTTGGGCCCGTTGTTGTTCACAATTTACATAAACAACATAGATGAGGGAATAAATAGCGACATAAGAAAATTTGTTGGTGGCATCAAAATAGGCCGTCCAATTCATTCTAATGAGGACACTAGAGCACTCCAGAATGATTTGAATAGACAGATGCAATGGTCGGAGAAGTGGCAGATACAGTTTATTATAGACAAATGTAAAGTTCTAAATATTGGACAGGAAAATAACCATGCCACATATAAACTAAATGTAGATCTTAATACTACTGATTGCGAGAAGGATTTAGGAGTTCTGGTTAGCAGTAATTTGAAACCAAGACAACAGTGCATAAAGCTAATTTGAAACCAAGACAACAGTGCATAAAGCTAACAGAATTCTTGGCTTCATATCTAGAAGTATAAATAATAGAAGTCCTCAGGTTGTTCTTCAACTCTATATATCCTTGGTTAGGCCTCATTTAGACTATGCTGCTCAGTTCTGGTCACCGTATTACAGAATGGATATAAATGCTCTGGAAAACGTACAATGGAGGATGACAAAGTTGATCCCATGTATCAGAAATCTTCCCTATGAGGATAGACTGAGGGTTCTAGAAAGGCGTAGAATTAGGGGTGATATGACTGAGGTGTATAAATGGAAAACAGGAATAAATAAAGGGGATGTAAATAGTGTGCAGATAATTTCCAGACAAAACAGGACTCTCAGCAACAGTTTCAAGTGGGAAAAATTTTTTGGCTAGCGATTTTGGCTGAAATAGCAAAGCTCATCTTGGCTATTTCAGCCAGAATCGCAAATTCGATTACACCTATTATTGTAACCACGAGCAAGTGGTATTGAATCAGTAACAACTACAGCTAGACAGGGGATCGAACCCATGTTGCTTTAGCCCTCCTTGTAAGAGAGTGAAAATTCACGTTGCCCTAAACCACGGAACCCTGCAATCCTACAAACAAAATGAGCCTGGTTCGCTAGTTTCAAGTAGTCATTTCAGTAACGGATAACCCACCACAGAATTGCTGGAGGCCAAGAGAATAATATGGAGAGAGCAACAGAGCAATGGTGCACAAACTAGCTGAGGGGGGCCAGAAGAGCTCACACAGGTACAGCAAAGCTACTACTTATGGGTGATTTCAATCACATGGAGATGGTTCGGGGAAACCTGGAGCCACATCAGGGCTCCGAAACATGGAGAATCAAGATAATGGATGTGATACTAGAAAACCTCATGCATCAACACCTTAGGGGCACTACCAGAGGGGAAGGTGGGGATGAACCAGCAAGACTGGCCCTCATATTCACCTTCAGTACATCGGACTTTGACATCACATCCAGAAGGCCTATTGGAGCTAGTGATCACATGGTTCTCAGTTTTGAATACATAGTAGAGTTACAAGTGGAGAGGGTAGCAGGAGTAGGATGGGAGAAGCAAAACATCAAAACGGGGAGTTACACAGGCATAGGGAACTTCCTGCAAGAGGTTCAGTGGGAAAAAAGGATTGGTAAGAAAATCAGGAAACGAAATGAACTACATGACAACAAAATGCAAAGAAGCAGAGGAGAGGTTTGTCACCAAGAGAAACAGAAATAATGGGAAGACCAGAACGAGCCTATGGTTCATCCAAAGGTGTAGGGAGGCAAAAACTAAATGCGTTAAAGAGTGGAAAATGTACAGAAGACAAAGGACCCAGGAAAATAAAGAGATTTGTCGAAGAGCCAGAAACGAGTAAGCACATTGCACAGATAAGGAGGGAAGCCCAGCGACAGTACAAAAACAACATAGAATCGAAAGTCAAGTCTGAGTCGAAGCTTTTGAGTATCTACATCAGCAGGAAAACAACAATCAAGGACCAGGCAATTAGGTTTAGGAAGGAAGGTGGAGCGCTCACAAGAAACGAGCAAGAAAAAAGTGAGGAGCTCAACATAAGATTTAAAGAAGTATTTACAGTGGAGACGGAAACCACTCCAGGAAGTCAGAATAAGGATGAGGGGTACACCTACTACGGATATAATAACAAGTGCTGGATGAAATACACACAACCGAGGAGGATGTGAAGAAGCTGCTATGTGAACTTCATGCCTCAAAGGTATGAGATGCTGCGTGTGTCACTAACAACAGTCTTCAACACATCCATTGAAACTGAGCAATTACCTGAGGTATGGAAGACAAATTTAGTCCCAATTTTTCACAAAGAAGACAGACACGAGGCATTAAATTACAGACCAGTGTCACTGACATGTATAGTATGAAAAGTCATGGAGAAGATTATCAGGAGGGAAGTGGTGGAGCACCTAAAAAGAAACAAGCTAATAAATGACAACCAGCATGGTTTCAGGAAAAAAAATCTTGTCACAAACCTACGCGAGTTTAATGACATGGTAAGGGAAGTAAGACATGAGAGAGAGGATTGGGCAGAGTGCACTTTCTTGGACTCCAAGAAAGCCTTCAACACAGTTCCCCACAAGAGATTAGTGCAAAAACTAGAGGATGGGGCAAGCCTATCAAAAAAGGCACTGCAATGACAGGGCAACAACGAGTCATGCTCCGTGATGATATGTCAGAGTGGGCGCCTGTGACGAGCGGGGTTAAACAGCACTGGTCCGGGGACCAGTGCTTTTTTCGTATTTGTGAATGACATGACAGATGGGATAGACTGACGTATCCCTGTTTTCAGATGATGTTAAGTTAATGAGGAGAATTAAATCAGATGAAAATCAAGCAGAACTACAAAGGGACCTGGACAGACTGCAAGCATTTTTAAGAAACTTGCTCCTGGAATTTAACCCTACCAAATTCAAAGTCATGAAGTTCGGGGAAGGGCAAAGAACACTGCAGACAAACTATAGGCTAGGTGGACAAATACTGTAAACCTCATTCAAAGAAAAGGATCTTGGCGTGAGCATAACACCGACCACATCTCCTGAAGCGCACATCAACCAGATAACTGCTGCAGCACATGGGCGTCCGACAAACCTAAGAATAGCATTCCAACACCTCAGTAAGGAATCGTTCCGGACTCTGGAAACCGTATACGTCAGGTCAGTATCGGAGTATGCAGCACCAGTTTGGAACCCACACCTGGTCCATCACTTCAAGAAATTAGAGAAAGTGCAAAGGTTTTCAACAAAATTAGTCCCGGAGCTAAGGGTAATGTCCTACGAAGAGAGATTAAGGGAAATCTGGCTGACGACACTGGAGGAAAGGAGGGTTAGGGGAGACATAAGAACATAAGAAACACTGCAGCAGGCCTACTGACCCATGCAAAGCAGGTCCATGTCAACCCCCGGCTTAGGCCAATGACCTACCAAGTCAGGTCATTTCCACTTAAGTACTACAAGCTAGCGAGGTCCAACTCACAACCACCTGCCCTCACTCACATATTTATTTAACCTATTTTTAAAACTAGACAACGTTGTCGCTGATATGACGGTACTCGGGAGTTTGTTCTACTCATCCACAACTTTATTAACAAACCAGTGCTTCCTACATCCTTCCTGAATCTGAATTTTTCCACACTTGAAACTGTTGCTGAAAGTCCTCTTTTGTCTGCAAATTTTCTGCACGATATTTACATCCCCTTTATTTATTCCTGTTTTCCATTGATACACTTTAGTCATATCCCCCCTAATTCTACGCCTTTCTAGAGAGTGCAGATTCAGGGTCCCCAGTCTATCCTCATAGGGAAGATTTCTGATACATGGGATCAACTTTGCCATCCTCCTCTGCACGTTTTCCAGAGCATTTATATCCATTCTGTAATACGGTGACCAGAACTGAGCAGCATAGTCTAAATGAGGCCTAACCAAGGATATATAGAGTTGAAGAACAACCTGAGGACTTTTATTATTTATACTTCTAGTTATGAAGCCAAGGATTCTGTTAGCTTTATTACGAACACTTATGCACTGTTGCCCTGGATGTAGATTACTGCTGACCAGAACTCCTAAATCCTTTTCGCAATCAGTAATATTAAGATCTACATTTAGTTTATATGTGGCATGGATATTTTCCTGTACCACATTTAGAACTTTGCATTTGTCTATATTAAACTGCATCTGCCACTTCTCCGACCACTGCATCAGTCTATTCATGGGAATTGATCTGTCGAAACTGGAGGACAGGAGAGATAGGGGGCACATGATAACGACATATAAAATACTGAGAGGAATTGACAAGGGGGACAGAGACAGAATGTTCCAGAGATTGGACACAGCAACAACGGGACACAGTTGGAAGCTGAAGACACAGATGAATCACAGGGATGTTACGAAATATTTCTTCAGTCACAGAAGAGTCAGGAAGTGGAGTAGTTTGGGAAGCGATGTAGTGGAGGCAAGATCCATACATAGCTTTAACCATTAAACTGTCCAAGCAGATCTACGTTCACATGCGTAGTGCTTCAAAAGTAAATCTACGTTTTTTTAACATATTTTCAAATTTAACAAAAAAAAAAAGTAGATCAAAGTTTTTTTACACGTTTTCAGATGTAAAAAAAAAAGATCTACTTTTGTTACATACTTTCAAATGTTGAAAAAAACGTAGATCTACGTCTGGACAGTTTAAGAGTTAAGCAGAGGTATGGTAAAGCTCATGGTGCAAGGAGAGTGACCAAGTAACAGCCAGTGAAGAGGCGGGGCCAGGAGCTATAATTCGACCCTTGCAACCACAACCAGGTGAGTACACTTGGGAAATCTGATACCCCCATCACCAGGTCACCTTGCTTCTATCCTTTATGTGGTCCGAGATGCCATCAACACTCCCACTGTACTCACTGCAAAATTAGAGCAGATAAATGTTCTACACACTACATTATATATATTTTACACATGAGACAATGCATCAGCAACCACTTTCTATGTTCCTTTCACGTAACGATTCACCAAAGTGAGCATTTGATTGTGGGTCCTCGTTAGGTGAAGGAAATGTAGGATTGTGATCACTTTACTGTGAATAAAGTTACACAGTCACCACAGAAGCAAGAGTCTCCTTTTCTGTGGTAGCATAAATTCTCTGGTGACTTCAGTTTTGTCGAAATATATCTTACTGGCAATAATTATCCTGCTGATTTCTTGCAACAACACACCACTTACATAGGCTGTATAAATCAAGTTCACATTAATTTAACATTTAACGTTACACAAAATTTTGAAGTACTTGAAGAGTACTATATGAAATATGGTGATGTTGCTGGCACACAGGGTCATGGAAATCAAATAACCCTGACACATTTTTTTTTCATAACTTTTGCATGTAGTGCATCAATGACATTCTTTCTAAGAGGAAACCATTCAGCCTGTTATTAAATTTACCTTGTAGCACTCAGTGAACATGTTCTGGGTGCCATCTAAGGTATGGCCCGTGAAAGGTAATGTCAACTGGCTCTCGCTATGCACTCAAAGTATCTTGAAAAAAAAAGCTTCATATCTTCCTTCATAGACCACATTCCAATTAAATTTATTCCACACAAAGACCGTTGAATTTTCTCAGCTTTTTTTTTTTCTCAGGGTTTGACAAGGTTAAGGATCCCCAGCTTTATTGACAAGCTATTTACAGATTAAGGATTCCTAACTTTATTGGAAAGACTCATGAAATCGTAATGACACGAATGCAAACATGTCGTACGGGTTCTTAAAAGGAGATATCGAGGGTTGAAGATAGACACACTTGTTGGATGGTAACGCTATATTGTCAGACTGTGGTAATGGGAGATGGAGCGCAGCCTTGCCGTGTTCTAGCCTGGATGTCTATGCGCCGACTGAGAAGGAGGCAGAGGTACGAACATACACATGCGCATCCCGTGACGTCACAAAAACAGTCACAGGCCTAAAAGGGATCTTCTATATAAACACATGGATCGTACTATGATATGCTATACAACACATATAAGGGGATCAGCAACTATGCTGACAGCTCGGTCATGTTACGTATGTCGTCGTCTCGACATACACTACTATCCTATAGGCTGAACAGGCAGGTGGTCCTGGGCTGATTCTATACAATAACAAATTCATATATAACTTAGAACTAATGGATGGTATCATAATGGATGTTAACAAAATAAGTTTTACGTAATGGATGTTAACATAATGATTTTTAACGTAATGCATTACAAACTATAAGAACAAATCATTGTACAATATGGGATGGAATTGATCGATCGATCTGTATTCATGCACTCTACGGATTCTGAGGAAGAATAAATATATATATATATACAATGTGAAATTAACAGCAAAGGCATCTGGTGCACACTCAGATCATTACTGTCAAATTCTCAGAATACAGAGAGAACGTGAACACAAAAAAAAAATTCTGAAAAACTGATCAGTTAATAACAAATTGTTGACAATTTCCTTCATCTCGGACAACTAGTTATACAGACTATGTACATTTAAACCCAATTCTGCGAGGGTGAGATTTACATATGCAGAATGGTTATCATCTCTGGGAGGATCGAATTCCTCTGCAATGGCTAACACATGCCTTGACTAAGGGAGATCTGAACGAGCATCTACAAAAGATGCTTGTGGGTTTCTCATTGCTTGTCGAGTACGCAAGGAGTAACGACATTCAGGTTGATTATCTGACTGAGTATTTGAGGTAGAGGGTACAGAGTCAAGAGGATTTTCAGCATCTGTCACATTAGTCTGGGTAGCAATATCATCATCGCATACTAATTTCATATGATCTAAATGCGATTATTTGTACTTGCCAATACTAATTTCTCTAACCTTATACTTATTACCAGAGATATGTTCTACAACTCGATAAGGGCCAACAAACTTTTGTTGAGTTAGGCATTTCGTTGTTTTGTTGAAATTATCAGCATTACTCTGACCTACTTTTACTTTTGAGGTTCCCGGCATTGTTACTCTAGAAAATTTTGTGTTGATTTATGAATGTTTCCGGATTTTCTAAAAAACACTTTGAGCCATGCTTGTCGAGTGCTACAAAATCATGGGGTTTTTTAAAATTGGGTTTCGGAGGGGAAATATAAAAAATCATAGGGTAAATGTTTGTTCACCATACAATGCATAATGAGGAGATCACTATGGAAGCATTGAAGCAGAATTTAGGCCATTAAAATTTGGGTTGCTTCTCCCAAGTTCCTTTTGGGGTTGATGTGGTTTCAGGACATCAAGTACTTTCTTATTGGTTGTTGGCAAAACCACTGGTGGCAGGATGATGAGGACAATGGTGGATTTAGAGTCTGTAAAAGTCCAAATTTTCAAAATTCATTACAAAAATTCACCCCCTTATTGTTACTAAGGACTTAGGGGGGGTATCCCTGCAGATAATGTTTCTTTAAACGCTTTAGTACTGTCTCTGCATCTTATCTGAATAGGAATAACTCACAATACGGGTGAAAGGTCTACCAAACACACGATGTTTGTTCCTTGGAGGGAACTTTTTAAATTTGGTTAACAAGTAAAGGGGAAACTTTTTCCCCAGGGTTCCTGTGGTTGGGTACTTTTGGTTTGGTTTAGGACCATTGAATTTCCCTTTTATGCAAAAAAAAACATACATTTTTTAACATACTCTGAAATGCAGTTGCCTACTGGCCAAAGTATTTCTTTGGCTTTTTTCCAGAACGATCCATCCCGGGGTGTGCAAACCTGGGATCATGAACTAGCTGAAAGGACTTCCTAGTGACTGTGGAATTACAAATGGTTCCTTCTTTGGATTTCCCAACGGCTGTTCGTACAGTAATTCCTGGCAAATTACAAAGTCCTAATGGGTGCGGGGGTTTTACGTAAGAATAAGTTCTTCCTGGGCAGGAATCAAATACACCAGACCACAGGGATTGTTCTTGGGCATTTTTGACTTTCCTCGACAGTAAATGGAGGTCTGCAGTAACTACACTAATGTGTCGCGTTTAAAGCATCTGCGCCCAATTTTGACTTGCAGGTAATGTTCAAGGGGGGGATTGAACTCTTGGATAGTCGGGTCCTCTGGCTAACCTTCCAGTGGTTGTTTTTCTGGAAAAAAGGATCAGTGGTATGGTCTGTCAAGACTGAACAGGGTACTGGAAAATTGTCTCGGAAGTGTTTTTAAAACCATCTTTTGCTAAGCTTCTTGTCAGTTTGTATAATTACGTTGCCTTGTAAGGACTCGGCTAGCAATGCAACTGGTTGTACTTGTATCGTTTCTGAGCTAGAGGGCCCCTTTTTCCATTGAACTAATAGGAAGGGCTTAAAAAAATCTGGGATTTTCAAAATGGGGAGCGGTTAGCTTTTCTTTTAGGTCTGGTGCTTTTCTTGGGGAAAGGCCCCAAATAAAAGGAGCATCTTTCTTAAGCAATTCGTTAGCGGGGGCTGCTATTGAAAAAAAATTTGAAAATGAAAATTGAGAAACTGCTAGCCCACAAAGGACTTCGATCAGCTTTTTGGGGATTTGGGGAAAATTTATTTACTGCCGTTACTTTACTTTGCGTCGTAACCCTTAGGAGTGATACGTGACCCAAAAAATTAATTTCTGATCTGAAAAATTTACCTTTAGGCAATTGATCTTTAAATTGGTTCTTCAAGCTTACCCAAATATATATCAATCTTTTTAGGTGTGTATCCATTTCGGACAGAGTTCGTTCTAAGTACACATAAGTGCTTTACCCGACCTCTAAGGGTGTTGGTTGAGTCTAGAGAACGTGATGGTGAGGTCGTAAACTAAAAGCCATTCGAAAGGGAAAGGGTATGCCTGTGGGGGTTTGAGAATGCAGTTTAAACCCGGGGGTGTCCTCGTGAGAGGGATTGCCAAAACCCCTTTTAAAAGTCCCGGGTCGGGCTTTGTTTCTCGTATTGCTAAAAGTTACATGTACAGGGAAATGGGAGTGATCTGGTGGTTTTTGCATTTAAAATTCCCAAAGTCAATCACCGGGCGCCAAGTGCCCTCCCTTTTAGGCATAGGAACAAGGGCCATTCCGGTGAAATTGCTATTGCAATAACTCCCTTCGAGCATTGATTGATCAAAATTTCCCCTGCGACAGCAGAGGGGATTTGTATGAGGTATATAGATAGGTTAGTACCCGGTCAAGTGGGAAACTGGGACAAACCTGGGTTCGTCTGGGAAATCAGGGGGAGCTAAAATCTTTCTCCTCAATGGTGGAATGGATTGATCCCGTGGAGTGGAAAGAGGTTCCCCTGTTGAAATACACCCCCCATGGTCAGGTGGCACATCTCTGTATTGACAGGGGGAAGGATAGGAACTGGTCAAGAGTTGGGATTTGCTCTGAGACGAAAACCCGTGACCCGAAATGTTAGCAAGGAATAAATGGATTTTATGTCTTTACAAAGTGTTAGGAAGGTTCAACAAAAAAAAACCCTTGACCTTGCAGGAATCACTGTAATAGGACTTAACCATCTGGAACTTAGGAAACAAACACTTGTGAGAGCCTAGCCGCAACGAGACGTCTTTCTGCAGACGGATGGACTCAACAAAAGATGGTTATAGTTTCAAGTAATCGTTTTTTGAAAAACATCCCCTGTGGAGAAAACAAATCAAAAATAGCGTCATTGCGGGATGGCTGTGCACTCAAGGCAGTTTGGGGTCCCCCGCACGAGGGAAAGGAAAAACTATCTTGAAGTCTGAAGGTGTAGGTGGAACACAAGGGGTGACAGAAACCCGTGCCGAGCTTGGGTACGTCTGGAGAATGCTTTTGGGTTGTAGGACTTAAATTTTCATATACTCTGGGGCAGTATGGCAGATTTCTACCAGCTGGGAACCCCAAAAAATGAATGGGTAAGTCTGCATGGAAACAAATCCCGTAAAGGTCACCCGGGAATGTAATCTGGTCGACAAAAAGAAAAAACAGCAGTGAAGTTTGCTTTGGATAGTAAAGGGGAGCGAATCTGCCCGGACTGCAGAAGGGAAACCCGCTACCCACTAAGGGAGGTTACATAGTTGGTTCAGGGGGGGCACGTCGTAACTCTTCTTTTAAACAAGTAGCTGATGATATTAACTTGGCACCAGGTCCATGAAAAAACATGAACGGGGCATTATGGCAGAAGCTTGTTTCTATGGACCCTCGTTTCGTTAGGAGTTTGGCAAACAGAAGGGGGGGGTTGTCATCGGAGAAGGGCATTTTTACTTATCCCCCAAATTTCCCCTACGTCAAAGGGCGTGTGAAGCAGCATAACAGGGGTTTTCATTCTCAAGGCTGGTAAGGCTTTATGGAATTTTGAACTGGGACACTTGGGCCCAGTAGATGGGGCGCTCGGATTCCCCGAAAGGAAAAAGAGTTGGTTTGGTTAGTTTGAGAACCCGACGTCTGTTTCCCCTCTGGTTTGCGGTTTGGGAAAGGCCCAAAAAAAAAGATCTGGTACTGCGGTTGTAGAGAGCATTCCTCAGATGGTCAAGCCCGATTCTTGGTGTACGTAGGGAAGATCTGTGGTAATCACATCAGCGAGCCTTTGGGTGACTATAAGCAATTAAATTTCAATTGGCCCGGAACCCCAATTGTAGCAAGTTCTTTGATGTGGGTCTGTACTGCTAGGGTGCTCGGGAATGAGGTCTTTAAAATAGCTTTGGGTGTGGACGCGAGGATTAAAGGGTTGGGGGTTTTGGTAGTGCACAAAAAGGGGAAATACAGGAGTGGACAAAGTGGTTGGCGTAGACTTACGATAAGGGAAGGTTCCCTGGGGACACAAATTTCGTACATGGATGAGAGCTGCGAGCGTCCCCATAGTAGCATCTAGAGGACTTAAATTGTACACATACACAGATGTCGGTGGCATTAGTTGTTTAATAACTCCAAATGGGGCTAATTTGGCAAACCCTTCAAGGGCTGGTTTATCGTTATCTTTAAGGTACTTGGAATTTTGACCTGCTTTAACGATTGAGGATATAAGGTTATTAAGACGAAGGACAAACTCATCAAATGACTCTTCTGGTTTCGGAGCTGTGCAAACTAATTCTTTGAGAACAACAAAAGGATCGGTTTCTCGCACTGGTTCGAGATAGTTGCGAATTAACTGTTCATAATCCCTTGCCACCCTGATTAGATTTTTGGAAGTCCTTCATACGAATTAAGTTAAACACATGTGAAGCGGCTGGAGAATGGGCTAGACTCTCCTTTCCTATACTGATTAAACAACTCTCAGATGGAAGACCATCTACTGAAGCATTAGCTCTGGCTCGAACAGCAGTAAATCAACCTTCTAGGTTGTCTGGGTTACCCATTGAACAATGGCAAAAGCATCATACGGGTCACGACTAAAATTACGCAGGCTAGAAGTCTGAGTATATCTATTGTTTGATAAGGAGTTACTCGAATTTTGGGCTGACGCATTAATGGTTGTACTAGCAGCATGTGCTGAGGCATCGCTTGAGAAAACTTGAGACATGTTTGCAAAATGTAAAACAAGAATTTAGAGAAACTAAAGAAAACGCAACTGAGGAACACACAGCACAGTGAACTTAAATGGGAAGAAAATGCTTAACTATTCTGCATAAGTAATTAAAAATTGACAGGTCACACAGTAAGCAAAGAACTCACAGTCACAGAGAAAATGCTTAACTGAACAAACAACACTTTGAAAATCAAGAGAACTTGTACTTTACTCAAATCTAATTTGCTCAACTTTTACTTTAAATTGAATGAATGGCACAGTGAGTTGTCTTTACTCTCAATTCAACAGGGAAATACACAATAAAGTGATAAAATGGACTCAATAAAGCTTGTGCAAAATAAAACAAACTGGGAAACAATTCACTGAAATAAAATAAAATGGCACACACAGAACAGAGCATATGAAACTGCGCTGAAATAAACTGTAGCAATACTGCAATTAACAATTGCTAATCAAAAAGTATTGCACAACACTGCACAAAATCTCTGCAAGAAAAACTTTAATGGCAACACAATGTTTGCACAAGAATTATTGCAAAATGAGTCAATGTGCAATAATAAAAAAAATATTACACACACAAGAAAAGAAATATATCAAGGAATGAACTGAGGGAACACTTTAACTCTTAACTGCACTCAAGCAACACTTAACAAGCAAAAGAACAATTTACTTTAAAAGAAGAACTTAAAAATTGCACTAAGAGTGAATTTGTTCAATGAAATATGAAAAAAATAATAGGTACAAAACACAGAACAAAAAAAGCTTGAACACTTACAGTGATGCAGAACACAACACATCAACATAAACACAATACTAGAATTTTCTTGCAATGAAACTTGATGTGTGAAAACTTTGATAATAATGATTTCTTGCTTGCACAAAACAATGGCACTATTGTCTGTGGAAATAAGACAAATTAGACACTGGCTAAATGAAAAGAATATGAACACAAGAGTGTTCAACACAGAGAACAAAAAAAAAGAATACACAAATGCTGGGATGAAAAAAATATATATAACTGAGACAGCACTGAGTTGTGATGCAGAATATAAGGTGAAAAATTACTGAAATACTTCACTGGAATACTGAGAACACTAGGTGATTGTGAAGGGGAAACAAATTCTATACTGCTTATATGTTGCACACACAACAAAGGAAAAACACTAGGTACTTCAAGTGTATAAAAAGAAACACAACACAACAGACAAGAAATAATAGCACGAAAATTAACACTGAATTAAGAAGATAAAAAAAATTATTGCAATCAGTATATAATAAACACTGAGTCTAATCAAGAGTCACTGAATGTCACTAAGAAAAATCACTGGAACACAAAAGAAATTCCTCAACACTCGCAAATGTCTCTATGAAAAATATTATTGCTGTAACGGCTTGGTGAAGAATGAGGTAGAAGGTGGAGGGATGGAGGCTATCGTCTCGTGGCTGGCTATTGTCCTCACGTGATCGTAGAATTGCGCTTACATCGACGATAGACACACACAGGAGGCTTTCAACGGTGGCGCCAAACACACTCTAGCTCTTGACCCCCTATGTGGCCCTTAAAATATGGTGCTATAACCCCTAGTAGTGTACCAAAACACTGGGAGGTTGGGTGAGTGGGTTAATGGCTGGGTGAGGCGTCTGAGGCAGCGGTGTCGAGTGGTTGGGTGGGTGGGCTTAACAGGACTAAGGCCGGACCGTGTGGTGAGACACACATGGTCAGTGGGCCTATGGGATGAACAGCGTAAGCCTCTCTGAAGACAACCACACTGGCGCGAAGATATTCTAAGCTGGCTGGCTTAAAATACACCCACGAAATACCACACACCACAAGGATGAAAAAGAGCACTCAGAATAGCTTGGAGCCTGAATCACAAGCGATGAAGACTGTACTCAGGTGGCTTGCTTGAGTACTGGGGTAAGACACCTGGGTTAGTTGCTAGCTGGCTTATCTTAACCCTTCACACAGAATAGCTTGATAACTTCTCACGATGAGCACAGCAGGGGTGGAAAGCTGGCTTGGCAGGCAAAAAACTGGATGGAGTAGGCTAGGCTGGACTGGACTCGGTTGTTCTGACTCCCCTACTACAGACTGGAAACTGGCTTATTTTGCAAACTCGGGTCAACCCCTCGGGAGTGGTGCAAATAAGCAGATAAACACTAATACAAAGAGACTGACCAGTGAATAATGTAGTGGCTGGTAGAAGCTTGAGAGAGTAGCTGGCTGGGGTAGGTCGAGCGTACCCTGCTTGGCAGGCCTACTCACAAGATGTCGGCAGGCCCAGTAGAAATTTATCTCCAGAAATCGCTGTAATCGTCAGGATTACAGGCCCTCCACTGTCACCATTTGTCGTAGGGGTTCTTAAAAGGAGATGTCGAGGGTTGAAGATAGACACACTTGTTGGATGGTAACGCTATATTGTCAGACTGTGGAAATGGGAGATGGAGCCCAGCCTTGCCGTGTTCTAGCCTGGATGTCTATGCGCCGACTGAGAAGGAGGCAGAGGTACGAACGTACACATGCACATCCCGTGACGTCACGCAGTCACAGGCCTAAAAGGGATCTTCTATATAAACACATGGATGGTACTATGATATGCTATACAACACATATAAGGGGATCAGCAACTATGCTGACAAACAAACCATACCACGGGCGGGATTTGAACCCCGCCCGTGGTATGGTTTATTGGCAAGCTAAGAGCTATTACCTACATCAGCTCATTTGAAAGCATTTTTATTGTTATGAGACATACAAGTAGGGAACAGGATGAAGTTGGAGCCATCTGTGGGCCAGAATTTTCATTTGATCAACTGACTTTATCTCGTTGACATTATTATGCTGTATGAATGTGTTCCATACTCGAGTCATCCTGGGTATATAGGATCTCAGATGGAGTGATGTTCTGGAGAAGGGTACAGCCAGAGTGAAGTTGCTGCTTTCTGCCCATCTTGTGGCATAAAAGCTTGTTTCATGCTGTCCTCGAAGTGGATCCAAGTGTGGTACTTTGAAAATATTGGCCTTATACATAACAGTAAGGCCACCCACATCCCTCCTTTGTTGAAGGCTCTGCTGAAATGACAGATCTATCCAGGATGGGTCCAGGCGAGTGATGAGACGTCTTGCTCTGTTCTCTACTTTGACAAGCAGTCGCAGATGATAGGGGGTGGCAGGGAAACCAAGAAAGTGGAGCATACTCAAGGTGTGAGCGTACTTGTGCCTCGTACAGAATCTTGCAACCCATACTGTCAAGCAGGTGCAAGATACGGCGAAGTGCTGTAAGCTTTCCTAACATTTACCTTATGAGTCACGACATCGTAATGACAGGACTGAAAATGACGATTGCAGATGATGGCTTTAAGTGGACTTGAGCTAGAGTTAGTCACAGCCACGCTGGTGGGAGATTCTTCTGTAAAAACTTGCATTTGTGGTCACAGTGGTGCCTATGCTAACCTTCCTATGGTGTATAAATATACCTAGTTGGATGAATCTTATTGTACTCAGCTGATTGAGTGGCTAACGCATCGTTTTGGATTTTTTTGGCTCTCTGATTGCGGGTTCTATCCCCGCGATCAGAGAGGATAGATGAGGATTCATGCCCCCTTTACTAACATCCCAAAACACATTTTCGAAGCACCAAGGTAGCTGAGCCAACTCTCCAATTCTTTTGTCAGCAAAAATAAATGTACAGGTACATTCACTGTAACAACAGTCATTTGAGATAGTTGATTAAGGTTTAAATCATTTAACCTGTTAATGTGCAAATTACTCTGTCCTTTTCTGATCGGGTGTATAGGTTTCATTTTCGTCAGACACCTTTTGTATTACTAGGTACCATTCACTGCGTATTTTTGTCGCAGCATTCCCAGGAATCGGCTCTAATGCCGACACCTCTCTAGTCTTCAAAGTATGTAGCACCACCTTAAGGTCCCACATTGTCATTTTGGTCAGACTGCCAGGCTGGCTCACTGGACCCATCCACTTCATATTAGCCAAACGGTCTCTGAAACTGAGGAAAAACTCCTAGATGGAAAAACAGCACCATACTCCCCCACCCAATATCTCAATGATTCCAGAGTGCTCCCCCGCATGGCAGAAAAAATAAGAGGTATACCCTCTTCTCAGAACATCTAGTACTTTGTACAACAAACATGCAGCATCGTCCTGAGAGACTGGTGAAACCACTGTACTTCCATCTGAATCTCAGTGATAAACATTGGTAGATATATTCTTAATATGTACGTCTTCCAAAACTAGATATAAATATTTTATAAAATGTTACTTCAGGTTGGCTTCAATTTTTGCAAAGCCCAGTTGACCCAAAAAAACATTCACCAGAAATCTCAAAATTACGCATACAATATTATTAAGAAGGGGTTATGAACTCTGGTAATCTGTAGAAAATAAAGTGATTAATCATCAGTGATTATCCAGCTTTCCCTTCTCAGTTCTCAAATATCCTCCGTTGGAGATATTTAAAAAAATCAGAACTTGATACTCAAATGCCTATAACCTGACCACTTGGTCACATACTTCCTCAGAGAGAGTTTTCCTAATTACATCAACTCTGCAGAATAAACATTTGTTAAACTTTGGAAACGACATCCTCTGCAACAGCTGAAGATTGAATAGCTTCCAGGATGTCATAACAACCCTTGGCTTAAGTCAGCTCTTCAGAGTCGGGGTATTCACTCCCATGCCAGTATCGAGAGCCCCCACCCCATATCGGGCTCCACCTGGGCCGGTTCATCACTGCCTGGAGTCAAGGAACAGGCTCCCCAAATTGTCGTATCAAATCAGTAGAAGAATCAAGGGGAGGCAGAGAATATCTTCCCTTCTTTACCTGCCTAGTCACAGTAAACACTGAAAAAATTTCAGTCACATTAGGTCTAGTTCTTTCCTTACAAATCTGTAAATCCCATATCTTTGGACGAATCAGATCAAGGGCTCGACAATTTATTTCACGAGAGAAATTGGCCAGGACCTCGTAAATCTAGTGTAAAATACCTGATCAAGCCTTCATATTGCATGGTCTTTTTTTTTAGTGAGGGGACACTTGCCACTGACTGCTAGTGTCTTGAACCTAAACTAGCTCCACTACTGTCTGTTGTACCTCTCTGAGGTTGTGTCTAATGGGAATTGTTAGTTGGACACTACCCAATGAGCTGGAAGGTTGAAGGGAAGGTGGGTCCATTAGTGTTTTGTGCTATAGCAGTACACTATCCATGAATGCCTAGTCCTTGCTATTAGAGCCCTTTTAGGGTCGAGGTGTGGATTACTATGAGTATGTTACATTTTATTCGTCATGTGTCACACTCCAATATTAGCTGTCTCCTGACCAGCGAACTAGATGCTAAGGATTTATCGATCTATTAGGGGCATTGTATCAGTACCTCGGTTCATCAGCCAATCACAGACAAGCCCACCAGAGCTGTGAAGCAATGTGGTTCACTTGTAACACGAGTTTTGGTGGACATGTCTGAGCTGTAGCTTCTGACCTAATTTGTACTGGTATCTGTGTATTGTCACAGTCGGAGATTTTCTTATGCTGAACTTAGATTCAGTAGTAGGGGAGTTTTGTGACTTTTGTGGAGGATCTGCTGATGGTCCCTACTTAGTGTCGTTATATTATCTCCTTGTTCCTGATTCTGTGTCGCATTTGCTTGTTATATTGCTATTGGGCTTAGCATTATTTTTATTGTTCAAAGAGACTGTTCTGATTGCCAGTCGGTCCAGAAGTTAGTTTATTTGAGGACTTTGTCAGTCACTTGTTTAAGTCTAGTCGAGTCGTGAGACATAGCGAACTACTTAGAGCACTTACACACATACACATAAACTTATTTGTATATTGTATTATTAAATGTTAATGTACCAGACGGTACTTTAGACTTATGATTGTGATATGTGCTTTCAGCACAATAATGCTGTACACGAGAGAAGTGATTAATATTATTTTGATTACTGTGATTAATTTAATTTAATTTGATATACGCCTAGACAACTTAATAAATTTATTAAATTTTAATTTCTCTAGTTAGTAGCCTATCAGTTGTAATCCTGAAGCTCTATTGAATCATATTGAATTCTAATGGATAATTGGACAAGGATACTGACTAATTGTTATGAAAACCCAGTAACAGGCTGGATGCTAGAAGGGCAGTCCTTTCTAGTATTCACTGGAGATCTCTAAGCTTTTAGAATCGCGTTTTTTGTAACAATTAATAAGAGCACCAACAACAGCACCATTACTAAAAGCGCCAACAACAGCACCATTACTAAGAGCACAAACAACAGGACCATTACTAAGAGCACCAACACTAATAAGAGCACCAACAACAGCACCATTACTATGAACACGAACAGCAGCACCATTACTAAGAGCACCAACAACAGCACCATTACCATGAGCACCAACAACAGCAGCAGCAGAGTCAGTACATTCTACAGCAACATTAGCTACACCACCACTACACTACCACCTCCAACCACCACGATCACCACCACAACTATAACCATCATCAAAACCAATAACATCACCACAGCTACTACCAGAATCACCATTACCACACCACTACCACCACAACCACCACTACTATAACCACCGTCACCACCAACAACACCACCACCATAGCTACTACCAGAACCACCATTACCACCACCACCATCATCACCATCACCACCAAAACTATAACCATCATAAAAACCTATAACACAATAACCACAACTACCAGAACTTCCATTACCACACCACTACCACCACCACCAGTACAACTATAACCACAATCACATACAGCAACACCACCACTACTGCTACTAGCAGAACCACCACTACCAGCACCATCACCACCAACGCCGCCAGTACCACAACACCACACCACCACCACCACTACTACTACCGCCACCATCACTACCACCACCATCACTACCACCACCATCACTACCACCAGAACCACCACCACCGCCAGTACCACCAGCACCACCAGAGCCACTGCCACCATCACAGTAACACCACCAGCACCACCATACCACTCCATCACCACCATAACTATAACCATCACAACCAACAACACCACAACAGCTAGTAGCAGAACCACTACTACCACCACCATCACCACTGCCAGTACCACCACCGCCAATACCACCACCACTATCGCCACCACTAGTACCACCATCACCACTGCTACCACCATCACCACCACCACCACCACCAGTACCACCACTGCCAGTACCACCACCGCCAACACCACCACCACTATCGCCACCACTAGTACCACCATCACCACTACTACCACCACCATCATCACCACCACCACCACCACCAGTACCACCACCACTACAATTGCCACCACCAGTATCACCACCACCACAAGTACCACCACCACCACACCACCACAAGTATCACCACTACTGCACCACCAGTACCATCACTGTGGCATGCAAAGAGTGTTACAATTTATTTGAGGCATGACACACTCCCATACATGCTGCTTCCTAACCAGTGAACCGGTTGATAGGATATCCGTCGTTAAATCAGTGCTTTGGTTCATTGACTAGTCACAGGCAAGCCTGTCAAAGCTGAAGCAACGTGATTCACTTATGGCAAACATTGACAGACTTGCCTGCCTGCTGGTTGAGTACAGTGCACTCTGGCGTCTGCTTCCCTCAAGGAAGGTTCCTTGATGCTTACAAGGGGGCTCTTGATTTAGGAAATTAGATCTATGTTCCTGTTCCCTAAATTAAGCCTGAAAACAATCCATTCCCCCCCCCCCATAAGCGTTGTATAATCCTACTAATTTCCCGCTTCCCTTTGATTATAATAATCTGGCTTCTGCATTGCCATCTGTCACTGTAGTGTACACTTTTTATTAATTTATCCATACATATTGTACATAGTGTACATATCTGTGTACAGTGGGTGAAGGCAAACTATACATAACAATCTACTGCTGAGTTTATTTCCTCCGATTCCCATTACGACCAGGACTCACAGGCCATTTATTACCTGTGATCGTAATAATCACCACTACGACCACCACCATCACTACGACCACCACCATCATTACGACCACCACTACCAGTACCATCACCAACAGTAACTCCACCACCACCAGTACCACCATGTTACAAAAGACGCGATTTCTAATAATGACAGAGATCTCCAGTTAATAGTAGAAAGGACTGCCCTTCTAGCATCCAGCCTGTTACTGGGTTTTTGTAACAAGTAGTCAGTATCCTGGTCCAATTATCCATTAGAATTTAGTAAGATTCAATAGTGCTTCAGGATTAATTAAATACGTTTCTTAATAACAATAAAGTTGTCTAGGCGTATAATATCAAAGTAAATTAAACTAATCAATTGGATATAATATAGGATACAAGTTCCTACACTTCTCTGGTGTACAGTAGTATAGTGCTGAAGGTACATATCACATCTTTATGGCTTTTAAGTACCGTCTGGTACATTGTTAACATTTAATAACATAATGCTAGTATATACGAGTAAGTTTGTTTGTATGTGTGTAAGTGTTCTAAGTAGTTCGCTATGTCTCAAGACTCGACTAAACTTAACCAGTGACTGACTAAAAGTCCTCACAATAACTAACTTCTTGATCAACCTGTCAATCAGAACAGCTTGCTTGAACAATAAAATGACTGATAAGCCAAACAGCAATATAACAAAAAAACAGCGACACAGAATGAGGAACAAGGAGATAACATAACGACACTGAACATTAAAATGCTATAAAATACTGACAGGTTGTTAGGTAAGACACATATGCAACAGTTAGGTATCTTTATTTCGAAACGTTTCGCCTACACAGTAGACTTCTTCAGTCGAGTACAGAAAAGTTGATAGAAGCAGAAGATACTTGAAGACGATGTAATCAGTCCATCACCCTTAAAGGGTGATGGACTACTACCACCAGCACCAGTACCACCACCTCCATAGCAACCACCACCACCTACCACCACCACCAGTAACACCACGACCAGTACCACGACCACCACCTACCACCACCAGTAACACCACCGCCAGTATCACCACCACCACCAGTACGACCACCAGTACCATCACCTCCACCACTACCAACACCACCACGATCACCAGTACCACCACTACCTACCACCACCACCAGTAACACCACGACCAGTACCACGACCACCTACCACCACCAGTAACACCACCAGTACGACCACCAGTACCATCACCTCCACCACTACCAACACCACCACGACCACCAGTACCACCACTACCTACCACCACCACCAGTAACACCACGATCAGTACCACGACCGCCACCTACCACCACCAGTAACACCACCGCCAGTATCACCACCACCACCAGTACGACCACCAGCACCATCACCTCCACCACTACCAACACCACCACGACCACCAGTACCACCACTACCTACCACCACCACCAGTAACACCACGACCAGTACCACGACCACCACCTACCACCACTACCACCACCAGTAACACCGCCACCAGTATCACCACGACCACCAGAACCACCGCTACCTACCACCACCACAAGTAACACCACGACCAGTACCACGACCACCACCTGCCACCACCAGTAACACCGCCACCAGTATCACCACTACCACCAGTACCACCACCTCCACCACTACCAACACCACCACGATCACCAGTACCACCACCTCCACAACCACTGCCAGTACCACCACCACCTATCACCACCACCAATAACACCACCACCAGTAACACCACGACCAGTACCACCACGACCAGTACCACGACCACCAGCTACCACCACCAGTAACACCGCCACCAGTATCACCACCACCACCAATACCACCACCTCCACCACTACCAACACCACCATGACCATCAGTACCACCACCTCCACAACCAATACCAGTACCACCACCACAAGTAACACCACGACCAGTACCACGACCACCACCTACCACCACCAGTAACACCACCAGTATCACCACCACCACCAGTTCGACCACCAGTACCACCACCTCCACATCCACTACCAGTACCACCACCACTTATCATCACCACCAATAACACCACCTCCTATCATCACAACCAGTAACACCACGACCAGTACCACGACCACCACCAGTAACACCGCCACCAGTATCACCACTGCCACCAGTACCACCACCTCCCCCACTACCAACACCACCACGACCACCAGTACCACCACCTCCACAATCACTACCAGTACCACCACCACCATCACCTATCACCACCACCAGTAACACCACCTATCACCACCGCCAGTAACACCACGACCAGTACCATGACCACCAGCTACCACCACCAGTAACACTGCCACCAGTATCACCACAACCACCAGTACCACCACCACCACCACCAGTACCACCACCTCCACCACTACCAACACCGCCACGACCACCACCACTACCAATACCACCACAAGTACCACCACCACCTCCACAAGTGACCCCACCACCACTACCAGTAACACCACCACCACCTGTATCAGTAACACCACCACCACCACTAGTAACTCCTCCGCCACCACCAATACCACCACGACAACCTCCACTAGTAACACCACCACCAGTACTTCCACCCCCACTACTTCTATCAGTAACACCACCACCACCACCACTAGTAACACTTTCGCCACCACCAATACCACCACGACAGCCTCCACTTGTAACACCACTAGTACTTCCACCACCACCAGTACCACCACCACTATTAACACTACCACCAGTAACACCACAACTACCAGTACCACCACTATCACCACCACAACCAGTACCATCACTATCACCACCACAACCAGTACCACCACCACCAGTAACCACCACCACTACCACCAGTACCACCACCACCACCACCAGTACCACCACCACCAGTGCCCCCACCACTGGTACCACCACCATACCACCACCACCAGTACCATCACCACCTGTACCACCACCACCACCACCAGTACCAGCACCACCAGTACCACCACCACCAGTACCACCACCACCAGTACCACCACCACCAGTACCACCACCACGAACAATATGAAGACAGAAAAGTTTGTGTAGTAGGAGTGAGGTGAACGACCGCTCCTCAGTTTATTGTTCAGTTCTGCTTGCCGGGCTGCAGGCAGCCTCTGCTTGCCGGGCTGCAGGCAGCCTCTGCTTGCCGGGCTGCAGGCAGCCTCTGCTTGCCGGGCTGCAGGCAGCCTCTGCTTGCCGGGCTGCAGGCAGCCTCTGCTTGCCGAGCTGCAGGCAGCCTCTGCAAGTCTTGTCTTCTTTTAAAAGGCTTCAATAGTTTTACTTCTTCCGTCGAAACCTTTCCATTTCTAAACGTACTAAATTTATTTAGGAAATAGATCATTCAGCACTACACACTGCCAAGGAAATAAATCGAAAATTACATAATTTTAAATACTTTTACATGTATGACCCTTGTGGGTTTAGAGCTTGTTCAGATTTTCGTAAGATGCTACGAGCCTTTAGAAGAAAAGTCTGGCTGCTTTGAAGTAACACTGATTCTGAAATAGGATGGTATGTATTGTCAGCACTTAGGAGATTTAAAACTTTATTATTGTAGTCCTCAGTGATGCCAGTACTTACCAGCCTGTATCAGAATCAGTGCTACTCCAAAGTTCCCAGACTTTTCTTCTAAAGGCTCGTAGCATCTTACGAAAATCAGAACAAGACAAGAAACTACTTAAACTTTAACCAGGTCAACCGAAACCAACACACCGGTATGGCCTTCCTAATACACATAAGCCTGGCATCCCACTACGTCCTATCACTTCGGGCATAGGGAGTGCACCAGATTATCTGGCCACCTTACCAAATACCTTTCAGCACTTCTGGGCACCATCAGTCAAGCCCACCTCAAACACTCAGGTGACCTTCTCTTTCGAATTTCCAACCTGAATGTTAAAAACAAAACCATGGCTTCCTTCGATGCCACAGCCCTCTTTACCAACGTTCCTACTGATTCTGCTATAAACATTCTGAGACAGAGACTCACTGAAAACCACGACCCCCCCCCCCCTTTACCTCTTGTAGATTTCACCAGTCTAGTGGATCTCTGTGTTAATTTCAACTTCTTCAAGTATCAGGACAGCTGTTACAAACAATGCTTTGGGATGGCAATGGGCAGCCCGCTCAGTGCTGTGCTTGCCAACCTCTTCATGGAAAACCTAGAGACAGAGAAATTCAGCACCCTCATTCCCAACACCGTTACCTGGCTAAGATACGTTGATAATATATTGGTTTTCTATCCGAGACGTCTCAATATCCAGGCCCTTCTCAACAAGATCAATGCAGCCGAACCATCAATAAAGTTTACACCTGAACTCTAAAAAGATGGCAAACTTCCTTTCCTCGACGTCTTCCTGTGTAGATCTCCCGACAGTGACAAACTTTTCTTCAAAGTGTATAGAAAACCTACCAACAAGGACGACCTTATACACTACTACTCACACCAAGACACCCGCACTAAAAGAGGAGTCCTCGTTGGCTTCTTGAGAGCTCTTCGCAACTCTAGCCCTTGTTTTCTTGAATGTACTTACATAACACATGCCTCTGCACGTCTTAAGTTTCCATCTTTCTTCATCTGAGATTTCAGACTCAAGACACAAGCTGTCTTCAACAAACCGCCCATGGAACAGACCCTCTAAGCAGTTCATAGTGCTCCCATGTGGTGATGTTGCCACGAATACTCGCCGGGTACTTGCTAAGAGTAACATTAACGTTTCCACCATAAACACATCATCTCTCAAAGACCTCACTACGAAACGCAGCCCCACACCTCTAA
>NC_069401.1:94087712-94152712 GCF_026875155.1 Cherax quadricarinatus | reverse complement strand
AATTATAAGTAAACTATCTGATGTAAATTATGTGGTAGCTACCCTTGATAAGCCCTCAAAGAGTAAAACATACCAAATCAATCAGATTCAAGCGTTTAATGGTCCAAGTAAAGTCCAAGTAATGACTCTGTCCTCTGCCTTGGTAGACGACCATGACTCCTTGCACCCTATTCCTGAAATTCAAGTAAAGCTTCCCAATTCTGTCCTCAAGCACTCTAGCCCTTTAATGATGGGGCTGTCTAAGAATCAAGTAATAAGTTTAACTGCACTCTTGCAATCTTACCCAGACATATTTTAGGATGACCCAAAAAAATATACACTAGGATATCATTTTGTAGATATTGGAAACTCTAAACCTATTAAACTCTCCCTCTACAGAGCTAATCCTGAAAAACAGAGGCTACTTCAGCAGGAGGTATCATTTCTGATAGAACATGGATTAGTGGAGGAGTCATCTAGTCCGTGGGCTTCACCGTGCATCCTTGTTAAAAAGTCTGATAAAGGTTTTCATAAGTGTACAGACTACCGGAAGTTGAATGAAATCATTGTTCCAGATGCTTACCCTCTGCCACGTTCAGATGACATTGTGCACTTTGTTGGTAAGGGTATTTTTATGTCTAAACTCGACTTCCTAATTCGTAATTCAAGTACATTATCAATACACAGTAACCCCATTCAGAATGGGGAACTCGCCGGCATCATTCCAAAAGCTGATCCATCTAATTATTAAATTTCATGAAGGCTCGACAGCTTATCTAGATATCGTAGTGGTGTCCGATACATGGGACCAACATACATCCAGACTTTAAGCTCTCTTTGAGAAATTTCAGAGTTTCTAGTTAACTGTTAATTTGTTTAAGTCATCTTTTGGCCAGTCTACTGCTACTTTTTTGCACCATGACGTAGGTAGAGGTAAAGTGGGCCCTAAATTTGCTAAAATTCTTGCCATTAAAAATTACCCAGTACCTCATGATAGGAAATCCCTCCAACGTTCCTGAGGGATGGTAAGGTTTTACAGACGATTCGGTAAGAACTCTGCAGATATTGTAGCCCCCCTAATCTTACCAGTCACAAAACCAAATTTCAATAGACCCCAGAATACCACGATTCTTTTAATAAGTCAAACGGCTACTTTGTACTCCACCTCAAAACCCTTTACGTTACAGTTTGATGTATGTGAGTCTCGGGTAGGACCAGTACTCCTACAAATTCTGGGGAAGAGTGCTAGCAGTCTGTGCCTAACTTCTCACCCAAGTATCATCCTCACTATAGAGCCTATTCCACAGTTGAAAAAGAAGCCTCGCTCTGATTCTGGCATTGCAACATTTCGGGGTCTACATGGGGCAGTCGTCCCAAGTGGTCATAGTCTACAGTGATCACAATTCACTAGCCTACATCAACTCTATGAAGAACCGCAAGACATGTATGATGCGATGGAGCCTCAGGCTGCAACCATGTAACATTCACATCATACAAATTATCGGCAAGGATAATAAGCTGGCTGATTCCCTTTCCCATATTTAAATTTAGATTATGATGTGTCAGGGACTATATGTGTAGCCTAGCTTCTTTTTCCCCCCTTTTGTTTAAATGGAATGTTTTAATGTTGTTTTTTTTTCGTTTGTGAGGAGATATTCTGCTATCGTCCTTAGGTGTCTTGAACCAATGTTAGCTCTATCTCCAGTGCTCGCTCTAGGACAGAGTTTAAGGCTCGCTCTAGGACAGAGTTTAAGGCGTGTGCTAGCGAAATAATTTTCAATGAAATGAAATTTTTACAGTGATTTGAGCAGCAGTAGAAGCCTACACAGTTTGTTTGTAGCGACTTTTTTGCCTTAAAAGATAGAAAAAAATAAATAGTGCCCTATTCTATAGGGCATAAAACTCTCCCTTTTCATCAAAATTGGTAAGATGTTGACATCAGATGAAAGATAAGAGCTAGATAATCTTGATACAATCCCTATTTGAGCGAAAATATCAATAGATTGCATAATAAAAAATGTTGAAATTTATTTTTTTAAGGATTTTTTTTGGGATAAAAAATCAATAAAAAGTAAGTGGCAAAAAATATCGCAAATTCCCTTTACATGCTAATAGAACCACCATTACTCAATAATGTGTGCAAAAATCATGACACTCCTATAAATACTTTTCGCCAAGAATTAAAATAATGTTAATAACTTATTCCTGAGCTATACATATACAGTGGAACCTCGGCTTACGCACGTCCCATCATATAAATTTTTCAGGCTACGAACCGTCGTTCGGTCGAATTTTGCTTCTGGATACGAACGAAATTTCAGGATGCGAACTTCCCCTTCAATGGAGGTTCCTTAAATAAATAAATAAAATATTTATTTCTTTGCAAAGGTTACAATGTGTGCTTACTTATCATAATATGATTCTAGCAAAGAAAGCCACTATCATGCCGAGGCATTTCGGGCAGACTTCACCTAATATTAATAGACTACTTAAGTCTAGACAGGTGAAAAGTGTACTAGCAGTGGTTACCAATGTTTTGCTGATGGTGGCGCCAGCTACTGGCAGCCTTTTGAAGTTTCTTCTTCTTCTTCTTCTTCTTCTTCTTCTTCTTCTTCTTCTTCTTCTTCTTCTTCTTCTTCTTCTTCTTCTTCTTCTTCTTCTTCTTCTCCTTCTTCTTCTTCCTCTTCTTCCTCTTCTTCCTCTTCTTCTTCTTCTTCTTCTTCTTCCTCTTCTTCCTCTTCTTCCTCTTCTTCCTCTTCTTCCTCTTCTTCTTCTTCTTCCTCTTCTTCTTCTTCTTCTTCTTCTTCTTCTTCTTCTTCTTCTTCTCTTCTTCTTCTTCTTCTTCTTCTTCTTCTTCTTCTTCTTATTATTATTATTATTATTATTATTATTATTATTATTATATTGTATTATTATTATTATATTGTATTATCATTATTATTATATTGTATTATCATTATTATTATTATAATAATTATTATTATATTGTATTATTATTATTATTATTATTATTATTATTATTATTATTGTGTACATGGTGATGGGCTCTTGATCTAGAGAATTGGATCTGTGCTCCAGTTCCCTAAATTAATAATAATAATGATAATTATAATACATACGTACTACTACTACTACTACTAATAATAATAATAATAATAATAATAATGTGTTGTCATTTTTAGATATTTCTAGTAATTTTTTTACATATTTTTTTTACATATTCTGAGTGGCTGTAGGGACAGCTGATAGACTAGGACTATCTCAGTGCCAACCAAGTGTCAAAAAGAAGGGGAGGTGAGCCGCTGTGAGTGGCTTCAGCAGACCCTCGAGATGCGTAATTTTGTCTTATATTGTACAAATTTCTTACACAGTGCCTCAACCAAAGAGACAGTATTCACGTCCAATCAGCAAGAAGCTCAGGAAAAGATTAGAAACTATGAAATAAACTAGAGAAACGAAGGCAGCAGCAGAGAGTGAGGCAGCTGGCCACCACCACCACTGTGGCCGTAGCCGCCACCACCATCACCACTGTGGCTGTCACTGCCACCACCATCACCACTGTGGCTATAGTGATCATGTCTTCACCTATATATACATCTGTCTTGAACACACATGTGGTTACATATGTGACAACCTCACCACTAATCATAGACAAACACAAGCTAGGTGAGGGATTATGGACTTGGAAGATACTAGAGTGGGAGAGTAAATGGTGGCAGGATGCTGCAGCCAGCATTGCCATCACTTGCCATATTATGGCCTATTTTATTCATTCTAGAGTATATATCATGTTTCTACATTATTAATATTGTTTATTATGTTGGATTATGACAAATAACTAAGCTGTAGAGTTGATATTAGCATTATTTTGTCATACCTCCTGAGAGGCTTGAATGGATTAATTGCATTTCAATTAATTTATGCGAGGAAACTCAACTCAGCATACAAACAAATTAGGATACGAAGGTTATGGAACGTATTAAGTTTGTAAGCCGAAGTTCCACTGTAGTATGTTTCCTGTAAAACTCTATGGTCATGGCTCACAACATTTCAGCATGTTCCTCACCTCAAGATAAGATAAGATAAGATTTCGTTCGGATTTTTAACCCCGGAGGGTTAGCCACCCAGGATAACCCAAGAAAGTCAGTGCGTCAACACATGTTGAATGCCCACAGGTGACTGACCTGTTATCACTCCCTGAATTTGAATTAAGTCCTCAGGAAAGTTGCACTCTAGTGTGTCTAGGATGAAACATTCATAAAAATTAAAATTTTTTGGAGGAAAAAAACACGAATTGCCATCATGTCTTTTTCATGAGAGCAAGAACGAAAAAAAAAGTACTTAGAAATATGATAGAAGCAAGCTAATTACATCGACATGTTGCCAGAATTATGCACTATTTTTTGGTAAAAAAAATCCATAATTTTTCAATTTTCTTTTTTTTAATCACTCCTAAAAATATCTCATGCTCCTTAACATTGAGCCCTATCTAATTAGTTGCATGGTGGAACCCTAGTCCTGGCTATTGGAGCCTTTTTTGGGGTGGGGTTGTGGCATGCAAAGAGTATGTTACAATTTATTTTGTGTATATACACACTCCCATATAGGTTGCCTCCCAACCAGAGAACCGGGTGTTAAGGGTTTAACGATTTTTAGGGTACCCATCACTAAATCAGTACTTTGGTTCATTGTCCAATCACAGGTGAGCCCTCGAAATGCTGAGGTGACATTGTTCACTCGTGGTTAGCATTTGTCACACATTAAGGGTTTAACGATTTTTTAGGGTACCCATCACTAAATCAGTACCTTGGTTCATTGTCGAATCACAGGTGAGCCCTCAAAATGCTGAGGTGACATGGTTAGCATTTGTCACACATGCCTAGCAGCTGGTTGATTACAGTGCTTTCTCTCTGGCATCTGTTTTGCCATTCTTTGTCATCATATAGTACAGTTATATTCAACTCCTGTACGTAGTGTATATATATCCGGTGAAGGAAATACAAGTTAAATATTACTGCTGAGTTTGTTTGCTCAAAAAAAAAAAAAATTGACTCTGTAACAGGCCATTCTTACCTGTGTTCAAAATACCCCAAGATCCTTTTCCTTGAGCGAGGTTTGCAGGCTCTCACCCACAAGCTAAGGGGTAGGGAACTCTTGGCATGCATGCCAAACCTGGCATGCCAACAACTTCTTTCCGGCACATGAACCTATCGTCTCATCTCAAAAAAAAAAAAAAAAAAAAAAAAAAAAATTAACATTTATCATGTATCCATTCCAAGGCAAGTGAGGAAATAGTCTGTCGATGCGAAAGATTATTCCACCACTTTTCGTGATAATGTTTTGATAACATCAATCAGGTAGTACTTAACATGGCCTGATTGCAGTTTAGAAGATCATCCTAGAGTTTGTACTAATAACCACAACACCGGTTTTCCCTCCTATTTTCATATTTACGATTAATAGTATGTATATCATTATTAAAAAATTTATTTGCATTCTGCCATTTACAGATTGTACTGGATGTCGCGCCCACGGCCAAGAAACGATGTTATTCAAATGAAGAGGATATCAGAGAATTTAAAGAATAATGGACTGAAAAAATTGGCATAAATGAGAAGGATAATAAAGCATTATGCGTTTTCTGTTCTGAATCAGTTGTTTGTAGGACTTCTTCTGTGAAGAGACGTTTTGAAGCTGTTCATAAAAACTTAAACAAGAAAACTGAGCAAGAACAATGGGAAATGATTTCTCGTGAACTGAGCAAGACAAAAAGTCTGATACTTTGAGGAAATTTATTGCGGGTAGGCCTAGTTCCAAGTTAGTTGCTGCTAGCTTTGAGGTCTCGAAAGTTATTGTTCAGGATGGAAAGCCACTTAGTGATGGGGAGTATATTAAAGAAGCATGGTTAGAATGTGCTTCTTTCTTTTTAACAATCTTTCAGAAAAGGAAAAGATTATTCAGCGCATTAAGATTTGTCTATGAGTAAAAAAACGATTAAGGATAAGATAAATAAACTGGAAAGTAATGCAGCCGAACAGTTAACAAAGGATTTGAGTTCATCTAAGTTCTTTTCTGTGTTGATGAAAGCACAGACATTACATCATCAGCTAGGCTAGCAATTTTTTCTCGATTTTGTAGTGGTGACGATGCGAAGAGATGATTATTTTTGTAACACTACCTGAGCGTACCACTGGGACTGAAATGTTTAAAGCAGTTTGATCGAATTATATATTCGACAGATAGACATTTCAAAAGTAGTAACAGTTACAACAGATGGTGCACCCACCATGACTGATAAGGAAGCAGGATTTGTAAATGTGTTTGCTTAATTAAGATGTTGGTCATCCACTGATAGGCTTTCATTGCTTCATACTAGAGGAGGCTTTATGTACAAAAGCTGGTCTAAAAGAACTTCAAGAAGCGTTGCAAACATTCACGAAGATTGTCAATTACATATGTGCACATGCTTTGAATAAAAGACAATAAAAGGAGGTGGATTCGGTGTACAAAGGACAAACACTGTACAACGATGTTTGTTGGCTTAGTCGAGGTTTTGTTTTGAAACAATTTGTTGAATGTCTGGATGAGATAAATCTCTTTTTTGAGTAACCAACAAGTGTCTTATAAAGAAATGTCTGATATCATGTGGGTTTGTAAGCTGTTTTTTTTTTTTTCAAATGCTTGCGAGAATTTAAACATTAAAATACAGGGCTCTGGTAAGACACTTGATGTTATGTTTGATTACATTATGAAATTTGAAATGAAGCTACGTGGTTTTTAAGAGGAATATAGATAGTGAGAGGTTTAGATACTTTCCAAACCTAAAGAGATACATCAATGATCTCCTAAAGGATGACAAAAGAGACAGCCAATGTCTTTAAACACTATTTTTAAACATCATTGAGTCAACTTTTGAGCAGTTCTCTACAAGAATTTCTAAGTTCACAGAACTTGAAGAGACTCCAAAATTCATTAAGTTTCCAGACAGTATAAAACTGGATGAACTAAACTTGCAGATGTTTTAATGGATAGATATAGATGATTTTAAAATGCAGTTGATTGAATTTCAAAGTAGAAGCCTGATGTGCATTATCTGTCATCAGTGATGCAGTGTGTGTGTGTGTGTGTGTGTGTGTGTGTGTGTGTGTGTACTCACCCGCCTAATTGTACTCACCTAATTGTGGTTGCAGGGGTCTCGAGACTCAGCTCCTGGCCCCACCTCTTCACTGAGTGCTACCAGGTCCCCTCTCTCCTTGCTCATACCTCATCTTAAAGCTATGTATGGTTCCTGCATCCACTACCTCACTTGTTAGGCTATACCACTTCCTGACTACTCTATGACTGAAGAAATACTTCCTAACATCCCTTTGACTCATCTGGGCCTTCAGCTTCCAATTGTGACCCCTTGTTTCTGTGTGCGCTCTCTGGAACATCTTGTCTCTGTCCACCTTGTCTATTCCACGCAGTATGTTGTTTGTTGTTATCATGTCTCCCCTGACCCTCCTGTCCTTCAGTGTTGTCAGGCCGATTTCCCTTAATTGCTCCTTCCACGATAGTGTAGCTTACGTTCTACACACAGAATATAAATTGAAAAATACAATAGTATGGCTGGAACAATTCACAAATAATCTGTAAATTGGATGTGAACTTAAACAGCATTTCTCATCATCCAAGTGTTAATGATAGTTAAGGAGAAGCGCGAGCAAGTAACAATTAGATGTAAGCTTGATAGATCCAAGTTTGTGGGAACAAGACATTGAGTCAACTCATTATACTTTCATCATGAGTTTTTAACAATATTTCACTATATTCTCTCCATCTTCGAAACTTCTCTTCTAACTGTTACATCCATTTGATTCCGTCTTTATCAGCTTACTAGTCTAAGTCTTTTTCTTATTAACGACAAGATAAGCTAAAAAATATCCGCATTCTTTCATTCTTGGTTTAATACCTATTTTTTCACTATATATTTGATGTCCTGTTGGAGAAGAGAATAGATAAAATTAACGAGGAGATACAGGGAAACCAATTATTTAGACTTTAGTCCAGGAAGTGGAAAATACAGTGCTTTCGCTCTAAAAAAATGATTCCTGAACACACCATTCTGAGGATTGGTCTGTTCAGGAACAACAGTACCAGCCCTCTGAACAACTGAAGGAGACACAAAGCACAGTTTCTAATCTCTGGGAAGGGGTGATGGTTGGTAGAGTAAGATACAGTGATTGTACTCAAAACATAAGTTGAAGTGGGAAGAACAGTGTTGCTTACTAATGAATAGGTAGGGATGTTCTGGTTCAGTTGCTTTTGAAATGTGATACTAAGTATACCTCCAGCTGTTGCATTATTGAATAACTGACGTGGGTACAAAAATGAAAAAAAATATATTACCTTTATCTATCTTTCTTTCAACACACCGGCCGTATCCCAGAGTCGGGGTGGACCAAAAGGAAAAACAAAAGTTTCTCCTTTCACATTTAGTAATATATACAGGAGAAGGGGTTACTAGCCCCTTGCTCCTGGCATTTTAGTCGCCTCTTACGACACGCATGTCTTACGGAGGAAGAATTCTGTTCTACATCCCCATGGAGCTATAATATTTATTAAATAAATTAAAGAGAGGCTACATGCTTGCAATTTGTGAGATTTTATCTAAAACTATGTTTAAATGTAATTTTTTTTTTCAGATGGAATACATTTAACTAGTTTAAATATTTTATAGGATTCAAAAAGTTTTTAAGTGAGCACAAATTTTGCTATATGTGCCCATAGTGAGTAATTTGTCTGTAGAAAAATGGAAAACAATCTCCAGACGTAGATCTTGAGAATACTGTAACCCAGACAATGACACCAATGGTCATTTATTCGAGGATTTAAGTGTAGGTCGTTCTGGAGACCATGTGCAGATGAGTCTTTCTAGTTGATTAACTTATCAATCTGACTATTTGTACGAGCACAATGCTGATGTACATCCTTAAAATTAATATTTTCCTATTGAAAACATGAGGATATTACTATTTATTAGTTCCTTCATATTTATTTTATTATACATTAAATTCTTCTTCTTCTTCTTTTTCTTTTTATTATTATTATTATTATTATTATTATTATTATTATTATTATTATTATTATTATTATTATTATTATTAATATTGTTATTATTATTACCTAGGCTGGTAGACAGCAACCAGCCAGGGAGGTACTACTCTCCTACCAAGTGAGTGTGAGACGAAAACCTGTAATTGTTGTACATGATGGTAGGATTGCTGGTGTCTTTTTCCTGTCTCTTAAACACTCGGGATACCAGGTATATCTTGCTACTTATACTTACACAGAGGTGAAAGTACACATGCATGTACATGCATATATAAAGATACCCATCTGGGTTTTAATCTGTTTTCTTAATAGTCCTTGTTCTTCTGTATTTCCTCTTATCTCCATGAGGAAGTGGAACAGAATTATTCTACAGTAAACCATGCGTGTCGTAAGAGACGACTACAATGCCGGGAGCAAGGGTCTAGTAACCCCTTCTGCATACATTACTAAATTTAAAAAGAAAATCTTAGGTTTTTCTTTTTGATCACCCTGCCTCGGTAAAATACGGACGGTTTGTTGAAAAACACAATTATTTTTATTAATATTATTATTATTATTATTATTATTATTATTATTATTATTGTTATTGTTATTGTTATTAATATTAAATCTATAGGGAAGAATTAAGCCATGTAACGCTTAGGTATGATCTGAGGAAGGGAAAAAGAGCGCCAGTCTTTGGTTCAAGAGACCTTCGCCAGCATCGTGACATAACGGAAACGAAGGTCTCACAGAAACTCAAAAACATGAAAGCATTTGTGCTACAGACGTATATGCAAACAGTCACTTCCTCCCTCGAGTGAGCACACTTTCATACAGGCAAGTGGTTACTGTGTATTGGCAATGCCATTTGCGTAACGCCACTTGCAAGAGACTTCTCGTTAAGAAAAATTAGGCAGGAAGTATTTACTGTAGCTAGTGCAACATTGTCATCACACCCCATAAGCTGCAACGTTCCTCCTGAAATGAACTGTTGGGAAACCATTCACAAATAGTTCATCGCGTTAAGTGCTGAGCTTCCCCCGTCGTAAGTGAGAACTGAGGCATGGTGATATGTAAGACGAAGGTCGTACATGAGTGACTAAGACAGAAACTGGAATGTATGATTGGACCAAAACTTCGTGTAGTTCACCCCTGATTGTGTTAGATGCGTAAGAGGTGAGACATAATCGGTTATGTAGGTCATCAGTGGTCATGACAGAGTACGGATTAAAGAAAAAATAGAATATATCACGAGATACAAGCATACACCGAGGCTATTTGCTGTGAAGTACTATGTGATCAACTACTGTTAAGATAATCCTATAACATCTTGAACACGAGACTGAGGACATGAGCAAGAATAGAACATACACTTAACTAATTTTCCGTACATATTATAAAGAGGTTTGGCTACGTTAAGGTGCTAACATCACTTAAAATTATAACATCCTTCACTTTAACTGGTTAATAGTAAAGGTGAGGATGGTTATGTTGATCTAACAGAAAATAAAAACCGCCAAGAAGACTGAGCAGTTGAGAGTAAATGACGAACGTTAACATTATTTGAGGTCGTATTTTCCTTTACTCGACGACTGACTCATAGTATAGCCCGACTTCTTAAGAGGTGGATGGTTCTCAGGAAATGAATAAATAGATAATGATATACAAAGAAGACCAAGGTTATTATGTTTGTGGTGGTGATTTTCAAATGCTTTTACGATGAGGAGCTTAGTGATTACTGGATAGGAGAAATGCAATACGTATGTGCCTTCCTGACAGAAATATAGAACGTTGAAGCTACATGACCAATATTATGTCTGGTTGGCGAAAGATAATATTGGTTGCCAGTGTGATGCAGGAGGCAGTGATATCTGGTTGCAGAAAGTGAAGATTTGCTACGTAAGTTGAGCAGATTTACTCTGCCTAGGATGAGGTCGGAAACTATGTTGTCCAGGTCTTGAGGTGGCACAGATGTGCGTAAGTGCTGCGAGAAACTCATGGGGCTAGCGTAAGTGCTGCGAGAACTCATGGGCTAGCGTAAGTGCTGCGAGAAACTCATGGGGGCTAGCGTAAGTGGCTGCGAGAAACTCATGGGGCTAGCGTAAGTGCTGCGAGAAATCCTATGGGCTAGCGTAAGTGCTGCGAGAAACTCATGGGGTTATGCGTAAGTGCTGCGAGAAACTCATGGGGGCTAGCGTAAGTGCTGCGAGAAACTCATGGGACTAGCGTAAAAGTGCTGCGAGAAACTCATGGGGCTAGCTTAAGTGCTGCGAGAAACTCATGGGGCATAGCGTAAGTGCTCGAGAAACTCATGGGGCTAGCCTAAGTGCTGCGAGAAACTCATGGGGCTAGAGGAAGTTGGACATTCATTTTCCACAGCAGGCTATGAAAGTCTTGCTTTTATGGGTTTACTAAGTTCTCTACACATATGCTACTAAGTTGACAAATCTATGTAACTGTATTTGTGTATACCTGAATAAACATACTTAGTTATTTACTCACTAAAGCTCTAGCTGTTGTCAGTGGATGGGAGGTAAGTAGTCTGTCATTGCGGTTAAACTGCTTTCTGACAGTGGCCCGCGGCAATTATAATGATTTGAAAATAGTGGAGGGGACTGGGCTAATACGACAAGATTTTGTAAAAAAAAAAGTATAGAAAGTCGTTCGACTGTGTGTGAAGGGAAGTGGTGGTGTACTGCAAACAAAATGAAATGTTTGTGAAACGGTTAGTATAATGTACAAAACCTAATAGAAAGAAATAGAAGATAGGAAAAATGCAAGAAAGCATTTTGTTACCTATTATAGTAATGGTTATAGTGCTAGAAATACGAACCAGGCAAAAACCTGAGTCATGAATGTCAATAACAATAATAACCTAACAGTGAGCTGTAAACCTGCCTTAAAGAAAGAGCTTAAAATATTGTAACCCACCGTAATCATTCAGTGTTAACGAGATTTCAGTGGATTCAGGAAAGTTCAGCTGTAAAATAATGTTTTAAAAAAATAATTTCTTATGTCATGATATGTCAATATCATGTTCTACGTCAACAATACCATGTTCTACGTCAACAATACCATGTTCTACGTCAACAATACCATGTTCTCCGTCAACAATACCATGTTCTATGTCAACAATACCATGTTCTACGTCAACAATACCATGTTCTACGTCAACAATACCATGTTCTACGTCAAAAATACCATGTTAAACGTCAACAATACAATGTTCAACGTCAACAATACCATGTTCTACGTAAAAAATACCATGTTCAACGTCAACAATACCATGTTCTACGTCAACAATACCATGTTCTACGTCAAAAATACCATGTTCAACGTCAACAATACAATGTTCAACGTCAACAATACCATGTTCTACGTCAAAAATACCATGTTAAACGTCAACAATACAATGTTCAACGTCAACAGTACCATGTTCTACGTCAAAAATACCATGTTAAAACGTCACAATACCATGTTCAACGTCAACAATACCATGTTCTACGTCAAAAATACCATGTTCAACGTCAACAATACAATGTTCTACGTCAACAATACCATGTTCTACGTCAAAAATACCATGTTCTACATCAACAATACCATGTTCTACGTCAACAATACCATGTTCTACGTCAACAATACCATGTTCTACGTCAACAATACCATGCTCTATGTGAGGGAAAAGTTCAATAGATAGGAGTAGCGATATAGTAACAATAGTTTCATTGCTGGCTACTTGTTAAGGTAGGGTAAGTCCAGTTCCCGCTATTCCCGCCTTTTTTCCCCCACCCAGAAAGTGATAGTTTGATTGCCGGCTGCTTGTTAAGGTAGGGTCAGTCTAGCTCCCACTATCCCTTCCCCCTCCTCTCTCCCCCCCCCCCCCGAAAGGTGACGTGTGGGGCTCCGGTCCAAACAGTAATCACTAGACTCACAGCTCCCAGCACTACTGTAAGTACAATGCCTGCCTTGTATCTAGTGGATTTATTGGTTGAAAGCTTTGCTTTTGACCAATAATAAACTTAGTCCTTTCAGTCTTGCTCTAAGTTGACTGTTGTAATAGTCACCACATCTTTTAGGTATTGTACTTATTATGGAGAGTGATTTCTTAAGCAGTGGATAACCTGTATATCTTTCCAGCTTGGATGACAGAGAGGGTCACCTGCCAATCAACGAGTAGAATTGAAGGAGATGGACTAACGTTCTGAGATGTCCCGAACTTTGATCCACTTACCTGTTTGTGTATGCAAGTAGCAGGATATAACCCCTCATCATTGCAGGGGAGAAAACCTGCTTTCCTGTCATCTGGAAGGATTATTGAAAGCTAGAAAATCTGTGAAGAACGAGCCGGTGGGTTATCATCAACACCTGCGACCCCCCTCCCCCCCAGCATCTGCAACGGCTACGATTTCAACAACACCAGTGTCACCAACACCAGACACCTACGTTTATATACATTTGTATTAGCGTTGAATTCAGTTATTTATATTTTTTCGTTTTTCATTTTCTTTAATGTAGGATTAATACTTCATATTTAAGTGTTTTATATTTTATATTTTCTAAATAATAAAGTGTTTATGTTTGTCAGTTTTTATTCTTTTTTCTATACATTAATTTTCCTGAGGAGGAGCCAGCCTTAGTAATACTGACTGAAGTTGTTACAGGGCTGAGTAAGCCTTCACAAGTGGCGACCTTGCCAGGATCAACTCTACTGAATCAAGATTCAATTCCATCTCGAATCTACCATTGGAACTTCAGCGCCGCATACCACAGACGGTTACCACCAGCCATGAGTAATCATTCTCTATGGTAGGACTACAGTACAGGTATTTAAAAGATTTGGTGATTGTTATAGTCTCAATTTATTGTAAGTCAAGTCAAGGCAGGAATACTAGTTAATTCTGCCATCTCTTTTTGTGTGAGCTTGAAACACTTTGGAGATTAGAATCTAGGAACCCGAGATTTTCAGTGACAATTTGTTTCATTGAGCTCTTTATTATATCAAGGGAACTGTCATAGGACACTCTTGATTTGTTGGTGAAAAGATTGGATGGTCAAGTGACCCCATTCTACTTACTGTTTGCTCGGAGCCGACATAGAATCCTTCGTTTATAATAATACATATTGTTTAATTAAAGCAGGGATCGAGCCCTCTGGTTTATTTACAGTTTGAGCGGAGCAGGAATTGAACCCTCCGTTTTCTTTAATACCCGTTTCATTTCCCCTGATAGTTTAAGTTATTCTTGCAAGCATAGAGGAATACCAGTTTTTAATGAACGCTGGAAGTAAGTTAGGAATAACAGGAAAAATTTAGAATCTTTCATTAGTGCTAAGATCAGGAAAGACTTGAAAGAGAGAGAAGAAAGACAGTTAGAAAGGGAAAGAGATGAAGAAAAGGAGAGAGAGAGAATCGAAAGAGAAGAGAAAAAGGAGAAAGAGAACCTTGAAAGACAGGAGAAAAAGGAGAGAGAGAGAGAGTTGAGAGAGAAATCCAAGACAGTTAGAAAGAGAAAGAGAAGACAAAAGGAGCGTTGATAGACTTAGATAGTGAAAAAAGAGCTAGAGAACATGAGCAACGAGCTAAAATACGTGAGGAACAAGCTAAGATACGTGAGGAACAGGTTAAATTAAGAGAACTTGAGGAAAGAGCAAAGGATAGAGAAGTTGAGGAAAAAACTAGAGAACGTGAGGAAAAAGCTAGAGAACTTGAGTTAATAGAGAGAGAAAAGGATCGTGAGCTCGAAAAATCTCGCCTTGAATTAGAGAATAAAATGTTAACTCTTACACAACAACAATTAGAGGAAGGAGTACTTGAACATCATGCAGTTAGTGCACATATTCCAACACCTAATTTACCTCCCTTCACAGAGGGGGAAGACATAACTTCATACATTATCAGGTTTGAAAATACCGCTACCCTCTGTGAATGGCCTGCTGACACCTGGGCTACCAGGTTAGGAATGTTATTTTCTGGTACAGCTTTGAATATCTATGCAACTTTGTCGCAGGATATTATATGTAATTATAACCTAATGAAGAAGGCAATCCTTAAAGCATATCAAAAAATCACTAATTCGATTGCAGTTATCTGGGTAATTCCATGATATATTGAAACTAAGTGATTTGTGATCACTTTCCCCAAGCTTATCATTAACCTCAAGATTATTAATTAGTGTTGCAGTCAGCATTTGTCAAACTTGCTTAGCTGTTGGTTGATTATGGTGCTCTCTCTCTCTCTCTCTCTCTCTCTCTCTCTCTCTCTCTCTCTCTCTCTCTCTCTCTCTCTCTCTCTCTCTCTCGCTCTCTCTCTCTTTCTCTCTCTCTCTTTCTCTCTCTCTTTCTCTCTCTCTCTCTCTCTCTCTCTCTCTCTCTCTCTCTCTCTCTCTCTCTCTGGCTTCTGTTGCCATTCTTTGTCACCAAGTGTTTACACTTATTTCAACTCCTGTACATATGTTCATAAGTCTACATAATTGTATATATCTTTGAAGGAAATACTAGTTAAATATTACAGTGAGTTTGTTTTTGCTTCAAAAACTCATTACGAACAGGTTAGGCTATTCTATTACCTTTGTTCATAACTGGTAATGATTACTTTAATTAATGTTACCCAACAGGATACTGATTGACTGGCTCCTCGTGGCAGCTGAGTTGGTTGTCAGAGATGTGTAAGGTGCCCTTGGGACAGATAGGACACTAGGGCAGCGGCTGAGATGTAGGTCTTTGGTCTTGTACAAGGCATAAAACCACCTGCTTGGCTGAGATCCGAGTGGTTGGGTGACGTGTGAGTATGTTGACCAATTTAGACATCCTGTTGGTTTGGTCCGAGAGCAGATCTCTAAGCAAGAGACCCCGCCAGTCAAGTTCCCTTTTCTCTGACACTGATCCTTCTTCTGTCTCCTCTTGTAGCAGTAATTGCACATGGTATCTCTGCCTCCTCCGGTGCCTGGGAGGGTGGGCTCAGGTTTATTGCACTTCTTGTGTTTTGATTATAATTTAGTAGCTGATTTATCCGTAGGCTTTGCCGCCGGTGAGCCTGAAGATTATTTACTTGGTGAGCATTTTCCTGGAACTGAGTCGGTGGAAGGTGAGATGGCTGTAGATGTTCTCTTCCTCTTCCACGTCTTCTTCCACGTCCTCTACCCCTCCCCAATACAATTCTATCAGATATGTCCCTCCTGTTTTTACAATAGCCCAGTACTTGTTCATGTGCAATGTTGGTCCCCTGATTAACTCCACCAATCTCTGGTGGAGAAAATTCTCTCTCTCTCTCTCTCTCCTCTCTCTCTTCTCTCTCTCTCTCCTCTCTCTCTCTCTCTCTCTCTCTCTCTCTCTCTCTCTCGCTCTCTCTCTCTATCTCTCATATCACAAAATAATGGTACAGGAAATACCATTATGAATCACTGGAATATCCGAACATATATTTCGAAAAGGCATTAAACTATCGGATATTTTCTTATTGTACCGCGCTACCTCTTATGAAATGTGTAAATCTTACATTGAGGCATATTAAACTATGTTATCGGAAATTATTGTATTTTATAATACTTATCGGAAAAGGATATATAATTATCAGACACACACACACACACAACACACACAAACACACACACACACACACACACACACACCACACACACACACACACACACACACACACACACACACACACACACACACACACAGACGCACACACACACAGCAGGAAAAAAAGTAACAGTGAATGAAGTACTAGGTAATCAGGCTTAGGAATTAAGGAGGGAAGCTCACAGGAATTACCAGGAAGTATGTGAAGAGTTCAGCACGAGATTTTAGGAGGTATTCTCATATGAGAAAGTCTTCAGGAAAACAGAGGCAGAAAAGCACATAAGTAAGTGCTGGACACACTACACACAAACGAGGGGGAGGAGGAGGAGCTGAAGAAACTTTAATGAGAATTAGATACCTCCAAGCCGGTGGGCCCAGATATAATAATAATAATAATAATAATAATAATAATAATAATAATAATATCTTTACTAGAAGTCCATGTACATGGTATACAGGCCTAGCTGACGTCAATGATATACTACTATACAGAAAGCCGCTCGTTGTGCAGAGCATTTAGGGTAAATTAGGTCAGTTTTGACCCAGGATGTGACCCACACCAGTCGACTAACACCCAGTTACCCATTTTGTACTGATGAGTCAACATGAACAGCAGATGTCTTATGGAAAGACGTCCTTGTGTTTTCCAGCCGTACCGGGGATTCAGTCTCCGGACCTCAGTGTGTGAGTTGAGTGCCCTAGTGAGCGAGCTACGGGACAACTACCATCTCTCGATGGGTCCTCAGGCCACTTTGTATGCTACTGACAACAATCTTCAACAAATCTATCGAAACAGGGCAACTGATAGGGGTGTGGAAAACAGCAAGTATAGTCTCAATTTTTAAGGAAGAAGACAGACCTGTGTCTCTGACACGTACATTCGTGGAGAAGATTGACAGGAGAAGATGAAAAATTCTGTATCACAAACCTACTGTAATAACAAAAGTAAGAGAGCTGAGAGAGCAAGGGGAAGATTGCATTTTCTTGGATTGTAAGAAATCTTTTGACACTGATACAAATTCTTGGAAAAGCACTGCAATGAATCAGAGGATATATGACTGGAAGGAAACAACGAGTGATAATACAATACGAGGAGTCAGAATGGGCAAATGTGTCAAGTGAGGTTCCACTAGAATCAGTCATTGGACCATTGTTGTTTGTAGATGTAAAACTAATGACAAGAATACAAGCGGTGAGATTCGAGGAAGACTACAAACGGATCTGGACAGGCTGCAAGCCTCGTCCAACAAATGGCTCCTGGAGTTTAACTCCACCGTGTGCAAAGTCATAAAACTTGAGGAAGAACAAAGAAGACACCAGACGGAACACTGGCTCGGAAGTCAAGGTGCTCCTAGTCTCACTCAAGGAAAAGGATCTTGGCGTGTATGTCATATTCTTCTCATGCCCTGAAGTGAATAACACTCAAATAACTGTTGCATCACATGAGTCCACCGCAATCATAAAAATAGACAGTGTACACCATTTACGTCAGGCTCATAGTGAGTGTGCAACACCACGATTGAACCTACGCCTAGTCAAGCACTTCAGCAAAGTACAAAAAGTTCAAATTTTTGCACTTGATGTTAGGAAGTATTTCTTCAGCCTTAGAATTGTCAGAAAGTGAAACAATATGGAGAGTGTAATGTGACAGGATTTGAAAACAGCTTTGAGAACAGTTACGATAAGGCTGTTGGAGCGGAGAGAGAGTGGACCTAACAGCAACCAATGAAGAGGCGGAGTCAGGAGCTATGAACCGTCTTCTGTAACTGTATATGGTTGAGTATATATATGTGAGAACATTCATACAAACACACACACACAGGAGACAGAAGGGCCTCCAGAAAGGCAGAGAGGTGGGGTACACCCTGAAGTGTTGGACATAATACATACAACCGAGGAAGACGTGAAGAGGCTGTTAAGCGAGCTAGACACCTCAAAGGCGATAAGGCCGGATAACATGTCTCCATGGGTCCTGAGAGAGGGAGCAGAGGTACTTTGTTTACAACTAACAACAATCTTCAACACATCTATCGAAACAGAACGATTACCAGAAGTATGGAAGACAGCATATGTAGTCCCAATTTTTTTAAAAAATGAGACAGACACGAAGCATTGAACTACACACCAGTGTCGCTGACGTGTATAGTTAGCAAGGTCATGGGGAAAATTATCAGGAGCAGAGTGGTGGAGCACCAAGAAAGGAATGAGCTTTTCAACGACAGCCAGCACGGCTTCAGGGACGAGAAGTCCTGCATCACAAGCCTACTGGAGTTCTATGACAGGGTGACGGCAGTAAGACAAGAGAGGGGTGGGTGGATTGCATTTTCTTGGACAGTAAGATGGCGTTTAATACAGTTCCACTTAAGAGATTAGTGCAGAAGCTGGAGGACCAGGCAGGAAAACAGGGAAGGCACTACAGTGGATCACAGAATACCTGTCAGGAAGACAACAGCGAGTCATGGTACGTGGCGAGGTGTTAGAGTGGGCCCCGGTAACGAGCGGTGTGCCACAGGGATCAGTCCTAAGACCGGTGCTGTTTCTGGTATTTGTGAACGACATGACGGAAGGAATAATCTTTGAAGTGTCCCTGTTTGCAGATGATGCGAAGTTGATGAGAAGAATTCAGTCAGAAAGAAGACCAGGCAGAACTACAAAGGGATCTGGATAGACTGAACGCCTGGTCCAGCAATTGGCTCCAGATGTTCAACCCCACCAAGTGCAAAGTCATGAAGATTGAGGAAGGGCAAAGAAGACAATAGACGGAGTACAGTCTAGGGGACCAGAGCTTATAAACCTCACTCTAGGAAAAGGATCTTGGTGTGAGTATAACACCGGGAACATCTCTTGAGGCGCACATCAACCAAATAATTGCTGCAGCATATGGGTGCCTAGGAAAAAAAAGAACAGCATTCCACCATCTTAGTAAGGAATCATTCAGCACCCTGTACACTGAGTACGTTAGGCCCATATGGGAGTATGCGGCACTAGTTTGGAACCCACACCTAGCCAAGCATGTTAAGAACTGGAGAAAGTGCAAAGGTTCGCAACAAGACTAGTCCCAGAGCTAAGGGGTATGTCCTACGAGGACATACCCACTCTGACATCTTGGCAAGTACCATGACTCGCTGTTACCTTTCTGTAAGGTATTCTATGATCCATTGCAGTGCTTGTTATACCTTCCTCCTCCTCCAACTTCTGCACTAATCTCTTGTGTTGAACTGTGCCAAAAGGCTTCTTATAGTCCAAGAAAATGCAATCTACCAACTATTCTCTCTCTTACCTTACTGCAGTCACCTTGTCATAGAACTCCAGTAGGCTTGTGATGCAGGATTTTCCTTCCCAGGAACCGTGTTTGTTGTCATGAATAAGCTCATTCCATCTCGGTGATCCACCACTCTTCCCCTGATAATCTTTTCCATGACTTTACGTACAATACATGTCAATGACACTGGTCTGTAATTTATTGTGTGTCTGTCTCCTTTCTTGAAAATAGGGACTACATTTGTTGTCTTCCACACCTCAAGTAGTCACCCTGTTTTGATAGATGTGTTGAAGATTAATGTTATTGGTACACAGAGCACCTCTGCTTCCTCTCTCAGGACCCACGTAGAGATGTTGTCTGGCCCCATCGTTTTGAGGTATCTAGTTCACTTAGCTGCGTCTTCATCTCCTCCTCAGTTGTGTGTATTGTGTCCAGCTCTTGATGGTGTAGCGCACCACTCCGGGTTTCTGAGGTCCTTTCTGTCTCCACTGGAAATACTTCTTCAAATCTCTTGTTGAGTTCTTCACATACTTCTCGGTCGTTTCGTGAGATCTCCCTTCCTTCTTCAGCCTGATTCCCTGGTCTTTGTTGTTGTCCTTCTGATGTGACAATAAAACAGCTTTGTGTTTGAATGGTCTTTCGCTACTATGTCATTTTCGTATTGTTGCTGGGCCTCCCTCTTTTGGGTGAACCAAGGGCTCGTTTTGGTCTTCTTATTATTTCTGTTGCCCTTGGATATGAACCTCTCCTCTGTTCCCTAGCATAATGCTGTCACGTATTCCATTATATCACTTACTAATTTTCCTGCTAGTTCTCCATCCCACTGAGCCTCTTGCAGGAAATTCCTCATGCCTATGTAGTCACCTCTTTTGTAGTTTAGCTTCATTCATCTTGCCCTTCCTGCTTCCATCTCCACTTGTAATTCTACTAAGTATTCGAAGATCAAGACGATGTGATCAATAGCTCTGAGGGGCCTGTCATATGTGATGTCCTTCTGCACTACTCAAGGTGTCCCTAACGCGTTGATGCATGAGGTTTTTCAGTACCACCTCCATTACCTTAGCCCTCCACGTTCCTGGTCTTGTGTGTGTGTGTGTGTGTGTGTGTGTGTGTGTGTGTGTGGTGTGTGTGTGTGTGTGCGTGTGTGTGTGTGTGTGTGTGTGTGTGTGTGTGTGTGTGTGTGTGTGTGTACTCACCTAACTGTGGTTACAGGGGCCGAGACCTAGCTTCTGGCCCCGCCTCTTCACTGATCGCTACTAGGTCCTCTCTCTCCCCCTGCTCCATGAGTTTTATCATACCTCGTCTTAAAACTATATATGGTTCCTGCCTACACTACATCACTTGTCAGACTATTCCTCTGCCTGACAACTCTATGACTAAAGAAATACTTTCTAACATCTCTTTGGCACATCTCAGTCTGTAACTTCCAACTGTGACTCCTTGTTTCTGTGTCCCATCTCTGGAACATCCTGTCTCTGTCCCCCTTGTCAACTCCTCGCATTATTTTCTTTGTCGCTATCAAATCTCCCCTAACCCACCTGTCCTCCAGTGTCGTCAGGCCGACTCCCCTTAACCTTTCTTCATCGGACAGTCCTCTTAGCTCCGGAACTATCCTTGTTGCAAACTCTTACACGTTCTTTAATTTCTTGACGTGCTTGACCAGGTGTGGGTTCCAAACTGGTGCTGCATACTCCAGTATGGGCCTGACGTACACGGTGTACAGAGTCTTAAACGATTCCTCACTGCGATATCGGAACGGTATTCTTAGGTTTGCCAGGCGCCCATATGCTGCAGCAGTTATCTAGTTGATGTGTGCCTCAGGAGATGCGCTCGGGATTATACTCACCCAAGATCCTTTTCCTTGATTATGGTTAGCGGTCTTTGGCCACTGAACCTATACTCTGCGGTCTTCTTTGCCCATCCCCTATCTTATGACTTCACAATTGGCAGGGTTAAATTCAGTAAGCCAGTTGCTGGACCAAGCTTCCAACCTGTCCAGGTCTCATAGTAGTCCTGCCTGATCCTCATCCGACTAAATTCTCCTCATTAACATCCCATCATCTGCATGTGTGTGTGTTTGTGAGTGTGTTTGTGTGTGTGTGTGTGTGTGTGTGTGTGTGTGTGTGTGTGTGTGTGTGTGGTGTGTGTGTGTGTGTGTGTGTGTAAGATAAGTGGAACAGACATACATATTTCCGAAGACATGAGTCAATATAGATAAAAATTAAAGCAAATTAAAAAAATAATAAAAGGTGAGAAAGAAAGTAATGGAAAGCAAGGAACCAGAAATAAGATAGAGGGACTGAGCGTAGGAAGAGAGAATTGATGGGAAAGATCTGTTGAATGAGTGTTGATGGAGGAGAGAAAAAGAGGAGCAGCAGCAGTAACGTGAAGGGAGAGCTTGCGAGGAGTGAGAGAGAGAGAGAGAGAGAGAGAGAGAGAGAGAGAGGTGGTTATTAATGGTATGAGGATGAATTAAATGAGATAAGTAAAGGTTGAGTCGTAAGTTTAAGCAAGATGAGTTAATATGGGAAGAAAATGGAATTTGAAGTGGATAGATGGACAAGGAAAAACTAGTAGGTGCAAAAAGAAAGAATGAAGAAGTAGAAGTAGGAGACAATCAAGGTAGGTGGAGGGTATGAAGAAGAGAGAAGTGAAAGATGAGAGAGAAGGGAGAGAACACTAAGTGACTGTGGGAAAAAGGTTAAAAAGGAGTAACAGAGAGGGAAAAGTAGGAGAATGAAGTAGAGAAGATGAGAACGATGAGACTAATGGAGGATAAAGAAGATGAGGAAGAAGAAGAACAGGGCGAGAACGAGAAAGAAGAACACGAGAAGGAGGACGAAGAAGAATAACAGGATGAAGAAGAAGATGAGATGGAGGATTACCAACCTGGTAATCCTGGATTACCAGCCACCTAGAAATTAAGCAACATGCTTCTGAGTAAGGAAACAAGATACTGGAACCGTCTTTGGTAGGGTTATGATGGCTGCCGAACAGTCCCTCCAGGTTAGGCAAGATTGTGTTACGATAGATTAGTTATGTTTAGATTAGGTTAGGTTAGCTAAATGTAGGTTAGGTTAGTGTAGGTTACATTAAGTGAGGTTAGGTAAGTTTTGATGCGGTTTTAGTTAATTCAAGTAAGTAGTAGGTCAGTTCAGCTTAAATTACTGTGATATAATGCAAGGTACTGTTTTAACTTATTCCAAAATTTTGAATGTATGCGTGACTTGTTATGTTCATCTTTGTTTTAAATAAATAATTAAAAACGTTAAGTTTGAGAAACATACTTGACCTTCTGTTTCAGTTAAACTACTCATCAATGAATCATGTCTAAGGAAAATTATCGTAATATTGAAAAGACAGGTAAAATTATGGGTTTTACAAACAAGAATTTCTTTGTATATCCAGAAATTTGGCTCCTCAACACAAAACGATTCAATAATGTACAACATATATGTAATATACAACAAAGTTGTATGACAGCATCCTTTAAGTACATATGTTTACCAGAATACAATAACCAGTGTGTATTTTACAACTTGCACAAGTCAAATCAATCAGGAAGCTAAATAAAAAAAAATGAACCAGAGATAAAGAGTACACAAGACTAAACCATCAAATTATTTAGTTTCTCTGATGCTCATCAGTGGCTGAGTCCCAAAACTAGAACTCAGTAAGTTGAAACACGATCCAGCGTGTATACACCACTCTGTACCTGTGTTCAGTATTGACAAGGTATATAAACTAAGTGCACAGTGACATAGTTTAAGATATATGTTTTTGAAAGAGAAATGTGTTTGATGGAGCCTGATGGAGAGCAAACTGACATTAACCGATTCTCGACACTACCTCCGCCTCCCTGAACTAAGTCAACAATGTAGGTAAAAAACGAAAAAGTTCATATTTGACATTAATGTGCACACACATGTTATTGTGAATAGGAAGAAAAAAAAAACAGGCTTTTAGAAGATGCGTACACAGTGAAAGTGAAGGGTAAGATTTGCCTGTGACGTTCACATTAGCCGACTGCATCATAAGCCAAGAGAGAAATGGTGGAAGACTGTCACGGTAATAGCTAAAACACTAAACCCTGGCCATTCTAGTTATGTAAATATTTAAGGATACACACACACACAAACACACACACACACACACACACACACACACACACACACACACACAACACACACACACACACACACACACACACACACAGAATAGCGTTCCGATACCTTAGTAAGGAATCGTTCAAGACACTGTACACCGTGTACGTCAGGCCCATACTGGAGTATGCAGCACCAGTTTGGAACCCACACCTGGTCAAGTACGTTAAGAAATTTGAGAAAGTGCAAAGGTTTGCGACATGGTTAGTTCCAGAGCTAAGGGGAATGTCCAACGAAGAAATGTTAATACGCACGAAATAGGACACATATCTGCAGACGACGTTTCGATTCGTCGTGAAATGAAATAACATGGACCGAAATAGTTCCAAACGAACCAAAATGTCATTCAAAGAATTCTTTAGTTTTGTGGGATGGTTACTGACTGACCTACGTAACCAGGAGATAACACAGTCAAACATCAGCTACTATTGGTTCTCAAGGACTGTGATATGTTCGACCAGGCACCAGGTCATTCTGACCTCTACCTAGAGACAGTCTGACGTACTGATGATGGAAACACCCGACACTCAACTCAGTGATATATTTCACAGTTATACGTTAAGGTAGAGCCTTCTACGTGTTCATTCTACTGTGTAAACATATTCTTATTATTTTTAATAGTACTCTTGTTGTTGTTAATAATAATAATAATAATAATAATAATAATAAATAATAATAATAATAATAATAATATTATTATTATTATTATTATTATTATTATTATTATTATTAACATAGATTGCGAATCAGTAATCTTGTGAGGGTTATTTATTGGAAAAAGTGGAGGCTGGATATATCGTTCGATAACCGCGCGTGTATCACGTAGCGCAGGATGTAGTGAAAGACTGATCCTCCGTCCGCTAAACCCGTGTTTGTCAGTCAGGGTAGTGACAATGGAGGACTGATCAACCATACGCTATACCTGTATGCGGTGAATTAGACAAATTTCCAACATCTGGGTGCTGCACAGTTATCTTATTCACCACTGCATCGGTATTAAATATTTTTGATCTAGTTAAATCCCCGAGGTTCATCCAATACAAGGAGAGGTGGATGCTAGATGTTCCCTCCGGTATTACTGAGACGGTCATGTCTCAGTCATGTCTCAGGATAAGCTGGTTCTTTCGTAGTGTGACGAAGTTATTCCTCACTCACTTGGAAGTAGTACAAGGGATGATGAGCGCCCCAGCAGCACAGGTCCAGAAACTCCTCTTTAAATGCCCCAAAAGGAAGGTTCCTTGATGTTGGTGAGGGGCTCTTGATTTAGGGAATTGGATCTGTGCTCCAGTTCCCCGAATTAAGCCTGAATGCTTTCCACATCCCCCCCCATCCCAGGCGCTGTATAATCCTCCGGGTTTAGCGCTTCCCCTTGATTATAATAATAATAATCCTCTTTAAATGGTCACGAAATACTTAAATTTTTACACCGTTATCACCTTTGCTCTTGATAACAAAACCGTAATCATTACCTCCCTTGCAATAATAATGATAATAATACAAATAAAGAACAACAAGAACTAGAAGATAACAATAACAACTTCAACAATAACAATAACATCAACATTAATAATAATAATAATAATAATAATAATAATAATAATAATAAAGAAAATAAAAGAAGAAAATAGCATCATCAACAACATCAAAAATTAAAATAAGTAAAAAAAGAAGGACAAGAAGAACAAAAAGAAGAAGAGGAACAAGAACTACAACGACAGCAACAACAACAGTAATGAGAGGTGAAGGTTTATGAACTAAAGGAGGCAGATACAAGCAACTACAGGTAGAAAGATTGGTTAGAGAGAGAATAAATAATGAGGCTGAAGACGTATCGGGTAGATTTAAAAAAACAGTGTTAGAATGTTCAGCAGATGTTTGTCAATACTGCGGTCAAAAGAAAGTGTAAGAATTTTGGAGGAATAAGCTTGTTGAGTATACCTGGTAAGATTTATGGTAGAGTTATTATTGAAAGAATTAAGAGTAAGGTATATAGCTGGATCGTAGATGAAAAACGAGGCTTTAGAAAGGGTAATAGTTGTGTACATCAAGTGTTTACAGTGAATCATATAAGTGATTAGTATAAACGAAAGGGTAAAGAGGTTTCCATTGCATTTTTTGATTTGAAAAAGGCATATGATAGGATGGATCGGGGATGAATGTCTCAGATGATGCAAGTGTATGGAATATGTGGTAAGCTGCTTAAAGCATTTAAGAAGTTTTATGCAACCATGAATGCAACTTCTTCTTACGTGGGTGTTTTGGCGCTTGCTCAATGTGTCCATTCCCAAGAGCTTCGATTTTGCTCTGTCTCACTACCACTGCTCTGAATCCATTCATCTGTCTTCCATTTCTTATGATCGAGTGCCCAATGCAGCCTTTTTTTCTTTATAGCAGAAATCAATAATGTTTCTTGACCGGATTTCCGACAGTCCTGTCATCTCTCAGGAGCCTTCATCAAACAGTTGAAGAATCAACATTTATGCCAGCTGAAGACAAATTTCTCTCCAGATCTTTGCTTATTTTCTTAAGATACTTCACACTATTTCTGATGATAGTCTTCTCATCATGAAGAGTTCTCTTCCGTTATCTTCCACATCATCCTCGGCACAGCACAGAAAAGTCTCCAGTGTCATCATCTTTCTTCAGAATCCGACCAACAGCTGACTTTGCTAGGATTAAATTTTCAATGAACTGTCTGATATAGAGCTCTAATCAATATGTTTTCTAAGAGCTACAATACTTGCACGCTTCCTAGGTGTGACATCCATCACGAATTTCAGTAGAAATCATGAAATGAAGGGGAGAAATTGGCAAAAAACACATTCACTCATGGAGCTTGAAGGCAGGACAAGCCTTACAGAACAACAGTTATTGTAGCACTGACGAGAGTCTCTGGGTTACACTACAGCTGGATAGCTGCCAGAAGTCGGCAGCAAACTTTTCTGGAAAGGAAAAGAACCCTCACTATAATTATTAAGCCGGAGACTAAAACGTGTTATGAGATGATCACAAAAATTACTCCTATCCCAAATAATTTAAACACTACTGTAGTTTCACTGATGTAAGACCCACTACATAAGTGTAGGAGACCGAGACAGTAATGAAGAAAATAGCTACAATGGCTCCCGTGATACCAGAAAGTCAACTGTGCCAAAGGAGTTAAAGAAAAGTTTCACATTTCTAGTGATTTCAGTCTAAGAGAATAGATTGGGTGGATTTTGAATCAAGAAGAAGACAGAAGACGTGGTGGGCTAAGTTGATGGAGCTCATTAAAATAATTTTTGAGTCAGCATGTTCAGAACACGACGAGAGAGAGAGAGAGAGAGAGAGAGAGAGAGAGAGAGAGAGAGAGAGAGAGACAGTGGGGAGAGGGAGTGAGACGAGCTAAGAAGACTTTTCTAGTATTTACCTGCAGATACATCTGACAGGTGATATATAATATGAGAGTCTTCCCCTAGACGCCAGCGATTATACTGTTCTGAACATCATGAAATATTTTAATCGAAATTTAAAGGGAACAATGGCTGGTAAGGGTCATGAGGAGCCAGTCTTGACGAAGAAAAAACATAAAAAGGAAGTAGTGGAATTGGCGAAGACAAAGACAATCCTTAGTTCAACCAGAAATGAAGAGATCCAAAAGTATATGGAAAATACAGAAAGCTAGTCAGACAAAAACAGAGAAGTGAGCAGATTACCATATATATATCCTCATATATCCTCATATTTTCTTCATTGGAAAAGGCCAATTTGATTTCTTCTCAAATGTGTTTTAGAAATCCAGGAATTGCATCATTTTCCTTTCTTTTTCTTTTTTCATTTTCATTCTGTAGAATAATTAGTCCTGTCATGTCAAAATTTTGACATGAAGGCTGGCAGGTATGTGAAAAAGACACGTGTGCGGTTATCAAGGCATATATTGAGGATACATTCACCCTTCAGGTGCTTAAATCAAAAGTAGAGAACAGGAGATGGTGAGTGTATATTATAGCAGAAGTTAAGACAAGAGTCGATGCGGTACAATGACAGGAAGGGAATAGGTGGGGCTTAGTGGTGGCCGATGGCTGTGGTTTGTTTTGGTAAAATACATTGTGTTCTGAGTTACGGTGCTCCTGGTATCGTTAAAATGAAACATCATCTGCCCCAAATTATCATTGATTGCAGGACAAAGACAGACAAAATCATTATGACATCTAGACAACAAAGTGTCACTAAATCTTTGTGTGGCCTGTTAACCGAAACTCTGAGAACATAGCCAACTGCCATGCTATGAACGATATCATAATCTACATGTTTTCCAACACTCTTAAGAATCTCGTAACTGGTAGAAGCAGACAACAGCATACTTCCAGTGCTACGCAGGGTTTACAACATACCACATGCTTCATGTAACAATTACGTTAGGGAAACCTCAATAATTATCAGACATCGAGCCTATGAACACCGCTATTGAAAATTTAGACACATATGCAATCATCTGTAGACGTTTCGCCATGCATTGGCTTTATCAATATAGATTCTAGGACATAATTTGGAGAGAGTAGAAGTATATACAAAAAATGAGGTAATCAGTCTCTCAGCCTTGGAGTTGGTGTGAAGAGCACCGTAGTCGTGTAGATTCAGAATCTACAAGATACCCAGATGTTTGCATATGTATCTAAAATTTCATCTTGTCGGTATTGTATATCATTCTTGTACAACACCGCTGTTCTTGCCGGAGAGACGACTTCAACAATGCTTGAGTTTCTCATCGTAACACATGTGGACATCTTATGAACCTCATAAATGCCAAGTTAGTCAAAAAGTCATGAGTCTGATCTCCGCAACGGAGTCTGATCTCAGCATACAGGAAGCATCATCATATCTATAATAGCATCTCTGTGTATTTTATCAGAGCAGAGCACAGCCATTACGTTGTCCGTCCCATTCCCCTCCTCTCACCGTGCCTTGTAACAAGTCTGACCTTACCTCCGCCAAGATCACACACACACACACACACACACACACACACACACACACACACACACACACGTTTATTGTCTTCTCTGAGGATGAGGGTCCCCAGTCCAGTTGTAGAGGTGGTACTTTCCATATATATATATATATATATATAATATATATATATATATATATATATATATATATATATATATATATATATATAAAAATAATATAATATATATATATATATATCGTGCCGAATAGGCAGAACTTGCCATCTTGGCTTAAATAGCAACGCTCATCTTGCCATATAGTACAAGTGAAAATTTGTGTATGCAATAATTTCGCCAAAATCATTCTGAACCTAACGGAAAAACTATATTTCACTGTGTTTGTTTAGTATTAAATTATTGTAAACAAATCTAAAATATATTTAGTTGGGTTAGGCTAAAATAAATTGTTCTTGTTTTAATAAGGTTAGGTAAGTTTTCTAAGATTCTTTTGGTGCAAAATTATAAATTTTTACATCAACATTAATGAAAAAAATATATCTTTAAACGTATAAGAGAAAATTTTAGAAAGGATTTAATTTTAAATGAGTTCTTGCTAATTGACCAGTTTTACATATTCGGCACGACATATATATATATATATATATATATATATATATATATATATATATATATATATATATATATATATATATATATATATATATATATATATATATATATACAACTTTTTTACAACGTAATATTCCTGTGCCTTAATCAGAATTGACCTTTCATTTCAATATCTTTTTAGAAAATGTCGCCCCTAAATGACAAAAACGAGTAACGAAAACAACTTGATTGCATATTGCATATGATATTAATTGCAAACGAAATAGCTAACAGCATCATTATCATGTTATTGCTTAGAATAAACCGAAGTTGCAGCTTGTTTTTATATCTGCAGGCAACATACAGTTCCTGCATAACTCTGACCGCACGTTCGGCACACTGATTACTTCTTGGTATATTGAGTGTGGACGGCTCCTGCATCCAGTGATTTTTCAGTGAGTTCAGTGCCTTTTGTAAGGTTTCAATAGTTCAATAATTTTCCAAAGTCTTCCGTCTTGTAGGCATAAGATGGAATGCCTCGACCCACATACCCGTCATCGTGTTGCACCTCACTGCCCCAATTCACACGGAATATATGTGCATTTGAGGCGATGCTCAAGCCGACCAATATGGTTTACATAGTCTTAAATATTCCAAAACAAAGGGCTAGCACGTCAACGATATCAAAAAGAGAAGTCGTGTTAGAGTAGCTGGATGCCCAGCCGGGAGAGAATCCCGATCTATAACAAAAAGGCACAATACCGTGACTGGAACGATACACAAATAACCCACACATAAAAGACAGAAGCTTACGACGACGTTTCGGTCCGACTTGGACCATTGACAAAGTCACACTGTGACTTTGTCAATGGTCCAAGTCGGACCGAAACGTCGTCGTAAGCTTCTGTCTTTTATGTGTGGGTTATTTGTGAATCCCGATCACTCGCAGCCAGCAATGCTCAGTCTCTCAAACTGCCATGATGGGATCACCATCTATCCTTGGAAGAATATCAAGCATTTAGCATGAGAGTATGCCTGAGTGTCGATACTGGCTGACACCTACATCCATCACAGTGTCGGGAGACAGAGAGGAACTGATGTATAAGATCGGCAAGCACAAAAACATAAGCCATTGGTATCAAATTGTCACAGTGGGATCCGAAACCTTGGGATCAAGGGAAAAAATCTCATCGAGTTTCCTCAATGAAGTGGATTCCAGAATCAATGACACCACCAGGGATCCAAAGGCGGCCACTTTCAAGTTCCAGCGCCTCAACGTGGCCACCCAGAGGAAAAACGCTTCCTTCATACATAGCTCACTTCCAGCTTCATCCTAGGAGCTGGAGGAGATTCATAAACTTTGATATATTGTATTAATGTATTCATGTTTGTGCTTACTTTCTCATGCTCTCTCTACCGGTCTGAATAAGCTCCTCATCAGAGAAACGTATCGTCAATGTCTTGATAATAGCATACACGTCTCATTCACATACAAATAAGATCATAATTTTCGTTGAAATGATTAAGGCATAAAATTGGTCAAGAGAACTGTATATTAATGTTTTCCTCATCTTTTCTCGTAATTATTAAGTATCGTAATTCACAAGTTTTCTTTTAATTATAAAGTATTTCAATAGACCTGTTTAAACGGAGGGTCTCTCGGTTAATAAAAATAATTAAATATTTCCTCGTTAACCTTAATACATAGAGAGTGAAATTATTATTTTGGTTGATCACTGCTAAGCTCGATAGGGGTTTCAGAGCACCAGTGAATTGAGAGGTAATCATATATCACTTAAGGATTTCATGCATAGCTACAGTTCCTCCACTTATGATATTAACCAGCATCACGGAACCATGAATGATGGAACAGATAATAAATATTTTTGGTAATATCTTAGTTTGGTAATATCATGTTGTGAGAGCAAGATTTCAGCTCAAGAAATTCCACTTAATATTCATTGAAGGAAGAAGATAAATCTGCTTAAAATGAGATTCCACTTCGTGTACTAGCTAGCTCCAGTGGATTTTTACAGTAATAATGGAATATGTTTATAAGCCGCTTTATGCACACAGTTAATGATTGACCTGTTGGACTGGTCGTAATGGGTTTGGAGAGAAAATAAACACAGCAGTAGTATTTAGCATGTATTTTCCTTCATCTATTATATACATTATGCACATTTATGTACACTTATGTACCACACGGTGATAGAGAACCATGCTTCAACCAGCTAGAAGCAAGTCTGGTAAATGTTGACCACGAGTGACACCACATCGTCTCAGCATTTGGCAGGCTTGTCTGTGATAGGTAATATGAACCAAGGTACTGATTTAACGATAGAGTCCCGAAAGATCGTTAAGTCCTTATCACCCAGTTCGCTGTTTGGGAGGCAGCCTATATATACATATGCCGAATAGAGTGTAACGTACTCTTTGCATGCCACAACCCCACCCCAAAAGGGCTCTAATCGCCAGGACTAGGCTTCCACCTCCATGGGTAGCGTGCTGCCATGGCACTGAACAATGATGGAAAGGCCTATCCGCTCAACCATCCAACTCATTAGATAGAGCTATTTTTTTCTCGAGACATAAGTCTAACTCTAAACTAGAGCGAGAAAGTGAACAGTAGGGTTGGTTCAAGATACTTGCGGACGGAAGCAGAATATCCCCTTATAAAAAAATCCCCCACTACCACCACCAAATTATTTTGTATATAAAAAAGATGAGGGGGGAGCTAGGCTACCCTTATAAACCCTAATACATCCTAACTTAAATTTATATACTAGAAAGAGAATCAGCCGGCTTATTATCCTTGCCGGCAATATATACAATGTGACAATTATAGGGTTGCATAAATCTCTAACGCATGAGGCGTGTGTTGTGGTTCTTCATGGAGTTGAGGTAAACCAGGGGACTGTGGTCACTGTAGACTGTGACCACTTGAGATGATTGCCCCACATAGACCTCGAAATGTCCTAATGACAGTATCAGAGCGAGGGCTTCTCTTTCCTTTGTGGATTAGGCCTTCTGGAGAGGTTGATACTTGGCCGAGAAGTAAGCCAGAGGCTGCAAGCAATCTTCTCCAGCATTTTATAGAAGTATTGACCCTACCCCTGACTCACAAGTATCAACCTGTAATGTAAAATTTTGAAAAATCAGGAGACGTGAGAATGGGTACAGTACAAAGCAGACGTTTTGCTTTAGTGAACGAATCATGGCACTCTGGGGTCCACTGAAACTGGGATTTCTGACTGGTAAGCGAGGTTAGGGGAGCTACAACATCTGCAAAGTTCTTTCAGAATCGTCCATAAAACCCTATTATATCTAAGAAACGTTGGAGGGATTTCCTGTCATGAGGTACTGGATAATTTTTAATGGCAAGAATTTTAGCAAATTTAGGGACCACTTTGCCACTACCTACTTTATGGTCCAAAAAACTAACAGTGGATTTGCCAAAGGATGGCTTAGATAAATTAACAATTAATTGGAAACTCTGAAATTTCTAAAAGAGAACTTTAAGTCTGGACATATTTTGGTCCCAAGTATCTGACAGGACTACATTATTATCTAAGTAAGCAGCCGTGCCTTCAGATCCTTTAATAGCCTGATGGGTCAGCATTTGGAACGATGCCAGCGCGTTTTTCATTCCGAAGGGAGATACTGCATATGGATAATGACCTGGAATTACGAAGGCAGAGATTTCCTTCGCCTTGAACACAAAAGAAGCCTTCCCCACAAAGTCAATTACATCATCTGGAATAATGACCTCATTCACCTTTCGGTAGTCTGTATACATTCGAAAACCTCCATCAGACTTCTTAACAAGGAGGCATGCTGAAGCCCACGGACTAGATGACTCCTTCAGTATCCCGTGTTCTAACAGAAATGCAGCCTCCTGCTGAAGTAGCTTTTGTTTTTCAGGATTAGCTGTGTAGGAGAAGAGTTTAACAGGTTTAGAGTTTCCTACTTATATAAACATCATGATATCCTAGTGTACATTTTCTCGGAACATCAGAAAAGATGTCAGGGTAAGATTGTAGGAGCAGAGTTAAACTTGTTACTTGATTCTTAGACAGCCCACTATTAAAGGGCTAGGGTTCTTGACGGCAGAATATGGTAGCGTTGCTTGAATTTCAGGAATAGGGTGCAAGGAGTCAAGGTTGTCCACAGAGGCAGAGGACAGAGCTATTACTGGCACTTTATCTGGAGTATGAAATGCTTTAATCTAATTTATGTGGCATGTTTTACTCGTTGAGGACTTGTCAAGGGGAGCCACCACATAATTTACACTAGATGGTTTACTTACAATTTGCATAGATCCAGTAAATCTAGCTTTTAAGGTGTGGCCAGTTATAGGTTCCTGCACGAACACCTTGACTCCTGAATGGAAATAGCGAAACTCTGAGTTTCTGTTTCATAGTATTTTGAGCAGTTTTTAAGTTAGCCTTAGCCAACTGATATGCCACATGCAACCTTGAAGAAGGGTTGTAGAGTGTTATGCAGGTGTCTTCTCGCATTCATCCTTCCCTGAGGACTCGTACGTTGCGTCCAAAGATTAGCTCAAGCGGACTGTACTCTGTGGACTCCTGCACATTTTCTCTCATTGCGAACAGCAACAGAGGAAGTGATTCGTCCCAGTCTGTAAGAAAATGCACGCTATAAGTTCTCATCATGGCTTTTAATGTCTGATGAAATCTTTCCAAGGCGCATTGGGACTTAGGATTATAAGCAGTGGATAATTTATGAATTATTCCTAGCCTAGTTAATGCTTCCCTAAACGCTTTGGCAGTGAAAATAGCACCCTGGTCACTCTGAATAGACTTCGGAATGCCAAAGCAGGAGGTAAATATAGATAGGGCTTTAAGATTAGCTTTTGTGTTGATACCGTACATTCTGATAGCCTCTGGATACCTAGTAACTTTGTCCATATTCCCGAATTGGTTCTAATTCCCAGACTTAGACTTAGGTAAAGAATTTACACAATCTATGATTACCTGCAAAATTTTCTCCATCTGCGGGTAGAGGATGGAGAGGCGCAGATTTAATGGGGTGTCCAGGTTTTCCTACTTGCTGACATTCCCTACAACAACGGATGTGATTTTTCACATCTTGCCTTAACTTTGGCCAGAAAAACTCTTTTAGTATTCTATGCAAGGTTTTAGTAATTCCTAAGTGTCCACCTAGCGAAGAATTACCTGGAGTCTACCAGGAGGGTATTCCGGGGATTAACGCCCCCGCGGCCCGGTCCACGATCAGGCCTCCCGGTGGGTCAGGGCCTGATCAACCAGGCTGTTACTGCTAGCCGCATGTAGTCCAACGTATGAACCACAGCTCGGCTGATCCGGCACCGACTTTAGGTATCTGTCCAGCTCCCTCTTGATGACAGCCAGAGACCTATTGCTAATTCCCCTTATGCTTGGTGGGAGGCTGTTGAACAGTCTTGGGCCCCGGACACTTATGGTGTTTTCTCTTAGTTTACCAACAGCGCCCCAACTTTTAATTGGGGGTATTTTGCATCGCCTGCCCAGTCTTTTACTTTCGTAGATTCTGTAGATTCTGTAGATTCTGGACCATTCCTTCTAGGATTTTCCAAGTGTAGATTATGATATGTCTCTCCTGCGTTCCAGCGAGAACAAATCAAGTGCTTCGAAGCGTTCCCGGTAGTTGAGGTGCTTGACAGAACTTATACGTGCAGTAAAGGTTCTCAGTACACTCTCTAGATTATGAGTTATATAATATTTGTGATCAAAACTTTTTAGGAACTACTAACCCATCTGTCTTTTTGCTTTCCCTCTACCTCCTTACCAGTCTCAGTGCAGATTAAGAAGTCGTTTTTAATTTTATATTTGACTGGGTGATTTGTGGGGGATTCACCACAAGGCTGCCTGAAAAACGAAATTCAAGGAAGGGTCTTTTCGCTGTTCTTTCCAAAAGAACAGTCCCTCAGGCATGGAAACAGAGACATCTGGCAATCCTGCAACCCTGGAATCGGAATGCTTGATCTGGGTCTGTACACTAAATATACGAGGCTTTGGCCAGTTTTCTTCGTAAAAAAATTGGCAAATCCAAGATCAGAGTCGTCCAAGGATGGGTAAATATTCTCATTATGCATCCCTTGAGATTTTGCCCGAGTTATGGCCAACATCGGAGAAGAATTAGCCATTACAGGTTCTAGACACTTCATTATTATTATTATTATCACACTGGCCGATTCCCACCAAGGCAGGGTGGCCCGAAAAAGAAAAACTTTCATCATCATTCACTCCATTACTGTCTTGCCAGAAGGGTGCTTTACACTACAGTTTTTAAACTGCAACATTAACACCCCTCCTTCAGAGTGCAGGCACTGTACTTCCCATCTCCATGACTCAAGTCCGGCCTGCCGGTTTCCCTGAATCCCTTCATAAATGTTACTTTGCTCACACTTCAACAGCACGTCAAGTATTAAAAACTATTTGTCTCCATTCACTCCTATCAAACACGCTCACGCATGCCTGCTGGAAGTCCAAGCCCCTCGCACACAAAACCTCCTTTACCCCCTCCCTCCAACCTTTCCTAGGCCGACCCGTACCCCGCCTTCCTTCCACTACAGACTGATACACTCTTGAAGTCACTCTGTTTCGCTCCATTCTCTCTACATGTCCGAACCACCTCAACAACCCTTCCTCAGCCCTCTGGACAACAGTTTTGGTAATCCCGCACCTCCTCCTAACTTCCAAACTACGAATTATCTGCATTACATTCACACCACACATTGCCCTCAGACATGACATCTCCACTGCCTCCAGCCTTCTCCTCGCTGCAACATTCATCACCCATGCTTCACACCCATATAAGAGCGTTGGTAAAACTATACTCTCATACATTCCCCTCTTTGCCTCCAAGGACAAAGTTCTTTGTCTCCACAGACTCCTAAGTGCACCACTCACCCTTTTCCCCTCATCAATTCTATGATTCACCTCATCTTTCATAGACCCATCCGCTACACGTCCACTCCCAAATATCTGAATACATTCACCTCCTCCATACTCTCTCCCTCCAATCTGATATCCAATCTTTCATCATCTAATCTTTTTGTTATCCTCATAACCTTACTCTTTCCTGTATTCACTTTTAATTTTCTTCTTTTGCACACCCTACCAAATTCATCCACCAGTCTCTGCAACTTCTCTTCAGAATCTCCCAAGAGCACAGTGTCATCAGCAAAGAGCAACTGTGACAAATCCCACTTTATGTGTGATTCTTTATCTTTTAACTCCACGCCTCTTGCCAAGACTCTCGCATTTACTTCTCTTACAACCCCATCTATAAATATATTAAACAACCATGGTAACATCACACATCCTTGTCTAAGGCCTAGTTTTACTGGGAAATAATTTCCCTCTTTCCTACATACTCTAACTTGAGCCTCACTATCCTCGTAAAAACTCTTCACTGCTTTCAGTAACCTACCTCCTACACCATACACCTGCAACATCTGCCACATTGCTCCTCTATCCATCCTGTCATACACCTTTTCCAAATCCATAAATGCCACAAAGACCTCTTTAGCCTTATCTAAATACTGTTCACTTATATGTTTCACTGTAAACACCTGGTCCACACGCCCTCTACCTTTCCTAAAGCCTCCTTGTTCATCTGCTATCCTATTCTCCGTCTTACTCTTAATTCTTTCAATAATAACTCTACCATACACTTTACTCTACCTCTCTAGACACTTGATAGAATTAATGTTATTACCTAGTAATAACACAGCAGCTTTCATAGGAAATCCGTCAGAAACACTTACAGTCAAGTATTCAGTGTAATATTTACTCTGCACATATATTTTATGTAAAGGGACAGAAAATACTGCCTCTCCAAATGTTTCTAAAAAAAGTGAAGAGTGTAATGAAGTTTGTTCAGAAAGGGGAAGTACTCCATCTCCTACAAGGGAACAATAAGCTCCGGTATCCCTAAATGTTCATACTTCAGTTCTCTTTGAATTCTCCTGAAGGGAGATATGACAAGTACTGTAGTATTGGGCCATCCTATACTCTACTTCTTTCTGATTCATTTCAATAGGGAGATTAGTAATTCTCCCTAATGGTTGGGGTTTAGCTGGGCAGTTGGATAGGAAATGGCCTGGTTTATGGCAAAAATAACACGTTACCTCTTGTTTTCCTTTGATTCCCTGCTGATTTTATGGTTGGCGCCAGTCTGAGTACTGACGTAGTTATTCGCCATGTTGAGCACGAGTTTGATGTCGCTCACCAGGTTGACCGTGAATTGGATAACATGGCTCACCAGGCGATTTGGTTGGCGTCGTCGTTCACCTTCGTCCCTCCATTTCGCCCTCTAGTCAGGAACTCTTTTCTGACGATCTCTACTCGTGCCAGACTGTTGAGAAGAAACATGAGACCGCTCGGACAAGGAGCGGTTAGTCTCAAATGCATCAGCCAACCTGGCTGCTTCAAATGCAGTTGCCAATGAATGATCTTCAAGAAAAGCTCGAACCTCTGGTCCAACAGATTCCAGCAGGTTATTCACTGAAAGTGACTGAACGAGATCGGAGAAATTGGCGACACCACTCACTTTGTACCACTTGCTAAAGGCCTTCGACTGCTACCTTACGAAGTCTTCATGAGACTGATCCAACTGACGCTTACCTAATTTAAATTCCCTCCTGTACTTGGCAAGAATACATTGATAAGTCCCAGGAACCATGGTTTTCACCATCCGATAGTTGATAAATTTATCATTTTTCAACATAGATGTAAACTCTTGTGCATCACCGTACAACGCTGTACGCACCACTGCTGTCCAATGCACCTCAGGCCACTTAATGCTCGAGCCTAGTTTCCAAATGCCTCGAGAAACTGTTCAGGCTCATCTTCAACAAAACGAGGAATTAGCTGTACTGCCTTTTGCACACCAAAATCATCTACAGTCTGCCTGAATTGCCTCTTCTCCTTCTGTCTGTCAAACTCCCCCGTAGGATTTGCTCACTGCTCGCTGGTTGTTTCAAGATTGAGATTGGCTAACTCAAGCACCAATGAAGCAGACTCACCCTGAGACAAATCCGATGCGCCTGTTGCTTCACGAGACTACTGGTCTGATTGCTTTGTTGTTTTCCTTTCCATATTATGAAGGAACTTGAGTGGAGATGAAAACTTGGTTGATATGCCTTCTCTTCTTAAGACTTTTAATATCAAAGTTGTATCTAAAAATCTTGATAGAGTAAAAAAACTTTTGACAAAGAATTCCCCCAAAATGCTGATGGATGTGTCTATAAGATTCTTTGTAAAATTCGCGATAAAGTTTATTATGGTCAAACTGGTAAAAGTCTCGAACTAAGATTAAAACAACATAAATATAGCATTAGAACTGGACAAGATTCCAATGCTCTATTTATTCATGTGAGAGATTTTAACCATCCAATTGATTTTCGAAAAGCTGAGAAAGTTGTATCAAGCAAGTCCATGGTCGACAGGAATATAATTGAATCTTGTTTCATAAAAAACAGTTTTGACAATAATATGAATATTTCCTTTGGTTTATATAAATTAGATCCATTTATAATTAATAGAATTTGGGAAGAATTTAATACATTGGACAAATAATAAATTTTAAAATTCTTATTTCTTGAGTAGAATAGTTTGTTCGTGGGTTGTGTGAAGGACCTGGATGTTGGGCCAGAGGGCCTGCTGCAATGTTCTCTTTCCTAGGAGTTGCGCGTCAGGTGCTACTTTGTTGTGGGATGTGATAGTGAGGTGTGGTCTAGACCCTTTATATGCCTTCTTCTGATGCATTACTTTTATTGTTCCTTGACAATGTGAGTAGTCACGAAAGCGCTTCGAATTTCTCTATTCTTTCAAAGTGGTTGTTTTGCATATTCTGAAATCACCTGTTTACTGTGATCTTATTGCATATATATAATATATATATATATATATATATATATATATATATATATATATATATATATATATATATATATATATATATATATATACATATTTATATATATATATATATATAATATATATATATATATATATATATATATATATATATATTATATATATATATATATATATATATATATATATATATATATATATATATATATATATATATGTTGTGCCTAATAGGTAAAACTGGCCAATTAGCAAGAACTCATTTATAATTAAGTTCTCTCTATAATTTTCTCTTATACGTTTAAAGATATATTTTTTTCATTTATGTTAATGTAAAAAATTATAATTTTGTAACAAGAGAATCTTAGAAAACTTACCTAACCTTATTATAACAAGCACAATTTAATTTGCCCTAATTCAACTAAATATATTTTAGATAAGTTTACAATAATTTAATAAACAGAATGAAATATATTTTTTCGTTAGGTTGAGAGGGATTTTCGTGAAATTATTGCATACACAAGTTTTTGCAAGTTTTATATGGCAAGAAGAGCTTTGCTGTTTAAGCCAAGATCATATATTCGGCACGATATATATATATATATATATATATATATATATATATATATATATATATAATATATATATATATATATATATATATATATATATATATATAAGTATTCTCCACATATAGAGGTACTAGGTTGGTAGACAGCAACCGCCCAGGGAGGTACTGCTGTCCTGCCAAGTGAGGTTACAGGCTACAGTTACAGTGAGTGGACTACTGGAAACGTCACGACGAACGACACCGAGAAAGGTAAGAATTTTTTGTTGGGGATAGCCAGGTTAGGTACATGGATAGGGCGTTCTGCTTGAAGGACAGGAGTAGGAGACAGAGGGTTTGCTTTCCTGGGGCTGGGATGGAAGATATTGTTAGCCGGCTTCACAACATCATGAACGGAAATGGGATCAATCCTATTATCTGCCTCAGTGCTGGAGGCAATGATGTAGGCAAGCGTAGAAGTGAGGATTTAGTTAAAAGGTTCAGGACAGCAATAGACATAATTAGGAAGAAGGGGGGGGCGCCCTGTTATATGTGTCATTTTGCCAAGAAAGGGTGTTGGAAATGAATGGTTGTCCAGAGCAATTGGTATTAATTGTTGGCTGGATAAACACTGTAAGGATAATGCAACACCATTCATTGACAACTTGGACAACTTCTATGGCCGAAATGACATGTATGCCAGGGATGGGGTTCACTTACCCAGGGCAGGTGTGGGTTTTCTTGCTAGCTCAGTTGAGGGGGTTGTTAGGACTTTAAACTAGGATTAGTTAGAGGTATGGGTTTAGAAATGATAAATAATGAGTATGGATATATTGACTTATGCTCTGATATTAAGAATCTTAATAGTAACTGTCATGGAGTAACTCAGGGTAATGATAATTTCAGAAATTGTGTAAAAACAAAGATGAATAGGAAAAATGTGCAGTAGAAAAAACATATGATGGTATTTTATGCTAACAGTCGAAGTGCAAGAAATAAGATTAATGAGCTACGTTTGGTAGCATGTGCTGGGAACTTCGATGTCATTGCATTAACTGAAACATGGTATGATTTAAAGAGTCGGGATATGATTGCTGAGTTTAATATTCAAGGGTTTAAGCTCTTCCATGTGGATAGATGTGATGGAAAGGGGGAGGAGTTGCATTATATGTTCGAGAAAATATTAACTGTTGCATAAAAACAGGTATAAAAACAGATAGAGCAGTAACAGAATCTCTTTGGGTAGAATTTGTAGAGGGTCAGTAAAATCTAATTCTAGGTGTAATATACCGACCTCCTGGCGTGGATCACGATATAGGGAGACTTCTTTGGGACGAAATTGTTAGGGCTTCTAGACACAGTAACATAGTGATAGTAGGGGATTATAACTTTAGTCAAGATGAGAGTAAGACACATATGCAACATCTGGGTATCTTTATTGTATACGTTTCGCCATCCAGTGGCTTTATCAATACAAATTCCAGGACATAACTTGAAGACAGTAGAACTATGTACAGAAGATGAGGTAATCAGTCCCTCAACCTAGGAGTAGGTGCGAACAGCACCTACTCCTGGTGCTGTTCGCACCTACTCCTAGGTTGAGGGACTGATTACCTCATCTTCTGTACATAGTTCTACTGTCTTCAAGTTATGTCCTGGAATTTGTATTGATAAAGCCACTGGATGGCGAAACGTCTACAATAAAGATACCCAGATGTTGCATATGTGTCTTACTCTCATCTTGTCGGTATTATATACCATTCGTACACAACTTTAGTCAAATTGACTGGAATTCTTTGACCGGTAATCTGGAATCCAGTGGCTTTATGGAAACAGTTCAGGGCTGTTTTCTGAAGCAGTGTGTAACAGAGCTTACCAGGGGTAATAATTTGCTAGACCTAGTCTTGTCAAATAAGGAAATACTCGTAAATAATCTGGAGATCACTGAAGAGCTTGGCGCAAGTGATCACAAATCCATCACTTTCAGCATTAACTGGGAATACAAGAATAATGATAATACGGTAAAAATCCCAGATTTTCGTTCTTCCGATTACAATAGACTTAGGGAACACCTGTCAAATCTCCATTGGGGTTATCTAGCTAATGATTTTATTGACGATGATCATACTTATGATTATGAAGGGATCTGCATTTATGATTTTTTTCTTAATAATGTACACCGTGCTCAGAGTATATACATTCCCCAAATGGATTAACAGGAGGCTAAAGCATCTGTTAGGGGAGAAAAGGAGAATTTATAGGCGCATCAGAAGAGGAGAGGCTAACCTTACTGACCAATATGTCCAGCTTAAAAGAGAAGTAAAAAAGGGGATTAGAAAGGCTAAACGTGACTATGAAATTAGAGTTGCTAATGAATCAAAGACTAATCCAAAGGGGTTCTTTCAAATGTATAGGACGAAGGTGAAGGAAAAAGTAGGACCTCTGAAAATTGGGAATGGACAGCTGACGGATAACGAACTGGAAATGTGTTCCTTATTTAATGACTATTTTTTGTCAGTTTTTACACAGGAAGAAGTAAATGAGATTCCAGTAATTAACAATTATTTAGTTCATGATGAATTTAAATTAACTAATATTACTGTCACGAGGGACATGGTTATTAAACAGATAGACAAACTGAAGCAAAATAAGTCCCCGGAACCCGATGAGTTATTTTCCAGGATACTTAAGGAATGCAAGATGGAGCTTAGTCAGCCATTAACGAGTGTGTTTAATGTGTCCATCCTTACCGGTGTTGTGCCAGAGTTGTAGAAGATGGCTAATGTGGTTCCTATATTTAAATCAAGGGATAAGTCCACTCCTTCAAATTACCGTCCAATAAGCCTGACATCTATAGTGGGCAAGTTATTAGAATCAATTATAGCTGACATTATTAGAAGTCACCTTGAAGAGCATAAATTGATAAATCAATCTCAGCATGGATTCACGAGAGGTCGTTCTTGCCTGACAAACTTACTGACGTTCTTCAATAGAACATTTGAGGCAGTGATAAAGAATATGATATTGTTTATTTGGATTTAAGTAAAGCCTTCGATAGAGTACCTCATAAGAGACTCTAAAGAAAAGTGGCAGCTCATGGTATAGGAGGTAAAGTTCTAGCATGGATAGAGGCAAGGCTTACCAATAGAATGCAGAGAGTTACCATTAATGGGGTGAAATCTGAATGGGGATTAGTCACTAGTGGAGTTCCACAAGGATCAGTTTTAGGCCCTCTCTTGTAAAGTAAAAGGACACAAGTGCAACTAATGTGACATTTATTGTGGCAACGTTTCGCTCTCCAGGAGCTTTATCAAGCCATTGATAAAGCTCCTGGAGAGCGAAACGTTTGCCACAATAAATGTCACATTAGTTGCACTTGTGTCCTTTTACTTTACAAGAGAGGGCCCAAAACTGATCCTTGTGGAACGCCACTAGTGACTAATCCCCATTCAGATTTCACTCCATTAATGGTAACTCTCTGCTTTCTATTGGTAAGCCATGCCTCAATCCATGCTAGAACTTTACCTCCTATACCATGAGCTGCCACTTTTCTCAAGAGTCTCTTGTGAGGTACTCTGTCGAAGGCTTTACTAAAATCCAAATAAACAATATCATATTCCTTATCACTAAAATGATTTACTGTGTAAGGAACCTCCCGTATGAAGATAGACTTAAAGCCTTCATCTCCACTCTCTGGAGAGGCGTAGAATGAGGGGAGATATCATTGAAGTGTATAAGTGGATGACGGGCATAAACAAGGGAGATATTAATAAAGTACTGAGGGTGTCGAACCAGGTAAGAACCAGAAATAATGGATTTAAGTTGGATAAATTTAGATTTAGAAAGGACATAGGTAAGTACTGATTTTCTAACAGAGTTGCAGATGCGTGGAACAATCTTCCCAGTTGGGTGATAGAGGCTAGGACCTTGGGTAGAAGAGATTGGACAAATATATGAGTGGGAGGGGCTGGGTTTGATTGGTGTCATTGGGTACGGGAGTTATTTCTTGGGTAGCTTTAGGTAGAGGTCGTTTTGATAAGGACCTGCCTCGTATGGGCCACTAGACCTTCTGCAGTGTTCCTCCATTCTTATGTTCTAATGTTACAGAAACCTTTAACTAATTTACATGATGGTAGTATTGTTGGTGTTCGTTTTTTCTGTCTCATAAACACGCTGGATAACTAATATATCTTGCTACTTCTACTTACACTTAGGTCACACCATACCCGCATGCACATGCATATATATACATACACCCATCTACGTTTTTTCTTTTTTTCTCTTAATAGTTCATGTTCTTCATTTTCTCTATTCTCCATGGGAAAATGGAAAAGAATCTTTCCTCCGGGAGTAATGGACTACTAACCCCTTCTCATGTAAAAAATACAAAAAAAATGTGAAGGAAAAAAATTTATAAAACTGGGATGCTTGAATGTGCGTTGATATAGTGCGGATTATATGGAAGAAATAATTGCTAATGTTATGTATGAAAAGAAGTTGGATGTCCGATCTCTACGCGAAAAAAAGCTGAAGGGAGGAGGAGAGTTTCATTTTGGAGCAATAAATGGTATTAAGTCAGGAGTATCTGAGAGAGTTAGAGCTAGGGAAGGGGTAGCAATAATATTGAAGGATAAGTTATGGAAGGAGAAGACAGAATATAAATGTATAAATTCAAGGATTATTTGGAATAAAAGAAGGGTTGGATGCAAAAACTGGGTCATAATAAGTGTGAATGCATCTGGAGAAGAGAAAAGTGTAGAACAGAGAGAGAGAGATTTTGGGAGATGTAAAGCGAGTGTGCAGGAATTTTTGAAGCAGGTAAGAGAGTAATTGTGGTAGGGTGTAAATGATAGTGGGAGCCCTTTGATTGAACTTTATATAGAAAGGTGAAAAATAAGTATAAAACATATCATGGACTACTTATTGATAGATAAAAGACTATTGGGTAGACTTAAAGATGTACATGTTTATAGAGGGGACAGAGACATAACAAATCACTTTTTAGCTGTAGCTACAGTGAGAGTAAAAGGTAGATGTGATACAAGGAAAATGGAAACAGCAGGTTGGAGAGAGGTGAAGGTTTATAAGCTAAAAGAAGAGGCAGTTAGGGTAAGAATATTTCCCAGTAGAAGCAGACCTTAGTCAAGGATGTGTGATCACCATCGTTGTTCAATATATTTATAAATGGGGTTGTAAGAGAAGTTTATGCTCGGGTGTTGGCAAGAGGGTTGGGGTTAAAAGATAAACAATCTAACACAAAGCGGGAGTTGTAACAGTTGGTCTTTGCTGATGACACTGTGCTTTTGTTATATTCTGAAGAGAAGTTGCAGAGGTTGGTGGCTGAGTTTGGTAGGGTATGTAAAAGAAGAAAATTGAAAGTGAATATAGGAAAGAGTAAGGTGATGAGAATAAAAAAAATAAGTAACGAAAGATTGGATATCAAGTTAGAGGGAGAGAGTATAGAGGAGGTAAAAGTATTCAGTTAGCAGTAGACGTGTCAGCAGATGGATCTATGAAAGATGAGGTGAATCATGGAATTGACTGGGGGGGAAAAGGTGAGTCGTGCGCTGAGGAGTCTGTGAAGACAAGGAACATTGTCCTTGGATGCAAAGAGGGGAATGCATGAGAGTATAGCTACACCAACACTCTTATATGAATGTGAATGTTGCAACAAGGAGAAGGCTGGAGGCATTGATGTCGTGTCTGTGGGCAATGTGTGGTGTAAATGCAGAGAATTCGTAGTTTTGGAAATTAAGAGGAGGTGCTGGATTACCAAAACTATTATTCAGAGGGTTGAGGAGGGGATGATGAGGTGTTTCGGACATGTCGAGAGGATGGAACAAAATAGAAAGACTTCGAGAGGGTATAAATCTGTAGTGGAGGGAACGCGGAGTAGACGTTGGGCTAGAGAAGGTTGGAGGGAAGGGGTAAAGATTTCGTGTGCAAGAATGCGTGAGCATATTAGATATTAGCGAATTTAGACAAATGGTTTTTAGGACCTGACGTGCTGCTGGAGTGTGAGCAGGGTAATATTTATGAATTGATTCAAGAAAACCGGCAGGCCAGACCTGAGTCCTGGAGATGGGAAGTACAGTGCCTGCACTCTGAAGGTGTTAATTAATGTTTGAGTTTTATCATTGTAGTGTAAGTGCGCCTCTGGCAAGACAGTGATGGAGTGACGGTTAAAGTTTCACTTTTTTTGCCTACCCTGCCTTGGTGAGAAACGGCCGATGTGTTAATAAAAATATAAATATAAAAAGAATGTTTTCTACAAGTCCCTTAAGTGTTTTCATTTTTCTGCTTGTAGTAGTACCACTTCCTGGAGGCCAACTGATATGCCATCAAACCATACCCCGGCCGGGATTGAACCCGCGGTCAGAGAGTCTCAAAACTCCAGCCCGTCGCGTTAGCCACTAGACCAGCTAGCCACAATAAGATTCGTCCAACTAGGTATATTTCTACACCATAGGAAAGTTAGCACAGGCACCTCTGTGACCACAAATGCAAGTTTTTACAGATGAATCTCCAGCTAGCGTGGCCGTGACGAACTCTAGCTCAAGTCCCTTCACTGCCGTCAACATGACTCACGAGTTCAATCCCGGCCGGGGTATGGTTTGTTTGCAATCGTGTCATTACGATTTCGTGAGTCTCGATATGCCATCCTTCACTGATACTTTTATTTTGTTTTCAGTTTCTTCCTTTTGTTTGCTTGTTATCTTTTCGCACTTGTTATATGCTACTTCACAGTTCACTCACTAACCAACATGACTTACACGTGACTTTGGGTTTAGTTCTCCGTGTAAATTGAATATTTAAAGCTCTGTGGCAACAGGTACCTGTTATGCCTCTAACAGGCTTTGGCACTTTCAAATTTCCTGAAATTACAGTCTTCATCTCTCCTATTTCACTTTTAAAACTTTGTTAGGCTGTTCACTGACTCAGTCACTCACTGGCTTCTGCTAAGAGATAAAACACGTCCTAAAATACACAGCCTTGTTGTCCCTACACTCTTACCGTCTTGTGTGTGTGTGTCAGTGTGTGTGTGTGTGTGTGTGTGTGTGTGTGTGTGTGTGGTGTGTGTGTGTGTGTGTGTGTGTGTTTACACGCTTGTCTCTTTGTCTTTGAGAAAAGGCGGAGGCTCACTTTATTACGCAAGGCTACGCTACGCTTTTGAAGATTACAGATTTATTTCTCACTCTGTTCGTTATTAATATATAATAATATTTACTATAACAATACATACTGGTTTACATGAGATATTTTTTCATGAAAACATTCAAAGTACACTTTCCATTTCCCATGTATTTAAAAATTAGTTACTGTTTATAATATGCCAGGCTACACCACGGTTCTTCTTTTGTTTTTTGTTTTTTTCGTTTTGAAAGTTTTCAGAATTACGCCATCCTATTCCTGATTAAATGTGAATAAACAGTTATTATTATATCATTTATTGATGCACAATGAGATGTTTTGAAAAACACCCATAACATAGGTGCACTCAACACTGCCAATGTATTTGAAAGTTAGTCACTGTTTATATTATACTAGGTTCCTGCTCCACTTTTCTAAGTGTTTTCTCTTTCGCTCTGTTCCTAATTATATAATAACAATTATTATTATATTGTCACTGGTGCACATGAGATCCTTCAATGACACAATCTTATTTCCTGGCACAATATTATTTCCTGGCACTCTTATATAACCAGCTGAGCGAGGCACAAAAAAAAACAAGACACCGACCATGTTCACATTTAGGGCAGAATTCAAGCTTGCAGGTGCAGTTCACAGTGGTAGGGGAAACCTCGTGGTGTCTTTGATAATTATGATGTGCATAACACTTTTTATATTATGCTCTTCTTATAATACATTCCAGAGTTTGACACTGATACAGTCCCATCAATACGATGGTATTCACACGTTTTTCTTTATTATTGTTGTCATAACCAGGACCATATAATATCAGTTGCATTCACAGTTCACGTCGGCAACACCAACTGCCCAAGAATTTATTATTTTTGTTTTATCATTCTTTCTTAACCAAATCGCTTATTAATGACTATATCACTACACTACGCCCATCACTGACCACATATTTGCACGGTTTTTCGGATTAAGGTCACAACCTTGACCTGTTATTAACATCTGATTTGTCATTACTGCCACCAGCATCGCTAAGCAGCTCTCACACTTCCAGTAAACTACTCACACATTCAAATTTAAACTGTAAATTTTTTGATCTTATTACCTTTTTCAGATTTTGGAAACCTTGATGACAATTTAATAGAACCAGAACTAGAACGCTAAATGCTGGGAGCACCGTTAAAGAATACTGCTGCCGTGTGTGTATGTGTAGTAGTATGTAAGTAGTCACGAAAGCGCTTGGAATTTCTCTAGTCTTTCAGAGTGGTTGTTTTGCATATTCTGAAATCACCTGTTTACTGTGATCTTATTGCATATATATTATGTATGTATGTTTATATGATAGACGGATAGATAGATAGGAAAAACAGGTAAAGATTACCATTAAGAACAATAATAATGCTAAAATCCTGACAACCTAATATCAATCCATCCTTTAAGAGAGAAGTGAACATATATTTTTATCATTCTGATCAATTTTACAAAGAAACTGACTATTGTTTGACACCAACAATGTTCACTGCTAAGACGATCAGCAACAACCTATTTTTTTTTTAAATGAAAATAAGAATAAAAATGAAAAAGTTTTCAAAAGATGGGTTATTCTTTTTAGTTCCCTAATTTCCACAAATGGAAAATTTCATGTTTTCCTTCATATCATATATTCTTTATTGCATTAGTACACTATCTTCTCTTACTTAAGTAATCTCAATGTTTTCTCTGAAAACAAGTAACGGAATAGAGTCGGGGTCGAACCCAATACAACCTTGTCCTAAAATCAGCTTTCCAATGATATGGTACAGTGGATAATACGCTGACTTGCTAGTTTTAGTAGTAGGATGTCATAGGTTTGAATCTCACTCCGTTCAATGAACTGAATTCTTTATACATCCTCATTCACATTTTGTGGTGGCATATCAGTGAACTTAGTCACGGGTATCTAGTGATCGTCAGATTATATAACTTTGTTGTATTGAACAGGACAGCTGGAGGAAGTCTGGAGCCGAATAATTGATTGGCGCATAGTCCTTGACTTTCAATAGTTTCTTGGTGTTGCAAGAGGAATACATCTATTTCGTTTGGTAACATCATATATTAGTAATGCCTCACTCAAAGTTATGAGCCTGTTAGGGTAACATTAGAAAGCCTGAGCACTAAAGTTTTTAACATTCTGTTAGGTAGACAGTCTAGACAAAAAAAAAATTTTAAAACACGACTCGCAAATAGCATTTCTCACCCTAATGTAAGGTAGGGACTAAATTCCATGATGATGTTCCTGCATAGAGAAGCATAACCCTGTGCAACGCCAAGGTTGCAGTGAAACAATAGGGAACCATAACAGAAAAACCCAAATTGGGCACCTTGGCCGTCGGAATATTTGTTGCCCCAACGCCATAGTGGCAGTAAAACCCACAGTGAGGCACTGTGTCAGACGGAACATTGGCGGCTCACTTGAAGTGTGGCAATAAAACCCGCAGTGGGGCGCCCAACCCGTAGGAACATAGGCCACCCAAACGCCGGGGTCGCTGTAAAACCCACAGTGATGCCCAATAAAATGGAAATACTGCCTGGAAAAGCAATAATGAACCGCTGTGTTGTTTGGCTTTAGTGGGTGTAACCCTGCCGCTTGTGTGCCGTCATGCAGCTCGTCAAAACAAGAAGGATGAATGAACGTATTACACACAAGAATGAAGACAAAGACGTGAGTTGCAGAACAAGCTTCTGGAATTGGAATGGTATGTAAAAAGCTTTCTTACTCTGTTGTACTCTACAAAGAAAGAAACATTGTCTCGGTAAAAGTTATTTTAGGACTTGTTCTATGTCTTAACGACCAGACGATTCTTAATGAATTGTGCGCAGCTTCCCGCTGACGAACATGGTGCACAACTTCAGGGGAATTAGCAGTGGAGAGGAGGATTATCTTCCATTCCACTGGCTCCCTATGACTTCTTACGGGATCAGTACTTCCCTATGAATATGCCAGCAAAAATTATCATCTCCCATTTTCCAGGCACTTTATGATCGCTTCAGTTCAAAGCAACTCCCTAATGATGATGATGATGATAATGATGATGATAATGATTATAATAATAATAATAATAATAATAATAATAATAATAATAATAATAATAATTCACTAAACACAAGCAGGCTCATTGCTGCGAAGCAACAATCGATGGTCACTTGACGATATCAAAAACGTTTTGTTTGTGAGGAGAAATGAGAATGTTTTTATTCATGCAAGACATAGTCGATTTCCCACTGAGTTACAAGAAGGCTCTCGACAACCTTATGACAGTTACAACCTACAGCTTCTGCAATCTTAACTCCCTGGGAGATACTGCCGTTGCAAAATCGAGAAACCATAAAAATCCTCCACATCCATTTTGGGAAAAGGTATTTCATATACATTTTGTAAAATTTCCTTATTTGTTCTCTGTAGGAGACAGCTTTGCGTATTGGCTTTACATAATTTAAGACCTTTCACGACAGCACATATATTTTGGAGAGAATTTATGAGACTGTGAGGGCTTACTTTTGTTTAGGATCGCAATCATATTACAAGTAAAGGACTTTTTGTACAATTCATGACCTTTCTAATGTTCGATGCCTATATGGGGGAGCAGTGGTTATTTTTATGTTGTATGATTCATGACTTGACTGAGTTAATGGGAGTGTTATTCCTTTATTCAGGCCATGTTACTGAGAGTGAGTGCTATTTTAGTGTTTTCACAATAGAATTCAAAATATTTATGGGATCGTGGAAGATTCTTGCATTTTGTCTTAGAAAATGAGAAAAAAAAAATTGAAGAAGGAAAATTAGTTTTGTAGCGTCCAGGACGTAGCTTGGAGGGAGAGTGGGCGGGCGGGCGTCTGTGTTCGGTCAGTTGCTACAGGAGTACAGTATCGGTTTCAGATATTTGTGATACGATTTTTTTAACTTAATTCTAAAATTCTTTCATGGTTTTTTAAAGGAGTGCGCGAATATATATATATATATATATATATATATATATATATATATATATATATATATATATATATATATATATATATATATATATATATTTATATATTATTTTTTGTTTTTTACAATCCTCCAACTCCTCCGAAGCTGGATGCGAGCCAAGTATGCAGCAAGCATTTTTCCTCTGGATGGCTACGCTGAGGCGCTGGAACATGTAAGTGGCTGCCCTTGGGTCCTTGGTGGTGTCGATGAGTCTGGAACCCAATTCTTTAAGGAAACGTGTGGCATTTTTTCCCCATGATCCCAAGGTCTCTGATTCCACTGGGACAAATTGATACTGTTGGCTTATGTCCCTGTACTTGCTGATCTTGTACTCTTCCCTGTGGTCAGCAGCTCCTCCCTGTCGCCCAACGCTGTGATGGATGTAGGTGTCAGCCAGTGTGGACAGACAGGTATAGTCCCATGCTAAGAGCTTGCCATTCTTCCAAGGATAGATGGTGATCCCGTCAGGGCGGTTTGCTGGGTTGTGGGTATTGTTGGCTGCTAGTGATCGGGGCTCCCTCTCGGCTGGGCATCCAGCTGTAGCAAAGGTTCTCTTAATGATGTCGTTGACCTCATTGTGTCTTGCATGCCAGCCCTTGGTTTTGAAACAGTTAAGACCATCTAGACCGTATTGGTCTGCTTTTGCTTCACCGCAAATACACAGATATTCTGTGTGAATTGGGGCAGCAAGGCACAGAGCTACTGCAATATGGAGGGTCTTAGGGTCGAGTCGCGTTCCCATTGCCGATATGGGAACTGTTTGGAGGAAGTCCCTGGAGTGATGTGCGCTCACGGCCTGGAGATGGGCAGTCTCCCTATCTGATGTTACAGCCCTGAACATGTTGGCAAGCACATTTTCAGCGATCGGGCCATCCCAGCTTGACTGTGAGCCAGTGCTGCACAAGGGTTTGGTGGTGGGGCAGCAAGAGTCTACCATTCAATGATGGCACTGGCATAGCTAGGGTCCTGTATTCCTGCTGAGTCACTGAGGCTATCAGGAAGAATTTGTCTTATTAATTCGTTTGATGCTATGGAAGAGGATAGGAAAGCTGGTAGAGCAATCTGGGAGGATCTGCGTACTCCTAGCCCCCCAAGCCTGACCAGAAGTGAGGCTTGCAACCACTGTCCATCTTCAAGGGAAAGATTCAATACACTCTCTAGCATGGTTTTTAGGAGAGAGCCATATTCCTTGAGTTTTGGACTGCTGAAGGCTGGGGAGCATCTCAGAAAGTAGGTAAGTTTTGGGAACGACAGGCACCTGGTGAGTAGGTAAAAGGAATCATTAGTGACAATGTCTTTCATCCTGCTTTCCATCGTCCGTAGGTCTGAGACTTTTTTTTCTAGGATCAGATCGATGGCATTGGACCCAAGAGGAGCACCAAGGAGAGTGCTATTGGCTGGATCAATGGCTTGTGCTCCTGGTAAAACGGCGCTAATATTCTGGATCATCTGTTGATTGGTAGAAACTATTTCACATTTGGTGGGGTTCAAGAAAAGGCCCAGGCTTTCTCCCATGTCTTTAATTTTACTGATGTCCTCTAGGACAGATTCTGTTGTGACAGCTAGGGTACCATTACCCAGGAACCAGATATTGAGCTCGCTGGAGAGTGCTTCTTTGACTTTTTTGATGACCAAACAGAATAGAAAGGGGGCGAAAAGGTCCCCCTGTTGCACGCCCTCACATGAGTCAATTTCATGGTCCCCAAACAATAGTTTGGAAGTCACACTGTAACACGATTCTATGAAGGGATAAAGGGAAGGGAAGTTTCTATAAACTGCTTGGAGAGCAGCATCCCTTCTGACTGAGTTGAAAGCATTGGCAAAGTCCAGTTTGACCAAGGCTTTTTCATCGGACATGTTTTTGATATATACTCGTGCTGCGTGGGCAGCTGCTTCACAGCATTGTTGAACGCCTAAGCCGAGCTGAGTCGGCTTCAGCAATGCAGCAGCCTCTTGACTCACCGTTCTTACTGCAGCCTTGGCGACTAGGCGCCAAAGGGTGTTACCCATTGCAATGGGTCTGATTCCGCCATCCTTTTTCAGGAGGGCACACAATGAGGCACCAAAGAAAAGGGATCAGATGGCCTCTGGGACACTGCCAGCCAGACACTGGTTGGAAAATTTGGTGAGTTCAGACAGCAGCCTCTCTAAAACCTCACCAAGTGCTGGATAGAGTATTTGTTTTAAGTGTTGAGGCCTTAAATCGGTGAAACCTCCTGCTGAACCCTGTGGAAATGACATAGCAGCTTTATACACATCAGCATCCTGTAAGGTTAGATGTTCTTAGCCTGCTGCAATGTCAGGGAGGTCAATGTTGGTACCGGGAGCCCTGGGTGGATGTTTGTCCTTCAGAGCTTGCGCCGTGCTGACGTCCTTGGGAGCGATGGTATCCTCACTGGTTATAAGCCTCAGAGCTCCAATAGTATTACCCTCTTCTATTTTTTCGCTAATTTGGGCTCTGATTTTTGAGGTGTCGGGTGTCTTGTTGTTGGCATTTGCCCGGCGGGTGTTTGTCACCCTAGGGGAGAGACGGACGAGGTTGTCATCCCTTGGGAATGCATTTATTGCCCTAATAACATGTGTTGCTAGTGACTTGTCCCTCCTTGGTGGGACAGCCAAACAGGCATTGCCAAAAAGCAGCAAGTTGTGCCAGGATCTGTTGTTTGAAGAGCATCGTTGACTTTCTTCAGAAGGTCAGTGAATTTGCTAGCAGCTTGAGGGTGAGCTGCTTTGGGGATTATATATATATATATATATATATATATATATATATATATATATATATATATATATATATATATATATATATATAATATATATATATATTATATATAGGTCCCCTTTCACACTTACTCTCCCACTTGGTTCAAAAGTACTTACACACTCGCTTAACATCTCCCAAAATCTCTGTCTCTCTTTCCTCTACACTCCTCTCTTCTCCAGATGCATGCACCCTTATTATGACCCACTATTCGCATCCATCCCTTATTTTAATCCATATAATCGTTCAATTTATACATTTATATCCTCTCTTCTCCTTCCATAACTGATAGGTCAAAATTATTGCTACCCCTTCTTTAGCTATAACTCTCTCAGATACTCCTAACTTAATCCCATTTATTTCTCCCCTGTGAAACTCATCTACCCCTTTCATCTTTGTTTCGCTTAGAGCCAGGACATCCAACCTCTTTTCATTCATAACATTAGCAATCATCTCTTTCTAATCATCTGCACTACATCCACGCACATTCAAGCATCCCAGTTTTATAAAGTTTTTCTTTTTTAGTCTTTTAATAATTTTTTGCTCCCGCCATTTACGTCTCGACGTACGACACTCATGGCTTACAGAGGAAAGATGATTTTCCACTTCCCCATGAAGAATAGAGAAAACAAAGAAGAACAAGGACTATTAAGAAAAAGACGAGAAATCTGGATGAGTTATGTATACATACGTATGAGCATCCCTGTGTAGTGTGACCTAAGTGTAAGTTGAAGAAGCAAGTTGTACCCCATATCCAGCGTGTTTATGAGACAGAAAAAAAACACTCACTTGGCAGGATGGTAGTACACACACACACACACACACACACACACACACACACACACACACACACACACACACACACACACACACAACACACACACACACATATATATATATATATATATATATATATATATATATAATATATATATATATATATATATGTCGTGCCGAATATGTAAAACTGGTCAATTAGCAAGAACTCATTTAAAGAACTCGTTTAAAGAACTCATTTAAAGAACTCGTTTAAAGATATATTTTTTCATTAATGATAATGTAAAAAAATTTAATTTTGCTCCAAAAGAATCTTAGAAAACTTACCTAACCTTATTATAACAAGAACAATTTATTTTAGCCTAACCCAACTAAATATATTTTAAATACGTTTACAATAATTTAGTACTAAACAAACACAATCAAATATATTTTTTTCGTTAGGTTCAGAATGATTTTGGTGAAATTATTGCATACACAAATTTTCACTTGTCCTATATGGCAAGATGAGCTTTGCTATTTAAGCCAAGATGGCAAGTTCTGCCTATTCGGCACGACATATATATATATATATATATATATATATATATATATATATATATATATATATATATATATATATATATATATATATATATATATTTATATATATATTGCAGTCAGGAGGACTCGATACGGCTACTGGGACGGACTAAATTATCAGGCAGCATTCTTTTCCACTAGGCCATAAATACCACAAAATTTGGGCAGCCTGGTTCACAAATCATGTTTCTTTCCCAGCCCGGGCACGTCAGTGAGCCTCAAGCTTGGATTCAAGCTATTTCAATCTCCTGTATGTTCTGACCTCTAAAGCGATTTTTATATGAATGCGGCACACAGAAACAGGCAGGTATATACAGAGCTGTTATTGATTAAATGGCACTCATTTGTAGTCAGTTACTGTATATATATATATATATATATATATATATATAATATATATATATATATATATATATATATATATATATATATATATGTAAGGAATATATAGGGAGGTACCACCTCTAGAACTGTCATAGGGACCCTCATCCTCAGAGAAAAGAATATATATATATATATATATATATATATATATATATAATATATATATATATATATATATATATATATATATATATTCCTGAAGTATTTCTGTCACACGAACGTGGCAGTTGTTCCACGAATTTGTTCGTCGTTGACCTACACAAGTGTAGAAATTTTGATGCCGATTTGATGATGTGTTGTCAAGAAACAGGGAAAATAAATTCGAAAAGTTGCGAGAATAGTAAAATAAAAAAATAGAAATACAAAAGAAAGCCAAAAATCCTTTTAAAGGTGAAGATGATGATGATAATAATAATAATAATAATAGTAATAATAATAATAATATTGATAATAAAAACAATAATAAAAAATTTAATAATAATACGACTACTACTACTACTACTAATAATAATAATAAGAATAAGACTTCTACTACTACTACTATTACTACTACTACTAATAATAATAATTATTATTATTATTATGATGAATACGTTGTAAATAGAAAACCTACTTTGAAAGGTTTCTGAAGCCAGTAACTTGATCTACTCTTAACTTTCACTGGATCAAACGTGTTAACCATCCATTCCGCTTCCGATGTGTTACCTCCTGGTGTTTTACGCTTCGAAATGAATATATTAAATTCTCTTCCTCCAGCCAGAGGCATTTCGAAATTTAAGGCCGATGAATATTTCACAAAGTGTGATCCCTGAGCCCTTGTTCACTCTTATGGTTCAATGTGAGGATTTACACAACTTCCTTTGGGATGTGTTGGAAGATTGTGGAGGCTTAGCCTCAGCACTCCTCCTCTGAGCTGAGCCTCAGCACTCCTCCTCTGAGCTGAGCCTCAGCACTCCTCCTCTGAGCTGAGCCTCAGCACTCCTCCTCTGAGCTGAGCCTCAGCACTCCTCCTCTGAGCTGAGCCTCAGCACTCCTCCTCTGAGCTGAGGCTCAGCACTCCTCCTCTGAGCTGAGCCTCAGCACTCCTCCTCTGAGCTGAGGCTCAGCACTGCTCCTCTGAGCTGAGGCTCAGCACTCCTCCTCTGAGCTGAGGCTCAGCACTGCTCCTCTGAGCTGAGGCTCAGCACTGCTCCTCTGAGCTGAGGCTCAGCACTCCTCTGAGGTGAGCCTCAACACTCCTCCTCTGAGCTGAGCCTCAGCACTCCTCCTCTGAGCTGAGCCTCAGCACTGCTCCACTAAGCTGAGCCTCAGCACTGCTCCAATAAGCTGAACCTCAGCACTCCTCCTCTGAGCTGAGGCTCAGCACTGCTCCTCTGAGCTGAGCCTCAGCACTCCTCCTCTGAGCTGAGACTCAGCATTGCTCCACTAAGCTGAGCCTCAGCACTCCTCCTCTGAGGTAAGGCTCAGCAGTGCTCCACTAAGCTGAGGCTCAGCACTCCTCCTCTGAGGTAAGGCTCAGCAGTGCTCCACTAAGCTGAGCCTCAGCACTCCTCCTCTGAGGTAAGGCTCAGCACTGCTCCACTAAGCTGAGGCTCAGCACTCCTCCTCCGAGCTGAGCCTCAGCCCTGGTCTTCTGAGCTGAAATTCAAAATATTGTGCAGGATTATCATAAATGAACAGTAGGCTGTGTAAATAACTTACAGCAAATAGTGATGGATTATTCCAGCACATTGTGTAGGATCATCACAGCGGATTGTGTAGGATCATCAATGCACAGTACTTTGTGTAGGATCATCACAGATGATTATGTAGGATTATCGCAGTACAAAATTGCGGGATCTTCAGAGTACATTGTGTAGGATCATCACAGCACAACACATTGTGCAGGATCATCACATTATATTGTGTAGGATCATCACAACACAGTACATTGTGTAGCATATTCACAGTACATTGTGTAGGATCTTTACAGTTCATTGTGTAGGTTCGTCACAGTACATTGTGTAGGATCTTATGAGTATATTGTGTAGGATCAACACAGTACATTGTGAATGATCATCAAAGTACATTGTGTAGGATCATCCCAGTACATTGTATAGGATCATCACAACACTGTACATTGTTTAGAATAATAACAACGCTGCACATTGTGTAGGATCATCACAGTACATTGTATAGGATCTTCACAGTACATTGTGTTGGATAACTGTACATTGTGTAGGATCTTCACAGTACATTGTGTAGGATCATCACAGTACATTGTGTAGGATCTTCACAGTACATTGTGTAGGATAACTGTACATTATGTAGGATCTTCACAGTACATTGTGTAGGATCATCACAGTACATTCTGTAGCATCTTCACGGTACGTTGTATATGATCTTCATAGTACATTGTATAGGATCTTCACAGTACATTGTGTGGGACCTCCAAAGAACTTTGTGTAAGATTATCACAGTTCATTGTGCAAGATCGCAGTACATTGATCACAGTACACTGATCAACACAGTGTGCTGATTAACACAGTACACTGATCATCACAGTACACTGATCATCACAGTACACTGATCACAGTACACTGATCATCACAGTACACTGATCATCACAGTACACTGATCACAGTACACTGATCATCACAGTACACTGATCATCACAGTACACTGATCAACACAGTACACTGTGTAGGATCATCAATTCACAATGTAATGTACAAAATGATAACAAAATTTTATTATTATTATTAATATTATTATAATCATGTGGGAGCGCTAAACCCATAAGATTATACAGGATAACAAAACATTAAAGTTGGTCTCCGCAAATGCCTCAGTGCATCACACACCTGTTTCATCTGGTCATTAATTTGGTACACCTGTCTATCGTAGTTCCGTCTGTAAATACATCCACTCTCAAATATATGAAAACATTTATTTCCCCACACTCACTCCCCCCAATATGATTGACAATCTTTCCTTGCCTATATTATTTTTACTCTCATTAACTTTCTATTTACTTTTTTTATGCATGGACCGGGCCGCGGGGGCGTTGATCCCCCCCCCCGGAATAACCTCCAGGTAATCCTCCCAAACTCGCTTGCCAACCGTTTGTAACTTTTCTTCAGCATCTCCCAAATGGGTTATAATCCTTCTCTGTATCAGACTCGTTACATATTATTCCCATACCTCTCTTCAACTCCCCAGGATTTACTTGTTTCATTATCCCATCTCTAAATATGTTAAGCAACCACTGGGGACATAACACATCATTTACTATTGTCTACTTGCACCGGAAAATTATCCCCATCTCTGCTACTTACATCAACTTGAGCGTCGTTATTCACATATAAACTCTTTATTGCTTATAATAACCAACCAGCTAATCCATACACCTGCAATATCTGCCACATTACTATTCTGTCAAGAATAATATGCCTTTTCTGAATCAATGTAAAAAACAAAACAGTTCCCTACCCTACTTACAACTTCCTTGTTCCTCTTCAGTCGTATTGTTTTACCTTGAATTAGGTATCGTATTGTTTTACCTTGAATTAGGTATCGTATTGTTTTACCTTGAATTTGGAATCGTATTGTTTTACCTTGAATTAGGAATCGTATTATTTTACCTTGAATTAGGTATCGTATTGTTTTACCTTGAATTAGATATCGTATTGTTTTACCTTGAATTAGGTATCGTATTGTTTTACCTTGAATTAGGTATCGTATTGTTTTACCTTGAATTAGGAATCGTATTGTTTTACCTTGAATTAGGAATCGTATTATTTTACCTTGAATTAGGTATCGTATTGTTTTACCTTGAATTAGGTATCGTATTGTTTTACCTTGAATTAGATATCGTATTGTTTTACCTTGAATTAGGTATCGTATTGTTTTACCTTGAATTAGGTATCGTATTGTTTTACCTTGAATTAGGTATCGTATTGTTTTACCTTGAATTAGGTATCGTATTGTTTTACCTTGAATTAGATATCGTATTGTTTTACCTTGAATTAGGTATCGTATTGTTTTACCTTGAATTAGATATCGTATTGTTTTACCTTGAATTAGATATCGTATTGTTTTTACCTTGAATTAGGTATCGTATTGTTTTACCTTGAATTAGATATCGTATTGTTTTACCTTGAATTAGGTATCGTATTGTTTTACCTTGAATTAGATATCGTATTGTTTTACCTTGAATTAGATATCGTATTGTTTTACCTTGAATTAGGTATCGTATTGTTTTACCTTGAATTAGGTATCGTATTGTTTTACCTTGAATTAGGTATCGTATTGTTTTACCTTGAATTAGGTATCGTATTGTTTTACCTTGAATTAGGTATCGTATTGTTTTTACCTTGAATTAGGTATCGTATTGTTTTACCTTGAATTAGGTATCGTATTTGTTTTACCTTGAATTAGGTATCGTATTGTTTTACCTTGAATTAGGTATCGTATTGTTTTACCTTGAATTAGGTATCGTATTGTTTTACCTTGAATTAGGTATCGTATTGTTTTACCTTGAATTAGGTATCGTATTGTTTTACCTTGAATTAGGTATCGTATTGTTTTACCTTGAATTAGGTATCGTATTGTTTTACCTTGAATTAGGTATCGTATTGTTTTACCTTGAATTAGGTATCGTTATTGTTTTACCTTGAATTAGGTATCGTATTGTTTTACCTTGAATTAGGTATCGTATTGTTTTACCTTGAATTAGGTATCGTATTGTTTTACCTTGAATTAGGTATCGTATTGTTTTACCTTGAATTAGGTATCGTATTGTTTTACCTTGAATTAGGTATCGTATTGTTTTACCTTGAATTAGGTATCGTATTGTTTTACCTTGAATTAGGTATCGTATTGTTTTACCTTGAATTAGGTATCGTATTGTTTTACCTTGAATTAGGTATCGTATTGTTTTACCTTGAATTAGGTATCTTCTAAGTGGCACATTTAAGATGTTGCCTTTTTTTCCCTTTCTCTTACTTTTCGATTTATTTTGTTTATATCTCAAAAACGGCTCATTAAATCTGCTTCAAATTTTCAAAACGTGTGTGCGGTAAAAAGTACCAAATTCTTGGAATAATTTCATACTCACGTCCAGTAACCAAAGTTGTTTAATTCATCCGAAGTATTCTAGAATGACTTGAATAACGTCAGAAATTCACAATGGTATTCCTTCAAACTTTCACGCGAGGAACCAAAAACACGACGACGGGAAAAATGAAATTCAGTCTTGTAGATGCTGAGTTGATGATTTTGCAAGTAAAATAATGTGAATTTTTTATTTCCGTTAAATCAAGACGAATATAATTCAGTTTATCTCATCTGAATTGCTTCAGAATATAAGCTATTGCATTTGTACTGTTAATATATAACGCCTTTTTCTGACCGGTTTCTAATTTTTATCATTGGTGGCCTTTATTAAATGACAGCAAATATTAATTTTGCCAATTTTATCAGGTCAATTGCTTCCCGTGTAATGACTAATTAATGCCTCTTGTGATCAGCTTCAAACCTTAAGATGGTGTGACTCTATAAGACTGAGCTCTAATTTGCTGAAACAAATGCCAATTTGATCAAAACTTAGTTACGATAGGTATCTAAGTACAATATTTTTTCTTACAATATCGTAGGGAATTTTAAAATTAAAGCAAAATAAAAAAAAAAAACTTAAATATAAAACGAAATCATGTTTATATATATATATATATATATATATATATATATATATATATATATATATATATATATAATATATATATATATATATATATATATATATATATATATATATATAATATAATATATAATATTTTCCTGAGTCGAGCTGACTCTTAAATACTGCATGTCCTGATGACAGAGACGTCTGTCAGTCACCTAAAGGTTTCTCAAATCATCGAAGGCTTTCGGCAATAACTTCAGAATTCATTTGGAAATTTTCTTATAATTTTCCTAAATGTAAAGTATATAATTTTTTAAGGACACTATAATGTGTGTAAAATTGTGACGCTGATAGACCTACAAATTTCGAGGAAAGAGGTGGGAGGGAACCAGCGTTGCTGAGGAATACTCAGAGAGATGCCATAGTTGAGTAATCTTTGAACACTGTTTGTAACGACTGTGACAGGTAATCGGGCGTCATCGAGGCCAAATTTGTGTGTATCGGCGTCAATCCGTAATTAAAAAGTAATGGAACGTCCCCCACTGTTACAGAAAAGGCGATATCTATTAAACATAGACATTTCCACTGGGGCCAGGAGCTATGGGTCGACTTCTGCAACTACAACTAGGTGAGTATATACATCCAGACATACATATATGCATACATATATACATTCAAACAGATTGTAAGACTGAACAGAGGATAACATCTCAAGTTAAAAATGTGCTGGATCTCCCATACAATGAGAATGTATCTGTCTTGCCAAATGCTCTTAAAAGTTAAAAGCATTCTGATGAAGAATTCTCCACAACATTGCATCGGTGGTGTGTACAGAATTGCTTGCAGTGGGTGCAATTTTTCTTATGTGGGACAGACTGGCAAATCTCTAGATATCAGGATATCACAGCACAAATATTTGATATGGACTTCCTAAGAAACAAATGCCATTTTTAGCCTTTGGAGTCTGTTATAACATTGCAAATTGGCCTGAAGCTAAGCTCATTGTCCCTTATTCCACTTGGCTTGGATGGAACATTATAGAATCAGCCATCATCAAACATGATAAACATTCATTATATAATAATAGTGGAGACTTATTAAAATTAGATTTCTTTATGATAGAGGCTTTAGACCATAGCCAAAGAGAGGATTCCTATACGAATGCAATGTATTGTATTAAATGTAGCACACAGATGAATAGGATCAGTTATTATCGTTAAACGAAAGCCTGCCTAAGAAAGTGTGATAAAATTATGACCTAACTATGGCCATCGTCCCTGTAGGAAAACTACAAATGTTTCCCCTTTATATGAGATACCCTTTAATTGAGTTCCCTTTTAAATGAGTTGCCGTGGACCCGTTTACTAATGTAAGGAAAAATATGTAGACAGAATTCATGATGATTGTCATGCCACTCACAAATCACTGGAGACTGGTTGGCTTGTCTGGACATTTATTTTCTGCTTCCCTCTTCCTTCATTCTAGCAAAAACATTCACTCTGAACGTGTTTGCTAGGATTTTATCCTCTTTTCTGATACATTGCAAGCTCCTGATAATGTGCTCATTGCAACACTAAGGCCTAGAGCTATCTTTCATCTCCCCCGTGCTTGTTTCGCAACATACATAAATATATACATACATTATATGCATATATTTAAAATTACGATAATACATACACATACACACAAACACATACACCTAGATATGCAAAAGTGTACATACATATAAAGATTTGAACATGTATAAAACGACGCAAGAATACATGCACACATGAACCTATGCACAAATACTGTGGCATGCAAAGAGTACGTAACCTTCATTCGGCGAATGTACACACCCTCATTTACAGGCTATCTCCCCAAACCAGCGAACCAGGTTGCTAAGAGTTGATGATGGGGCCCCGTCGTTCAACTAGTGACCAGGTTTTAGCCAATAAGAAGATGGTTTTGGCAATCGCAGAGGTTATGTGGGTACCACTCTCCTGTCTGCCCTTGTCATTCCCATTCTAGAGCTGGTTGAAGCACGGTCTGCTATCTTGTGGCTTCTATTTCTGCCTTGCTTACCGTGGAGTGCACTATACTTATCACTGTACATAGTGTACATATTGCTGTTCTAAATTGGTGAAGGATAATATAAGTCTAAACTTTTTCTGCTGTGTTTATTTTGCTCCCATTACACCCGGGATAACAGGCCATTTGGAATCCTGGGTTGTAATAAATACCTACATGAATACTTCTTCACACAAAACACACACACACACACACACACACACACACACACACACACACACACACACACACACACACACACACACACACACACATCAGGCTAAGGAAGGAAGGAGGAGAGACAACAGGAAATGACCGGGAAGTATGTGAAGAACTCAACAAGAGATTCAAAGAAGTGTTCACAGAGGAGACAGAAGGGACTCCAGAAAGACGGAGAGGTGGGGCACACCACCAAGTGCTGGACAAAGTGCACACAACCGAGGAAGAAGTGAAGAGGCTTCTGAGTGAGCTAGATACCTCAAAGGCAATGGGGCCAGATAACATCTCCCCATGGGTATTGAGAGAGGGAGCAGAGGCGCTATGTGTACCCCTAACAACAATATTCAATACATCTATCGAAACAGGGAGATTGCCTGAGGCATGGAAGACAGCAAATGTAGTCCCAATCTTTAAAAAAGGAGACAGACATGAAGCATTAAACTACAGACCAGTGTCACTGACATGTATAGTATGCAAAATCATGGAGAAGATTATCAGGAGAAGAGTGGTGGAACACCTAGAACGGAATGATCTCATCAACAGCAGCCAGCATGGTTTCAGGGACGGGAAATCCTGTGTCACAAACCTACTGGAGTTCTATGACATGGTGACAGCAGTAAGACAAGAGAGAGAGGGGTGGGTGGATTGCATTTTCTTGGACTGCAAGAAGGCGTTTGACACAGTTCCACACAAGAGATTGGTGCAAAAACTGGAGGACCAAGCAGGGATAACAGGGAAGGCACTACAATGGATCAGGGAATACTTGTCAGGAAGACAGCAGCGAGTCATGGTACGTGGCGAGGTGTCAGAGTGGGCACCTGTGACCAGCGGGGTCCCGCAGGGGTCAGTCCTAGGACCAGTGCTGTTTCTGGTATTTGTGAACGACATGACGGAAGGAATAGACTCTGAGGTGTCCCTGTTTGCAGATGACGTGAAGTTGATGAGAAGAATACACTCGATCGAAGACCAGGCAGAACTACAAAGGGATCTGGACAGGCTGCAGAACTGGTCCAGCAATTGGCTCCTGGAGTTCAATCCCACCAAGTGCAAAGTCATGAAGATTGGGGAAGGGCAAAGAAGGCCGCAGACGGAGTACAGTCTAGGGGGTCAGAGACTACAAACCTCACTCAAGGAAAAAGATCTTGGGGTGAGTATAACACCAGGCACATCTCCTGAAGCGCACATCAACCAAATAACTGCTGCAGCATATGGGCGCCTAGCAAACCTCAGAACAGCATTCCGACATCTTGATAAGGAATCGTTCAGGACCCTGTACACCGAATACGTTAGGCCCATATTGGAGTATGCGGCACCAGTTTGGAACCCACACCTAGCCAAGCACGTAAAGAAACTAGAGAAAGTGCA
>NC_069401.1:93985212-94082712 GCF_026875155.1 Cherax quadricarinatus | reverse complement strand
AAACAAGTGTATAATTGACAACCAGCACGGTTTCAGGGAAGGAAAATCCTGTGTCACAAACCTACTAGAGTTTTATGACAAGGTGACAAAAGTAAGACAAGAGAGAGAGGGGTGCATCGACTGCATATTTTTGGACTGCAAGAAGGCCTTCGACACAGTTCCTCACAAGAGGTTACTGCAAAAACTAGAGGATCAGGCACACATAACAGGAAAGGCACTGCAATGGATCAGAGAATATCTGACAGGGAGGCAACAACGAGTCATGGTACGCGACGAGGTGTCAGAGTGGGCGCCTGTGACAAGCGGGGTTCCACAGGGGTCAGTCCTAGGACCTGTGCTGTTCTTGGTATATGTGAACGACATAACGGAAGGGATAGACTCAGAAGTGTCCTTGTTTGCAGATGATGCGAAGTTAATGAGAACAATCAAATCGAATGAGGATCAGGCAGGACTACAAAGAGACCTGGACAGGCTACAAGCCTGGTCCAGCAACTGGCTCCTTGAATTTAACCCTGCCAAATGCAAAGTCATGAAGATTGGGGAAGGGCAAAGTAGACCGCAGACACAATATAGTTTAGATGGCCAAAGACTGCAAACCTCACTCAAGGAAAAAGATCTGAGGGTGAGTATAACACCGAGCATATCTCCTGAGGCACACATCAATCAGATAACTGCTGCAGCATACGGGCGCCTGGCAAACCTACGGATAGCGTTCCGATACCTCAGTAAGGATTCGTTCAAGACTCTGTATACCATATACGTCATACCCATACTGGAGTATGTAGCACCAGTTTGGAATCCACACCTAGTCAAGCACGTCAAGAAATTAGAGAAAGTGCAAACGTTTGCAACAAGACTAGTCCCAGAGCTACGGGGATTGTCCTACGAAGAAAGGTTGAGGGAAATCGGCCTGACGACACTGGAGGACAGGAGGGTCAGGGGAGACATGATAACGACATATAAAATACTGCATGGAATAGACAAGGTGGACAAAGACGGGATGCTCCAGAGAAGGGACACAGACACAAGAGGTCACAATTGGAAGTTGAAGACTCAGATGAATCAAAGGGATGTTAGGAAGTATTTCTTCAGTCAAAGAGTAGTCAGGCCGTGGAATAGCCTAGAAAGTGACGTAGTGGAGGTGGGAACCATACATAGTTTTAAGGCGAGGTATGATAGAGCTCATGGGGCAGGGAGAGAGAGGACCTAGTAGCAATCAGCGAAGAGGCAGGGCCAGGAGCTGTGACTCGACCCCTGCAACCACAAATAGGTGAGTACACACGCATGCACGCACACACACACACACACACACACACACACACACACACGCACACACACACTAGATGAGTACAGGATCTGCTGTTAGGCACTTGAATAGATATAGCACACACACACACATGCACACACACACTAGGTGAGTACAGGATCTACTGTTAGGCACTTGAATAGCTGTAGCATGCACACACACATACACACACACACATGCACACACACACACACACTCAAACACACCACACACACACACACACACACACACACACACACACACACACACACACACACACACACACACACACACACACATACACATACAGGATTTCACACCTTCCTGTGAAGTGACAGTCTAACCCTTCCTTTCCCCCCCCCATCTCTCTCCCTCTCTTCATCACTCTCTCTCTCTCTCTCTCTCTCTCTCTCTCTCTTCTCTCTCTCTCTCTCTCTCTCTCTCTCTCTCTCTCTTCTCTCTCTCTCCTCTCTTCTCTCTTCCTCCTCTCCTCTTCTCTCTCATCTTTCTTCCTTCTCTCTCTTCCTCTCTTCCTCTCTATCTTCCTCTTCTCTTTCTCTCTCTTCCTCTCTCTTCCTCTCTCTCTCTTCCTCTCTCTCTTCCTCTCTCTCTCTTCTCTCTCTCTTCCTCTTCCTTTCTCTCTCTTCCTCTCGCTCTCTTCTCTCTCTCTTCTCTCTTCTCTCTCTCTCTCTCTCTCTCTCTCTCTCTCTCTCTCTCCTCTCTCTCTCTCTCTTCCTCTTCTCCTCTCTCTCACTTCTCTCTCTCCTCTCCTCTTTCCCTTGTCACTTCCCCTCTCTCTTACCTTTTCCCTCTCTCTCACTTCTCTCTCCCTTTTCTTCTTCTCCCTCTTCCTTCTGCCTCCCTTCTCTCTTTTTTTCCCTCTCTCTCACTCTCTCCCCCCTTTTTCTTTTTCTCTTTTTGTCTCTCTCTCTTTCACTAAAAAAAAAAAAATGGTTGGAACTTGCAGGAATCAGGGATCAGATGACAATAGTACTGGAAGGGAGGAATGGATGGAGGAGCAGTGGAAAAGGATAGAGCAAAAATGGGAGAGAAAATTAGGAGAGCTTTCTGAAAAAATGGGGAAAGAGCTCTCTGTGAAATGGGAAAAGAGGTTGGAGAAGGAGACAAAGAATTGGGAGGCACAAGTCGAAACTGCAGTAGCCATGGTAAAGGTTCGAGAATTTGAGGTAAACAGGCTGAAGCAAGTCTCAGGGGCAGTGACCAGAAAAGACACACCATATGAAGCTGAGAGGCTGAACAGGAAGGAAGGAGATATGAATTATGCTAAGGTCATATCAGCCTGCAAAGAAGGGCCAGGGAGTGGAAGGGAAGAGCAGATGGGTGCAGATGGAGAGGGAGATAGGTCGAATGCTGAGGCACAACCATGCTACCAAGAGCCACTGGAAAAATCAAGAGAGAAAATGACTACATACAGACAGGAACCAGAGTCACAGAGGGAGAGGCAATGGGAGGAGGAAAGGGCAAAATCAGTGTTTATCCATGGGCTTCGGGAGAGAGAGGAAAGCACACACACTGAAAGACGGCAGGAAGAAAGAAAGGAGATTGAGAAAATCATCAAGGAAATAGGGGGAGAAGACATGGACGAGATTGTAAATTTTCAGAGAATAGGAGGGTACTTGAAGGGGAGAAACTGACCGATCAAGCTGATTCTCAGCACAGAAACAGTTCGGAACAGGATCCTCCAAGAGAAACCACGGTTGAAAAGCTCGGAAGAGTACAAGAAGGTGTTCCTATACAGAGACAGAACACAAACAGAGAGACAACGGCTGAGGGAGAGGACAAAAAAGCGAAAGGAGCTAGGAAAGGAGACAAGGATGGAACCAGCAGAGGTCAGTCAGAGCAGAACAGAGCAGCAAGGGCAAGCACACACACAAATATCCTCAGAACCCCACAACCTATCACACCATCCCAACACACAATACAATCCATACCCACAGCTTCGACCCAACCCCCAACCATAGCATCCCACAGTATGCTACCAGGTCTCCCATCCCCACAGGCCCCCCAAACCACAGTGTTGGAAAGGAAACTGAAGGTATGGTACACAAACGTTGATGGAATAACAAACAAGTGGGAGGAGTGGCACGAAAGAGTCAAAGAGGCATCACCAGACATCATAGCGATCATAGAAACCAAGCTTACAGGTATGATAACAGATGCTATCTTTCCAATGGGATACCAGATCCTGAGGAAAGACAGAAGGAACAGGGAGGGGGGGTGGAGGAGTGGCATTGCTGATCAAACACAGATGGAATTTTGATGAGCTGGAGAGAGGAGACAGCGGAGAAGAAAGTGATTGTATAGAGGGAACGCTTCACTCTGGACGTCCCAAGGTGATAATTGCAGTGATGTATAGCCCACCACAGAACAGCAGGAGGCCAAGGCAAGAGCATGACGAGAGCAATAGAGCGATGGTCGACACACTGGCTACAGTGACCAGAAGAGCTCATGCATGCAGGGCAAAGCTCCTGATCATGGGCGACTTTAACCACAAGGAGATCGAATGGGAGAACTTGGAGCCACATGGGGGCCAAGATACATGGAGGGCGAAGATGATGGAGGTGGTACTGGAAAACTTCATGTACCAACACGTAAGGGACACTACAAGAGAGATAGGAGACGATGAACCAGCAAGACTGGAATTAGTATTCACCTTGAGTAGTGCAGATATTGAGGACATCACATATGAAAGACGCCTTGGGGCCAGCGATCATGTGGTTTTGAGCTTCGAATACAAGTAGAGCTACAAGTGGAGGGGGAAGCAGGAAGGCTAGGACAAATGAAACCAAACTACAGGAAAGGGGACTACACAGGAATGATTAACTTCCTGAATGAGGTTCAGTGGGACAGAGAACTGGCAGGGAAGCCAGTTAATGAGATGATGGAATATGTAGCAACAATGTGCAAGGAGGCTGAGGAGAGGTTTGTACCCAAGGGAAACAGGAGTAATGAAAAAGCCAGCATGAGCCCATGGTTCACCCAAAGATGCAAGGAGGCAAAAACCAAGTGTGCTAGGGAATGGAAGAAATATAGAAGGCAAAGGACCCAGGAGAATAAGGAAAGCAGTCGTAGAGCCAGAAACGAATATGCACAGATAAGAAGGGAGGCCCAACGTCAATATGAAAACGACATAGCAGCGAAAGCCAAATCTGAACCGAAGCTGTTATAGAGCCACATCAGGAAGAAAACAACCGTCATGGACCAGGTAATCAGGCTAAGGAAGGAAGGAGGAGAGACAACAAGAAATGGCATTGAAGCAAGTGAGGAACTCAACAAGAGATTCAAAGAAGTGTTCACAGAGGAGACACAAGGGGCTCCAGAAAGACGGCGAGGTGGGGTACACCACCATGTGCCGGACACACTACACACAACCGAGGAAGAAGTGAAGAGGCTTCTGAGTGAGCTAGATACCTCAAAGGCAATGGGGCCAGATAACATCTCTCCATGGGTCCTGAGAGAGGGAGCAGAGGCGCTATGTGTACCCCTAACAACAATATTCAATACATCTATCGAAACAGGGAGATTGCCTGAGGCATAGAAGACAGCAAATGTAGTCCCAATCTTTAAAAAAGGAGACAGACATGAAGCACTAAACTACAGACCAGTGTCACTGACATGTATAGCATGCAAAGTCTTGGAAAAGATTGCCAGGAGAAGAGTGGTGGAACATCTAGAAAGGAATGATCTCATCACCAGCAGCCAACATGGTTTCAGAGACGGGAAATCCTGTGTCACAAACCTACTGGAGTTCTATGACATGGTGACAGCAGTAAGAAAAGAGAGAAAGGGGTGGGTGGATTGCATTTTCTTGGACTGCAAGAAGGCGTTTGACACAGTTCCACACAAGAGATTTGTGCAAAAACTGGAGGACCAAGCAGAGATAACAGGGAAGGCACTGCAATGGATCAGGAAATACTTGTCAGGAAGACAGCAGCGAGTAATGGTACGTGGCGAGGTGTCAGAGTGGGCACCTGTGACCAGCGGGGTCCCACAGGGTCAGTCCTAGGACCAGTGCTGTTTCTGGTATTTGTGAACGACATGACGGAAGGAATAAACTCCGAGGTGTCCCTCTTTGCAGATGACGTGAAGTTGATGAGAAGAGTTCATTCGATCGAAGACCAGGCAGAACTACAAAGGGATCTGGACAGGCTGCAGACCTGGTCCAGCAACTGGCTCCTGGGGTTCAATCCCACCAAGTGCAAAGTCATGAGGATTGGGGAAGGGCAAAGAAGACCGCAGACGGAGTACAGTCTAAGGGGCCAGAGACTACAAACATCACTCAAGGAAAAAGATCTTGGGGTGAGTATAACACCAGGCACATCTCCTGAAGCGCACAGCAACCAAATAACTGCCGCAGCATATGGGCGCCTGGCAAACCTCAGAACAGCATTCCGACATCTTAATAAGGAGTCGTTCAGGACCCTGTACACCGTGTACGTTAGGCCCATATTAGAGTATGCGGCACCAGTTTGGAACCCACACCTAGCCAAGCATGTAAAGAAACTAGAGAAAGTGCAAAGGTTTGCAACAAGACTAGTCCCAGGGTTAAGAGGTATGTCCTATGAGGAGAGGTTAAGGGAAATCAACCTGACGACACTGGAGGACAGGAGAGATAGGGGGGACATGATAACGACTTACAAAATACTGAGAGGAATTGACAAGGTGGACAAAGACAGGATGTTCCAGAGACTGGACACAGCAACACGGGGACACAGTTGGAAGCTGAAGACACAGATGAATCAAAGGGATGTTAGGAAGTATTTCTTCAGCCACACAGTAGTCAGGAAGTGGAATAGTTTGGGAAGCGATGTAGTGGAGGCAGGATCCATACATAGCTTTAAGCAGAGGTACGATAAAGCTCATGGTTCAGGGAGAGTGACCTAGTAGCGACCAGTGAAGAGGCGGGGCCAGGAGCTTGGACTCGACCCCTGCAACCTCAGCTAGGTGAGCTAGGTGAGCTAGGTGAGTACACACACACACACACACACACACACACACACACACACACACACACACACAAAACACATATTTTCACTTGCCTTATTCGCAAGAAGAGCATTTGCCCTATAAGCTAATATAGCTAGTTTTACCTATTTGGCACGACATATATATATATATATATATATATAATATATATATATATATATATATATATATATATATATATATATATATATATATATATATATATATGCAGAACAACCACTGTGAAAGAATAATGAAATTCGTGACTACTCACATTATCAAGGAACAATAAAAGTAATACAACAAAGGAAGGCATATAAAGGGTCTAGACCACACCTCACTATCACCTCCCTGAAACAAACTATTCTTCCCAAGAATTAAAATTTATTATTTGTGCAATGTATTATTAAATTCCTCCCAAATTCTATTAATTATAAATGGATCTAATTTATATAAACCAAAGGAAATATTCATATTATTGTCAAAACTACTTTTTATGAAACAAGATTCAATTATATTCCTGTCGACCATGGACTTGCTTGATACTACTTTCTCAAATTTTTGAAAATCAATTGGATGGTTAAAATCTCTCACATGAATAAATAGAGCATTGGAATCTTGTCCAGTTCTAATGCTATATTTATGTTGTTTTAATCTAAGTTCGAGACTTTTACCAGTTTGACCGTAATAAACTTTATCTCAAATTTTACAAGGAATCTTATAGACACATCCATCAGCATTTTGGGGGGAATTCTTTATCAAAAGTTTTTTTAGTGTGTCAAGATTTTTAAATTCAACTTTGATATTAAAAGTCTTAAGAAGGGAAGGCATATCAACCAAGTTTTCATGGCAAGGGAGAACCAACATATTTTTAGTTGATAAAGGTTGGTTGTCCCTTTTTGGGTTGTATAAAAAGTGTTTCTAGCAATTTTAAAACATTTATCAGTTACGTTTCTTGGGTATTTCAGATCATTAGCTATTTCATAAATTTTGAATATTTATTCATCTATGAACTCTCGTATCATCCATGATACGCAAAGCTCTCAAAAGCATTGATGAGAAAGCCGACAGTTTATATATATATATATATATATATATATATATATATATATATATATATATATAATATATATATATATATATATATATATATATATAATCAAAACATCCATTTTGAAAAAAATAGTGCATCCATGATTTCTCACATTATTTACGAGCTGCAGAAATAAAAAATAAGCAGAAGGCATATATGGACGAGATTTCATCTCACGGTCCACTCACAACACCTGACTCTTTATGATGATGTAGGTACGTGGCGAAGGACGTGTTAATACAGCTAATATTCTATCCAATCTTTATGATTTTAATCTGTCGAATATTCCTTAAATTCTTCATATATCTTATTAAATGTAAATGAATCTAATCAGTGTTATCCTAAAGCAGTTTTCATATTAATTTCAAAATCATTTTTTATGAAGCTTGCTTCTGTTATATTTCACTCAACTGTTGACCTGCCTGATACAACGTTCCTGACCTTTCGACAACCAAGTGGATGGTTAAAATTTTCTCACATGAATAAACAGAGCTCTTATCCACTTTTTCAGCTATATTTAAGTTGTTCTAACTTTAGTCAAGACTTTCCCAGTTAGACCATAATAAACATTTTTTATATGGAGCTTTGTAGACACAGTCGTCAGCATATCTGAGTCTAGGTAGTACCTATTCTCGATGGTCTGGTACATTCCATTAATTTCACAATAGAGCATGAAATAGATGACACTACCCCTTCCTAGATGATTTAATCCATCGCATTGACAGAAAATTCAAATTTACAGTTTACAGGACGACCACCAATGTGTAGAGATAATGTTTGTAAATAATTTAGCCTGTTTGCGATTTGTTAGTTGAGTACAGAAAAAAAGTTGATAGAAGCAGTAGAGAATGATTGGATTTGCGAGGACCTAACCTCTCACTGATTGCATTCTTTCTTCTACAAGTAGATTACGCCTCTAATTGTGACAGAATATGTGTCCATACAGTTATTTCAACTTTACATTGTTTCAGACTATGGAACAAATACTCTTCTCCAGGCTTAGGGACAGACCACCTCGACACTACTTCTTCAAGGGTGTAGGTGATACGTTTCGGAATTAAGACACCTAGCTGTTGCACATGTGTCTTACCAATACTTTTCTATATCTCTTTTAAATTTAATTTGATCTAATTTGAATACATTATTGCGGGTTCTCTCTTAGAGGGACTTCCTCAAGACTTTATTCATATCTCCTTTGTTAATACCCATCTTCCAGTAATAAACTTCAGTCGTGGCTTCCCTCATTCATCGTCTTACGTGGGAGTGTAATTTAAGGAACTTCAGCCTTTCTCCATACGGAAGATTTCTTAAGCTGTGAATTAATTTTTTCATTCTTCGCTGAATGTTTCCTAACGAATTTAAGTCTATTCAGTAATATTGAGACCAGAACTGAGTTGCATAAGGTTTCTGCTTATCATAACCCCCAAGTCCTTTTTGCATTCTGCATAGCTAAGTTCTATATTATTTAGTTGATACATCATTTCTAAGACTCGACATTTTCTTTCTCTAAATCTTACAGTTCTTTTTATGAAATAATAATTTGACAGTAACATAATGTTTACTACCATCAAATGATGGAAGGTGTGTGTTATAGAGGGACTACATTTTGATAGTTTTTTGTTGTTGTTGTTCACAGTAGTGATCTAACTTTGAGTGCTATTCCAGGACCTCTTGTTAACACCAAGCTAGAAGAAACTGACTGAAGGTATTCATTTCATGTACGTCACAGGGATATGCTTGGCACTATGCTCACCCCTGGTCTTTCTCACTGAGCAAGGTCTACAGCCTCGGACCCATGAGCATGTACTCTGTGTCGGGTTTTATTACTCCTTCCACAGTATTCCATACTTCACTTGCTGGGCTTGATTTCAATTATCCACTTATCTGAACAATCTCGTAGTTTGTTCAGATACATTTGTAGGCTTTCCTTGTCCGCGTTGGTTTTCATCCTCCTCATTAGTTTTACATCGTCAGCAATCAAATATATATCTTAATCGGCAAAGGCAATTTTTGATCCACTAGAGTATATTCCATGTTAATCCTACCTGCACCTCAAGTTTTTTCCCTTGTCGGTATCAAATGGATTCTCAGTCCAAGAAAATGCAAGCTACCCATCCCTTTATCTCTCTGTTTATCTCTCTCTCTCTCTCTCTCTCTCTCTCTCTCTCTCTCTCCTGTTTCACTTCTGTTATTTTGTCGTATATTTCTAGTAGGTTAGTTAGATCAAATTTACCATCTCGAAACCAGTGCTGATTGCTGTTTATGTTTATATAATTATAATTATGGGGAGCGCTAAACCCGTAGGATTATATAGCGTGTGCGGGGAGAGATGGAAGCTATTCATGCCCAATTCAGAGAACCGGAGTACAGATCCAATTCACAAGATCAAGAGCCCTTCACCAGCATCAAGGAACCTCCCTTGATGAGTACTGTTTATGAAATCACTTCCATCCAAGTGTTCTACCAGTCTTTCTGAATATCTTCTCTATTACTTTACATTGCAAGCATGTTTGTAATACTGGCCTTTAGTTCAACGCTTTCATTCTTAAATGCTTAGATTACATTCGTCGGTTTCCAGATCTCTGGCAAATGTCTGTTTACCATTGACTTGGAAATTGCAGCTAGTGGTTCACACAATGCTTCTGCTCCCGCTCATGGAATCCATGGTGCCATATTGCGAAGGTCCATCTCGTATAATGTATTCCGATCTTTCAAAAGTCATTCTTTACATATTTCGCTGTTCTCTACATATTTCGCTGTAAGCAAACACTAGGACATATTTATTAGAAAACGTTTCGGTCCTGGGACCTTGATCACTTCTAACATACAGAGGTTGAAAGACAGTATATATAGGAGAGTGAGGCGTGAGTGACGCATGATAAGCTGAAGAATGCCATGTTGGAATGAGGACAGGTAGACGATGAGATCATGTGACTCCTGTGTTGCTGGGTAGGTGGTGTTTTGCCTGGTTGAGTATCATGTATGCTAATGTTTTAAAAATTTTGTGGTTTCCAGTGTTACATGATACTCAAGCAGGCAAAACACCACCTACCAAGCAACACAGGAGTCACATGATCTCATCGTCTACCCGTCCTCATCCCATCATGGCATTCTTCAGCTTACCATGCGTCACTCACACCTCACTCTCCTGCTATATATACTGTCTTTCAACCTCTGTATGTTAGAAGTGATCAAGTTCCAAGGACCGAAACGTTATCTAATAAGAAGTCCTAATGTTTGCTTACGTGTTTTTCTACACCAGCTTGTCGGTATTAATTTTCAACGTTTATACCATATTTTCCAGTATCCATCGGTGTACCCATTACTCTAGGCCTACAGATATTTTCCTTTTCCACTGAAAACCCTTTTTTAAATAATTTTCTCAAAACTTTACACTTTGTCATTATTCACGAATTCTACTTCGTCTTTAGTCGAATTACTGGTATTTTGCTGTTTTCTTCCTTCTGATGTGACGCTGACGTAATTTTTACATTTTCTTGGCTGTGTAATTCTCAAATTGTTTCCCTCACTCTCCTCACCATTGCAAATTTGCTTCTGGCTTTTATAATCACTTCTCTGTTTTCGTTTGCCCTTCATTTTCTACAGTTTTTTTCAAGCTCTTACTATCTTGTTTTTCTAAATTCTGCATGTTTTTTAAAACTAACAACTTTTTTACCCGGGAATAACTGTACTGGGGGTTTTTGGGTTCCCAACTCATCCAAACTTTTTAAACCAAAACCAGTGTTTTTTCCTTATCCTTCCTTTAAAATTCCCTTTTGATGCGGGTCCTGTCTAGTCTAGATATTTTTAGCACGCTATTTACATCCCCGTTATTCATTCGTTTTTCCCTTTTTATACACCTAAAAACTTTACCCCCCCAAATTTCCCTACCCCTTTTAATAGAGAGTGCAGGTTAAAGGGCCCCCACTTTTTAAAACCCTCATGGGGGAAGTTTTTTCGGGTTTCCCAGGGGATTAATTTTGGAATCTTCCTTTAAAACGTTTTCTAGTGCATTTTTATCCTTTTCTGAAATTTTTGGGGGACAAAAACTGGGGCAGATTTTTAAATTTGGGCCAAATAAAAGATGAGTTGAAGAACAATCTGGGGACTTCTATTATTTTACTTCTTGTTGTGAAGCCAAGGATTCTGTTAGTTTGTATTGCGAATACATATGCAATGTTGTTTTGGGTTTTTTCGGGTTTAAATGCAACCCAAAGAACCTAAATCCTTTTCGGGGGATCGTATTATTAAGATCATGGGATAAGTTTTGAAATGTTAAAAGCGGGCGGGAATATAGTTTTGGAAGGGGTTTTGGTTTGTTATTTTTTTACAAAAAGTATGGAAGAGGGTAAGGTACCTGGGGATTGGCGGGAGAGCGTGGTTATTTCCTTTTTTTAAAAGGCAAAGGGGAAAAAAAGGAGAGTGAAAAAATTGTGGGGGGAAAAAAGTTGTTGAGTTTTCCCGGGAAAAAGTGAAAGGTAGAGTTTTTATTGAAAAATTTAAGAGTAAGACGGGATGGGGTAGCAGATGAAAAAGGAGGCTTTGGGAAAGGTAAAAAGGGGGTTTTGTGGACCAGGTTGTTTACATTTAAAAACATATAAGTGAACAGTTTTAGTAAGGTTTTAAAAGGGTCTTTGGGGGCATTTATGGTTTTGGGAAAAAAGGCGTATGACAGGGGGGAAAAGGGAGCAATTTTGGCAGAGGGTTGCAGGGGATATGGTATAGGGGGTAGGTTACTGAAAGCAATGGAGAGTTTTTTTGAAGGATGAGGGCTGGGGTTTAGAGTATGTAGGAGGGAGGGGTTTTTTTCCCCAGGTAAAAGTAGGCCTTAGCCCAAGGATGTGTGTTTGTCACCATGGTTGTTCAATATATTTATAGATGGTTTTGGAAAGCAAGTAAATGGGGGGGTTCTTGGAAAAGAGGTGTTGGGTTAAAAAGAAAAAAAGAATCAAACACAACGGGGGAGTTGAAAACATTGCTTTTTGCTGATGACACTGTCCCTTTTGGGAAAACCCTGAAGAAAAGTTGCAGAGGTTGGTTGTTTGTTTTGGTAGGGTACGTAAAAGAAGGAAATTAAAAGTGAATATAGGAAAGGTAATGTGAGGGAATTTTTAAAAAGATTAGGGGGCCCGAAAGATTGGATATCAGATTGGAGGGGGGTGAATGAAATTCAGATTTTTAAAAGAGGGGGGACGTATCAGCAGATGGCGTGTATGAAAGATGAGGTGAATGAAATTCTTTTTTAGGAGTTTGGGTATCAGCGAGGGGTTTGTATGAAGGTGAGACGATCATGGAAACTGAGGGGAGAAAAAAAGGGTTGAAGGGTTTTTGCACTTAGGAGTCTGTGGAAAAAAAGGGAAATTTGCCCATGAAACCCAAAGAGGGGAATGTATGAGAGAAAAGTTGTACCAACACTCTTGTATGGGTTTTGGAAGCATGGGTGTTAAATGTTGCAACGGGAAAAGGGTGGAGGAAAGTGGGATGTCTTTCTGAGGGCAATGTGGGGTTGTAAATATAAAGAAGAGAATTGGGAAATTAGGGAGGTGGGGTTTACCAAAATTATTTTTCCAGTGGGCTGAGGGGGGTTTGTTGAGGTAGTTGGGAAACATGTAGAAAAAAATAGATAAAAACAGAAGGGACTTCGAGGGGTGTATAAATCGGGTAGTCGAGGGAAGGCGGGGTGGGGGGTGGCCTAGGAGGGGTTGGAGGGATGGAATAAAGGGTTTTGTTTTGCGAGGGGCTTGGATTCCTGCAAGCATCGTGAGGGTATTTTTATAGGAGTGAATTTGGAAAAGAAGTGGTTTTTAATACTTGAAAGTGTGTTGGAGTGTGAGCAAAGTAACATTTAAGAAGGGATTTTAGTTAAAACCCGGGAGGCCCCGGGGCTTGAGTCCTGGGGGATGGGAAGTAAAAGTGTTGCACTCTGGAAAGGGGGTGTGTTTTAAAGTTGCAGTTTTATTTAAATGTACTGTTTTTAGCACCCCCCTTTGGGCCCGGGGGGGTGATGGAGTGAATGTTTGGGGAAAGTTTTTTTTTTTCAGGCCACCCCCGCCTTGGTGGGGGGAAACGGGGCCCATGTTTTTTAAAAAAAAAATTTTTGTTTATATATGGGTCGGTTTTTTTTGTCCAGCTTTAGGGAAATTTGGAAAATTTTCTATTTTCATTTTGCCACCCTTTTCTGCCACCCGCCCCCAGGTTTTATTTAAATAATCAGGGCTATTCAAAAATCCCCTTTGCTGAAATTTTGATGTCTCAAACCTCCCTCTGCCTCTCTAAACCCGAATATTTTTGTTCTACAAAAAAGTAGGGAAATTTCAGTTCCGTTTTAAAGGGTTTACAAATACAAGCCATTCTCTTATTTTTATTTACCCGAGGTCAGATGTTTTTGTGTTAAATACAAGAATAAATCTTACTGGGTATATTTTTCCCCCTCTCCCCTCTTCTTCCCCTCTCTCTCCTTCTCTCCCCTTTTCTCTTCCCCTCTTTTCTTCCCCTTTTCTTCTTCTCTCTCTCCCCTCCTCTCTCTCCCCCTCTTTCTCACTCTCTCTCTATTGTATTTTTCTTATCTGTTGCAATGAAAAGTATTTCCTGCATCCATTCATCCTAAACACTCCATGTTGTGGTCCCCGCTCTCCCCGTTTCTTTTTAGGTTGGGGAAATTTATGTTTAAACCCTCTTCGCTTATTCCTATGAGCGTTTCCCTTTCTTCGTTTGTGTTTTAAACATTGCCCGGGGTTTTCTCTTCTCCCTTACTCTTAGGTTTCCCGTTGCTTGGTGGTTTGTTGTTTATTAATATATTCAAAAATAAGTATTAAACCCACACGGGTCATACAGCAGTGGTGGGTTTTAAATGACTGATATCACCACTTGATCTCCCAGTTTTGTTTATATCCCGCTAAGTATTCAGGTAGTTTATTTCTATTTGTCCTTTTCATTTCTTAAAAATTATCAGAGTCACTTTTCCTCTGTCCGTGCTTCCTTTGTTCTTCCTTATTACCTGGTATCCTATTCAGATTATGCTTTCAATTATAATATTGGGTAGAATCATCTCTGTGTTAGCCCTAATGTCTGGGTTTTCCCTCTGATTTCCGTTGTATAAACTCATCACCTATGTTCGCAGCTTAATTTCGTTAATCATACTTTGGTTGTCTAGCATTTCTATTTATTAAGCATCTGCCCAGAGTGGGTGAGGGAGGGCTAAGGATGGTGAGTGCATTATTACTGGGGAAGTAGTAGTCAGGATGGGTGATGGAGGTAAGAAGAGGGGATGGGATGGGGTGAAGCGGTGATGGGAAAAGGTGGGGACAGTGTTAGTGTTGAGAAAGAAAGGGCGAGTCGTGAGATGGCCAAACTAGAAGACAGGCAGTGAAAGAGCTTAGATGAGTTCCATGGGTCTGAGTGTTCTCTCTTCCTGCCTCCCCTTCTTCCTTTTCGTTTTTTTTTTTTTTACATACTCATTATTTCCTTTTCATCTGTATCTTGACCCAATCCACATTACATAGTAATTTCACAATTGTTTCAGTCTCGCTTTCTATCTCACAATGGTGTTTCATGAAAAATTTATCCAGAAGAATATCTTCATTGGACATTGTTTATCGCGAGAGTACCTCCTGTTACTATGAAATTTTTTTCACCTACTCTATCTCTTCTCCCATACTCCTAGTGATCAATACAATCTTGGATATTTCTCCTGTTTCCTGAGTACCTTTCAGCCTCTTGGAGTCCTTAGATCATCAGAAATCTCTCTCTCGTTTATCCTCTCATTTCCTTTTCTTACAGAATTCCTTTCATATGCCAAAACCAAGGCAGAAACTACATCTAGTGTCGGGCCCATGCTCAGACAAGATGGAACTTTCACAGACGACAACAAAAAATGAATGAAATGGGAAGTCTCAATACGACACTGTGTTTGCGCGCCATTAATCAGTCTAGAGATCGACTGTCTAAATGATTTTTTTTATGAATGAGCCTCAAAACCTTGTCAATGTATACCAAAATCTTACATAACTTTAACTCTACTGGACTTTGAAAAAAAAAAACATTGACTACATGCCCATGCACTCAGTCCCAGGCTCAGACTCGTGGGCCTGGGAGTGACGACTTGCGCCAGGTTCATTAAGACCTAGCGCAAGAAACTCCCTTCCGCCTGACTTATGTATGCTATGGAGGGAGAGACACGGATGAAATCCCAGCCATTAAAATCAATGGATGTAAACATACTGCACAATGGTGGCAGCAAAGCAATAGCTAAGAGCTACAGAACAATACCTCTAACGTCCAACATCATGAAAATGTTGATAAATTAGACACTTGCAACTCTTGAGTATCTTTACTGAGGAAACGTTTCGCCACACAGTGGCTTCATCAGTCCATACACAGGAGAAACGTGAAGAACAGGTGGAGAATGAGGTAATCAGTCCCTCAACCTTGAGTCGATGTGGTTAGTCCATCAATCTTGAATAGAATACGGCATACGTGTGGAGAAGCAGCTTATAAACGGTAGGCAGGAGAGGTGCAGCAGCCGTAGGTGGTGTCACATTTGTCCAATGTGGAAGTAGGTCGTGCCCAAGGGTTAGGCAAGCGAAGAATTCCCAAGTATTAAGATCCCAAGAAGTTGCAGTGTCTGACAGGATTGTAGATGAATGATTCAGAGAACCGGCACGTTGATAAATTAGACACATGTGCAACTCTTGGGTATCTTTATTAAGGAAACGATTCGCCACACAGTGGCTTCATCAGTCCATAGAAAGGAGAAACTTGAAAAACAGGAGGAGAATGAGGCAATCAGTCCCTCAACCTTGAGTCGATGTGGTCAGTCCATCAATCTTGAATAGAATACGGCATATGTGTGGAGAAGCAGCTTATAAACCGTAGGCAAGAGAGGTGCAGCAGCCGTAGGTGGTGTCACATTTGTCCAATGTGGAAGTAGGTCGTGCCCAAGGGTTAGGCAAGCGAAGAATTCCCAAGTATTAAGATCCCAAGAAGTTGCAGTGTCTGACAGGATTGTAGATGAATGGTTCAGAGAACCGGCACGTTGATAAATTAGACACATGTGCAACTCTTGGGTATCTTTATTAAGGAAACGTTTCGCCACACAGTGGCTTCATCAGTCCATACAAAGGAGAAACTTGAAAAACAGGAGGAGAATGAGGCAATCAGTCCCTCAACCTTGAGTCGATGTGGTCAGTCCATCAATCTTGAATAGAATGCGGCATATGTGTGGAGAAGCAGCTTATATACCGTAGGAAGTAGGTCGTGCCCAAGGGTTAGGCAAGCGAAGAATTTCCAAGTATTAAGATCCCAAGAAGTTGCAGTGACACCACCTACGAATGCTGCACCTCTCCTGCCTACGGTTTATAAGCTGCTTCTAGTCACATATGCCGTATTCTATTGAAGATTGATGGACTGACCACATCGACTCAAGGTTGAGGGACGGATTACCTCATTCTCTTCCTGTTCTTCAAGATTTTTCTTTGTATGGACTGATGAAGCCACTGTGGCGAAACGTTTCCTCAATAAAGATACCCAAGAGTTGCACATGTGTCTAATTTATCAACGTGTCGGTTCTCTGAGCCATTCATCTACAATCATAAAAATCTTTGAATGAGTTCTAAGAAGCATGACTGGAAATCACCTGGATTCTCAACAGGATAGCATGGTTTGAGAGCAGGTCGATCTTCCATCATGCAACTACTGGATCACAATGATATGGTCTTGGATGCACTGAAAGACAAATAGAATGCAGATGTAATATACACACACTTTCCAAAAGCGTTTGACAACTGTGATCATGGTTTATTAGCGCTCAAAATGTGCGCTAAAGGGATGACTGACAAGGTGGGCAGATGAATCTTGAACTTTCTAACCAATCGAATACAAAGAGTAGTAGTAAACAGAGTTAAATCGGAGGCTGCAACAGTGAAAATCTCTTTTTGACAAGGCACAGTACTAGCGCTTATCCTGTTCCTCATCCTCATATTAGACATAGACAGAAATATAAGCCATAGCACCGTGTGATCATTGGCAGAATATACTACAATCTGCAGGATACTGTCACCCATTGAGGTCTCCATTAATTTCCAAACAGATGTAAACCATGTTTTCCAATTGGCAACAGAAAATAATACGATGCTCAATGGGGACAAATTTCAACTACTCCGTAATGGAGAACTGGAAGAAATAATTCGATAGAATTGAGTGTACTACGGAAAAGTAGTGTGAAGGACTTGGTAGTGTTAATGTCAGAGGACCTCACCTTCAAGGATCACAACAATGTCACTATCACATCTGCGAGGAAAACGATTGGATGGATAATGAGAAACTTCAAAACAAGGAATGCCAAGCCAGTGATGATCCTTTTTAAATTGTTTGTTCTCTCTAGTCTGGAATTCTGCTATACACTAACATCTCCGTTCAAAGCAGGTGAAATCGCAGATCTCGAGAATGTACACAGAATCTTTACTGTACATGTTAGTTTCATCAATCGCTTTAAATACTGGGGACGCTTGGAATTACTTGACTTGTATTCATTGATGAGCAGGCCAGAGATATACGTCATAATCTACACCTGGAAAATCCTAGAGGAACTGGTCCCAGATTTGCGCACAGAAATTTCTCCCTACGAAAGCAAAACATTGGGGTAACGGTACAATATATCCGAAATGAAAGTAGGGTCGCCATTAGTACACAAAAATAAAGCACAGTAAGCGTCTGGGACCCAATACTGTTCAACAGCATCCCACCAGGCATGTGGAGAATTACCCATAGACCCCTGGCTGCCTTCAAGAGGGAGCTGGACAGATACCTGTCGTGTGTTGGACTACATGCCACCAACAGTAACAAGTGAGTTGATCAAGCACTGATCCACCTTGAGGTCTGGTTAAGGACTGGACCGCAGGGGCATTGAGTCCCGAAACATCCTCCATGTTGACTCCAGGTAGATATCAGAATATCAGAAGTAGATTCAAACTCTCAATGATTGATATAATCTGCAACTAATTATTAGAACCAAACAAAACTTATTGTTGACACGATTCACAACTAATTAACACCTAGAATAGGAATATTTAGACGACATTTTAGTTCTAAACTGTCATCAATACACAACTAACTTGATTGCTCCTTGATGATCCAGGACAGATCGATACATCTTCAGTTTCCTCTGCTGTGTGCGGTTTAAACGCTGTGACTAAATGAGTGAAAAATTAAAAAGAACACTGACAAATTCATCATTACACAGAAACAAGTTTTCCCAGCTAGGAGGAAGGAACAACATCCCTCAGGTAAATGGAAAGACGAACGTCACCCCAGATGGGAGGAATGAATAATATCCTGCCCTCCTTCCCCTTTCCCGAAGAATGAATAATCTCTCCCTTCTTGAAGGAAGGAAGAACATGCCCCAGTAAAAATATCCGCTAGCTTTAAAAACGAAACATCCCTTCCATGCTAGGAGGAAGGAATAACACTTCTCCTGGAAGAAGGAAGGAATGGGATTCCTCCAGCGAGGTGATCTTTAACCGTGCTGGCACCTGGAGGTGAGGTCGTTACTAAGGTTACAAGACGGACTTTGACGGGCAGAGCACTGAGAGGTGAGGTCGTCACCAAGGTTACGAGGCACAGGGACTCTTATCACAGTAATTTTGGCCAGAAGTAAAGGAGCAGTAAACAAAGATATGATGGTGTCGCTCCACGTTACGTAACGCGGTATTCTTCAGCTAGTTAAAGAAGTTAGAGATCAGCTCTTCCACTGGCTAAAATAAAAAAAAAAGTTAGAAACAAACTGTTCCACTGCCTAAGATAAGAAAGGAACGAACTGTTCCACTGGCTAAGATAAGAAAGTTAGGAACGAACTATTCCACTGGCTACAATAAAAAAGTTACCTGCACCACTGCCTCACGTAAAGTGTGGAACTACCTGCACCACTGCTTCACGTAAAGTGTGGTACTACCTGCACCAATGCTTCACGTAAAGTGTGGAAGTACCTGCACCACTGCTTCACGTAAAGTGTGGTACTACCTGCACCATTGCTTCACGTAAAGTACCGTACTACCTGCACTACTGCTTCACGTAAAGTGTGGAATTACCTGCACCACTGCTTCACGTAAAGAGTGGAACTACCTGCACCATTGCTTCACGTAAAGTGTGGTACTACCTGCACTACTGCTTCACGTAAAGTGTGGTACTACCTGCACCACTGCTTCACGTAAAGTGTGGTACTACCTGCACCACTGCTTCACGTAAAGTGTGGTACTACCTGCACAATTGCTTCACGTAAAGTGTGGTACTACCTGCACCACTGCTTCACGTAAAATGTGGTACTACCTGCACCATTGCTTCACGTAAAATGTGGTACTACCTGCACCATTGCTTCACGTAAAGTGTGGTACTACCTGCACTACTGCTTCACGTAAAATGTGGTACTACCTGCACCATTGCTTCACGTAAAGTGTGGTACTACCTGCACTACTGCTTCACGTAAAGTGTGGTACTACCTGCACCACTGCTTCACGTAAAGTGTTGAACTACTTGCACCACTGCTTCACGTAAAGTGTGGTACTACCTGCACTACTGCTTCACGTAAAGTGTGGTACTATCTGCACCACTGCTTCACGTAAAGTGTGGTACTACCTGCACAATTGCTTCACGTAAAGTGTGGTACTACCTGCACCATTGCTTCACGTAAAGTGTGGAGCTACCTGCACCACTGCTTCACGTAAAGTGTGGTACTACCTGCACCATTGCTTCACGTAAAGTGTGGTACTACCTGCCCCACTGCTTCACATAAAGTGTGGTACTACCTGCACTACTGTTTCACGTAAAATGTGATACTACTTGCACTATAGCTTCACGTACAGTGTGGTACTACCTGCACCACTGCTTCACGTAAAGTGTGGTACTACCTGCACCACTACTTAAAGTGTGGAACTAACTGCTCCACAGCCTCACGTAAAGAATGGAACTATCTACCGCAGAACAAATGGTTACACAGCGTATTCTATCACCAACATTGACTCAGAAGTGGACTGGATGCTTTGAAATAGGATTAGATCCTTAAGAGGAATACTTGATAATTAAGAAGAGGAACGAACATCTTAAAAAAGAACTGCCTACTTTAAGAGATGAACGGGACACTTTAGATGGAGATTTGATGCTCTGAAAAAGTACTTGATGCTGGTAAGGAGGCACAATATTATAGCTCACTCACCAGAAGCTCACACAAAAGAGGGATTTTCCCCGCTGATCCTTCCAAGTCTTTTCCGGCAGACTTTGCCGCCGGCTGCAAGAAAATGGCACAGCATCATGCGTAATAATAAGAGTATAAAAGAGGAGCCAGGCGGAGCTGGAAGATCTTCTACTTCAAGTGTTGCAGTTTATTACATCGTCGGATATTACAGGATAGACTAAATCAGGTCGCATCTGCATGAAACTCCTCAAGTTTTGCATGATTCACCGTCTCGTGTCCTGCATGATACACATCTTCAAATCTAGTATGATATGCCTCTTCAGGTTCACTATGATAAAGGTATTCATGTTCTGTATGATACATCTGTTCAGGTTGAACATAATACACCTCTTCAAGTTCTGTATAAAGAATAAATAGTCACAATACCGGTACTGGAACAATACACAAATAACCCGCACATAAGAGAGAGAAGCTTAAGGTGACGTTTCGGTCTGACTTGGATCATTAACTGACGTGAGTAGTTAATAAACAAGTCTGACAGAAAAGCTGTCGTAAGTTTCAGTTTCCTATGTGTAGATTATTTGTACAGGTTCTTTATGATCCTCCTCGTTAGATACTGTCATGTACGATACATATCTTCAGGTCCTGTACGAAACAACTTCTCAAATTCTGTTTCATTCTCCTCGTTACTTCCTGTAACAGTTATGGTACAGGAAGTTTCAGAAATAATCAGAAAAATTTTTAACACTAGGAATGAAAATTTTGCCTACAATAAGGTACAACATAACTACTGTCTACTATGATAATTAATAGGCGACTGAGCCCATAAAATTAATTAATATCCTGTTGCATTACCAAGTTTATGAGTGTGTGGAGTGATATAGCTCCCCAAAGTGAAGCTATAGTTCACTAAGCTACAGAGGCCTCAAAAAGCTAGGTAGCCTGGTTAAGAGCCATTTTTTTTTTTAGCCCCAGACAAACTAGTGAACCCCAGGAAGGATTTCCGGCTATTTCCGTTTCCTCCTGAATGTTCTGACCACACGAGCGACTTTATATCATTGCAGCAGGCAGAAACAAGTGAAGATGTGTACAGAGACTGGTATGGAGTCCTGGGCAAGGACTTAGTGGGAAACTGTCACTCCCACTAAGCTGCTGTTGACTCCGTTGACTATAATCTTTCCAATATAATATATATATATATATATATATATATATATATATATATATATATATATATATATATATATATATATATTATATATATATACATATATGTATGTCGTGCCGAATATGTTTCGCCTAGCTGGTAGTAATAAGTTATCACAAGTTATATACACTGATGGATCTAAACAGGAGTCTTCTGGCAGGGCTGCATCTGCTCTTGTTGCCACCTCCCTAGTTAAGAACGATAATAAATTTGTTGAGTTAGGCATAAGAATTAACAACTGGGCGTCTACACTGCAAACTGAATTGTTTGCAATCCTAATGGCGCTAAAGCTAACCTATGACACTGAGCTTGACTCTATCATCATTACTGATTCTATGTCATCATTGAAGGCTCTTGGCTCATATAATGACTCCAACAACATGCTCATTGGGGAAGCCAGGTATAGATACTCAAAAATTAGGGACAAAGGAATTAATGTACAATTGCTATGGATCCCATCACACATTGGATTACTCCTTCATGATAAAGTTGATATGTTAGCCAAGAAGAGTATCCAGAAGGAGAACGTAGAATATAACTTTGGTATAACTGTGTCTAGCATTAGGAATAATATTAGGAGAGAAGTAAATAATGAAGATGTTTGTTATAGGAATGCAGTTAGAAGCCTGAGTAGATCTATAACCCACTATGATAACATGAACGTAGATAAGTATGTTTATGGAGCAACTTGCAATGTGAACAGACTGACTGATGTTGTAGTGGCCAGGCTTAGGCTTGGTTACAAGTACTTCTGGCAGTTTGGGAGACACACAGATGATGATCAAACTAAATGTAAATTATGTGATCAGGCATATGGTCACTCTCTTGAACACTATGTGCTTAATTGTCCACTTATTGAGGAATACAGAGACAGACAGTATAATAACCTATGTGACATGTCAAGATATCTTATTAATGAAAATAAGATACCAGATATACTAAGCAAATTTCCTAAATTTGCTTGTAACAGATAAGTGAACTATAGATATGTAGATATAAATCCATATGTATTCCTGTTAACCCTTTGGGGCCTAGTTCATAGGCCTTTTGTGTGTCCACATGCTCTCGCGCTACCGTCCACAGGATGGATATGGGGTGCACAATAAACTAGCCACTTCGGTGGCAAAATCTAATCGAATATGTAAAACTGGTCAATTAGCAAGAACTCATTTAAAATTAAGTCCTTTCTAAAATTTTCTCTTATATGTTTAAAGATATGTTTTTTTCATTAATGTTGATCTAAAAAATTTTAATTTTGGACCAAAAGAATCTTAGAAAACTTACCTAACCTTATTATAACAAGCGCAATTTATTTTAGCCTAACCCAACTAAATATATTTTAGATTTGTTTACAATAATTTAATACTAAACAAACACAGTGAAACATATTTTTTTCGTTAGGTCCAGAATGATTTTGGCGAAATTATTGCATACACAAATTTTCGCTTTTCCTATATGGCAAGATGAGCGTTGCTATTTAAGCCAAGATCGCAAGTTCTGCCTATTCGGCACGACATATATATATATATATATATATATATATATATATATATATATATATATATATATATATATATATATATATATATATATATATAATATATATATATATATATATATAATATATATATATATATATATATATATATATATAATATATATATATATATATATATATATATATATTATATATATATATATATATATATATATATATATATATATATATATATATAATATATATATATATATATAATATAATATATAATATTATATATATATATAATATATATATATATATATATATATTATATATATATATATATATATATATATATATATATATATATATATATATATATGCAATAAGATCACAGTAAACAGGTGATTTCAGAATATGCAAAAACAACCACTCTGAAAGAATAGAGAAATTCAAGCGCTTTCGTGACTACTCACATTATCAAGGAACTTGATAATGTGAGTAGTCACGAAAGCGCTTGGAATTTCTCTATTCTTTCAGAGTGGTTGTTTTGCATATATATATATATATATATATATATATATATATATATATATATATATATATATATATATATATATTTATATATATATATATATATATATCGGTAGTTGGTTGACATACTCTCTTACCAAATGAATGTGAGACAGAAACCTATATTTGTTTTGCATGATGGTGGGATAGCTGGTGTCATTTTCCTGTCTCATAAAAACACAAAATTTCAGGTATATCTTGCTACTTTTACTTACGCTTAGGTCACACTACACCTGCATGTTCGCGTGTATGAATATACTCATCTGAGTTTTCCTTGATTTTTATCTTAATAGTTCTTGTTCTTTTTATTTTTCCTTTCATATCCATGGGGAAGTGGAATAAGAATCTTTCCTTTGTAAGCAATATGTGTTGGAAAAGTCAACTAAAATGCCTGGAGCAATGAGTTAGTAACAGCTTTTTCCATACAGCTTACTAAAAATAAGAAGTCGAAAATCATCAACGTGGGATGTTTGAATGCGTGTAGATATAGTGCGAATGATGAGAAAGAGTTGATTTTGGATGCAATGAATGAAAAGAAGGTGGATGGCCTGGCTCTAATTGAAACAAAGCTGAAAGGGGTGGGAGAGTTTCAGTGGGGAGGAATAAATGGGATTAGATCAGGTTTTTTTTAATAAAGTTAGAACTAAGGAAAGAGTAAGAGTAATGTTGAAGGATAAATATGGGAGGAAAAGAGGGAATTTAGATGTATAAATTCAAAGGAATATGTGGAGTAAAATAAAGGTTGGATGTGTAAGTGGGTCATAGTAAGTATTTATACACCTGGAGAAGAGAGAAGTGTAGAGGAGAGAGAGAGAGAGAAAGAGATTTTGGAAAAGTTGAGTGAGTATGTGAGGAATTTTGCACCAAGTGAGAGAGTACTTCTGGATGGGGACTTAAATGCTAAAAGGGTAAAAATGTTTCAGAAGGTGTAATTGGAAAATTTGGATTGCCAAGGGTAATGCAAATGGGGAACTTTCAATTGAACTATGCGTAGGAGGTTCGGCAATAAATAATACATATTTTATGAAAAAGTAGGGTAAGTATACAAGACATGATATAGCACGTAATGAAAGTTTGTTAGATTCTGTATTTGTGGATATAAGGTTGATGGGTAGGCTTCAGGATGTGCGAATTTGAAGAGGTACAACAGATATATCGGATCATAATTTAGCTGTAGGTACAGTTAGAGTAAGAGGTAGGTGGAGCAAAAGGAAAATGACAACAGGAAGTAAGAGAGGTGAAAATTTATAAATTAAGGGAGGAGGAAGCTAAGGTGAGATATAAGCAACTAGTGTCAGAAAGGTGACCTAGTGCGAGTATAGGTAGTGGCGGGGTTCAAGAGGGGTGAGATAATTTTAAAAATACAGTATCAGAATGCAGGGCAGAAGTTTGTGGGTACATAAGGGTGGGTACATGAGGAAAGGGGAGTGACTGGTGAAGTGATGAGGTAAAGGGTGCGATAAAAGAAAAAGGTTTTTACAGAGCAGATGTGAGATAAGGGAGGAGTTTATGGAGAGTAAAAGGAAGGTTAAGAGTGTGGTGAGAGATTGCAAAAGGAGAGCAAATGATTGAGTGAGGCACTGTCAAGAAATTTTGCTGAGAACTGAAAAAAATCGAGTGAGATAAGTTAAGAAAGCCAATTGAACGAATGGATTTGTCAGTTAAAAACAGAGTAGGGGAGTGAGTAGATGGGGAGTTGGAGGTACTGGGAAGATGGCAGGAATATTTTAAGGAATTTTAAATATTGATGAAGAAAGGGAGGCAGTAATTTCATGCACTAGTAAGGGAGGTATACCATCTTTCAGGAGTGAAGAAAAGCCTGATATGAATGGGGGGATATTTTTGAGGCATTACATATAATGAAAGCGGTAAAGCAGTTGGAACTGACGGTATCATGATAGAAATGTTAATAGCAGGGGATGGTATAGTGCTGGAGTGGTTAGTATTTGGTTCAATAAATGTATGAAAGAGGGGAAGTTATCTAGGGATTGGCAGAGAGCATGTATACTTCCTTTATATAAAGAGAAGGGGGACAAAAGAGATTGTAAAAATTATTGGGAAATAAGTTTACTGAATATACCAGGAAAAGTGTACGGTATGGTTATTATTGTAAGAATTAGAGGTACGACAGACAGCAGGTTTGAAGACGAACAAGGTTTTGAATAGGTAGAGGATGTGTAGATCAAGTGCTTACTTTGAAGCATATATGTGAATAGTATTTAGATAATGGTAGAGAAGTTTTCATTGCATTTATGGATTTAAAAAAGGCAAATAATAGGATGTGGCATATGTTCCAAGTGTTTAAAATAGGTAGTTACTAAATCCTGTAAAGAGTTTTTATGAGGATAGTGAGGATCAGGATAGGGTGTGTAGGAGAGAGGGAGATTACTTCCCAATAAAAGTAAACCTTAGACAGGGATGTGCAATGTCACCATGGTTGTTTAATATATTTATAGATGGGGCTGTAAAAGAAGTAAATGCCAGGGTGTTGGGGAGAAGAGTGGGATTAAATTATGAGAAATCAAATAAAAATGGGTGTTGACACATACTTTTTGTTGATGATACAGTGCTTTTTGGAGATTCTAAAGAAAAGTTGCAAAGGTTAGCGGCCGAGTTTGGGAAAGTATGTAAAGGTAGAAAATTGAAAGTGAACATAGATAAGAGAAGGTGATGAGGGTATCAAACGATTTAGCTAAAGAAAAATTGGATATCAGATTGGAGGGAGGGAGAATGGAAGAAGTAAATGTGTTCAGATATTTGCGAGCTGGTTTGTCAGCGGATGAGTTTATGAAGGACCAGGTTAACCATGGAACTGGTGAAGGAAAAAAGTGAGTGGTGCTTTCAGGTATTAGTGGAGATCAAAAAAGTTTGCCATGGAGGCAAAGAAGGGAATGTATAGTGGTACTAACACTCTTGGACGTGAAACATGGGTGTAAATGCTGCAGCAAAGCGGAGGTTGGAGGCAGTGAAGATGTCTTGTCTAAGGGCAATGTGTGGTGTAAATATGCAGAGAATTCGTAATGTGGAAATTAGGGAAAGGTGTGGAGTTACTAAAAGTATTAGTCAGAGGCTGAAGAGGATGAAACAAGGTAGAATGACCTGGGGAGCGTACATATCTCAAGTGGAAGGAAGGCGGGGTGGAGGGTCGTAGTAGGAAAGGTTGGAAGGAGGGGTTAAAAGAGGTTTTGTGGACGAGTGGCTTGGAATTCCAGCAAGTGTACATGAGTGTGTTAGATTGGTGTGAGTCGAGGCGAACGGTTTTTGGGACCTGGTGAGCTGTTGGAGTTTGAGCAGGGTAATATTTTTTGAAGGGACTCAGTGAAACCGGTTAGCCAGACTTCAGTCCTGGAAGTGGGAAGTACAATGCCTGCACTTTAAATGAGGAATTTGGGATATTGGCAGTTTGGAGGAACGTCTACACTGTCGTATTCGAGCGCTTCTGCAAAGACTGTGATAATGTATGAATCAATGTGAAAGTGTTGAGTGATGAAAGTTTTTTTCATTTTGTTTTTTTTTCTTTCTTTTTTTTGGTCACCCTGCCTAGGTGGGAAACGGTCGACGTCTTAAATTACATATATATATATATATATATATATATATATATATATATATATATATATATATATATATATATATATATATATATAAACCATACCGCGCGACGGTCTGGAGTTTTGAGACTCTCTGATCGCGGGTTCTATCCCCACCCGTGGTATGGTTTGTCTGCAATCGTGTCCTTACGATTTCGTGAGTTTATATATATATATATATATATATATATATATATATATATATATATATATATATATATATATATATATATATATATATATATATATATATTATTTTTTTTTATTATCACACTGGCCGATTCCCACCAAGGCAGGGTGGCCCGAAAAAGAAAAACTTTCACCATCATTCACTCCATCACTGTCTTGCCAGAAGGGTGCTTTACACTACAGTTTTTAAACTGCAACATTAACACCCTCCTTCAGAGTGCAGGCACTGTATTTCCATTCCAGGACTCAAGTCCGGCCTCCCGGTTTCCCTGATCCCTTATAAATGTTACTTTGCTCACACCCCAAAACAGCACGTAAAGTATTAAAAACCATTTGTCTCCATTCATCCTATCAAACACGCTCAAGCATGCCTGTGGAGCCCAAGCCCCTCGCACACAAAACCTCCTTTACCCCCCCCCTCCAACCCTTCCTAGGCCGCCCCTACCCCGCCTTCCTTCCACTACAGACTGATACACTCTTGAAGTCATTCTGTTCGCTCCATTCTCTCTACATGCCCGAACCACCTCAACAACCCTTCTCAGCCCCTCTGGACAACAGTTTTGGTAATCCCGCACCTCCTCCTAATTTTCCAAACTACGAATTCTCTGCATTATATTCACACCACCCCATTGCCCTCAGACATGACATCTCCACTGCCTCCGCCTTCTCCTCGCTGCAACATTCTCACCCACGCTTCCACCCATATAAGAGCTTTGGGGTAAAACTATACTCTCATACATTCCCCTCTTTGCCTCCAAGGACAAAGTTCTTTGTCTCCACAGACTCCTAAGTGCACCACTCACTCTTTTTCCCTCATCAATTCTATGATTCCCCTCATCTTTCATAGCCCCATTCCGCTGACACGTCCACTCCCAAATATCTGAATACGTTCACCTCCTCCATACTCTCTCCCTCCAATCTGTTTATTCAATCTTTCATCACCTAATCTTTTTGTTATCTCATAACCTTACTCTTTCCTGTATTCACCTTTAAATTTTTTTCTTTTGCACACCCTACCAAATTCATCACCAATCTCTGCAACTTCTCTTCAGAATTCTCCCAAGAGCACAGTGTCATCAGCAAAGAGCAGCTGTGACAACTCCCACTTTGTGTGTGATTCTTATTCTTTTAACTCCACGCCTCTTGCCCAAGGGCCCTCGCATTTACTTCTCTTACAACCCCATCTATAAATATATTAAACAACCACGGGTGACATCACACATCCTTGTCTAAGGCTACTTTTACTGGGAAAAAATTTCCCTCTTTCCTACATACTCTAACTTGAGCCTCACTATCCTCGTAAAACTCTTCACTGCTTTCAGTAACCTACCTCCTACACCATACACTTGCAACATCTGCCACATTGCCCCCTATCCACCCTGGGCATACGCCTTTTTTCCAAATCCCTAAATGCCACAAAGACCTCTTTAGGGCCCTTATCTAAATACTGTTCACTTATTTTGTTTCACTGTAAACCCCCTGGTCCAACCCCACCCCTACCTTTCCTAAAGCCCCCTTGTTCATCTGCTATCCTATTCTCCGTCTTACTCTTAAATTTTTTCAATTATAAAATCTACCATCACTTTACCAGGTACACTCAACAGACTTATCCCCCTATAATTTTTGCACTCTCTTTTATTCCCCTTTGCCTTTATACAAAGGAACTATGCATGCTCTCTGCCAATCCCTAGGTACCTTACCCTCTTCCATAACATTTATTAAACAATTGCACCAACCACTCCAAACTATATCCCACCTGCTTTTAACATTTCTATCTTTATCCCATCAATCCCGGCTGCCTTACCCCCTTTCATTTTACCTACTGCCTCACGAATTCCCCCACATCACAATGGGTTTCCTCACTCCTACAAGACTTATCCCCTATAATTTTTGCACTCTCTTTTATCCCCTTTGCCTTATACAAAGGAACTATGCATGCTCTCTGCCAATCCAGGTACCTTACCCTCTTCCATACATTTATTAAATAATTTCAAACCACCACTCCAAACTATATCCCACCTGCTTTTTACATTTCTATCTTTATCCCATCAATCCCGGCTGCCTTACCCCCTTTCATTTTACCTACTGCCTCACGAACTTTCCCCACACTCACAACTGGCTCTTCCTCACTCCCACAAGATGTTATTCCTCCTTGCCCTATACACGAAATCACAGCTCCCCTATCTTCATCAACATTTAACAATTCCTCAAAATATTCCCTCCATCTTCCCAATACCTCTAACTCTCCATTTAATAACTCTCCTCTCCTATTTTTAACTGACAAATCCATTTGTTCTCTAGGCTTTCTTAACTTATTAATCTCACTCCAAAACTTTTTCTTATTTTCAACAAAATTTGTTGATAACATCTCACCCACTCTCTCATTTGCCCCTCTTTTTACATTGCTTCACCACTCTCTTAACCTCTCTCTTTTTCTCCATATACTCTTCCCTCCTTGCATCACTTCTACTTTGTAAAAACTTCTCATATGCTAACTTTTTCTCCCTTACTACTCTCTTTACATCATCATTCCACCAATCGCTCCTCTTCCCTCCTGCACACACTTTCCTGTAACCACAAACTTCTGCTGAACTCTCTAACACTACATTTTAAACCTACCCCATACCTCTTCGACCCCATTGCCTATGCTCTCATTAGCCCATCTATCCTCCAATAGCTGTTTATATCTTACCCTAACTGCCTCCTCTTTTAGTTTATAAACCTTCACCTCTCTCTTCCTGATGCTTCTATTCTCCTTGTATCCCATCTACCTTTTACTCTCAGTGTAGCTACAACTAGAAAGTGATCTGATATATCTGTGGCCCCTCTATAAAAAATGTACATCCTGAAGTCTACTCAACAGTCTTTTATCGACCAATACATAATCCAACAAACTACTGTCATTTCGCCCTACATCATATCTTGTATACATATTTATCCTCTTTTTCTTAAAATATGTATTACCTATAACTAAACCCCTTTCTATACAAAGTTCAATCAAAGGGCTCCCATTATCATTTACACCTGGCACCCCAAACTTACCTACCACACCCTCTCTAAAAGTTTCTCCTACTTTAGCATTCAGGTCCCCTACCACAATTACTCTCTCACTTGGTTCAAAGGCTCCTATACATTCACTTAACATCTCCCAAAATCTCTCTCTCTCCTCTGCATTCCTCTCTTCTCCAGGTGCATACACGCTTATTATGAACCCACTTCTCGCATCCAACCTTTACTTTAATCCACATAATTCTTGAATTTACACATTCATATTCTCTTTTCTCCTTCCATAACTGATCATTTAACATTACTGCTACCCCTTCCTTTGCTCTAACTCTCTCAGATACTCCAGATTTAATCCCATTTATTTCCCCCCACTGAAACTCTCCTTCCCCCTTCAGCTTTGTTTCGCTTAGGGCCAGGACATCCAACTTCTTTTCATTCATAACATCAGCAATCATCTGTTTCTTGTTATCCGCACTACATCCATGCACATTTAAGCATCCCAGTTTTATAAAGTTTTCTTCTTCTCTTTTTTAGTAAATGTCTACAGGAGAAGGGGTTACTAGCCCATTGCTCCCGGCATTTTAGTCGCCTCATACGACACGCATGGCTTACGGAGGAAAGATTCTTTTCCACCTTCCCATGGACAATAGAAGAAATAAAGAAGAACAAGAGCTATTTAGATAAAGGAGAAAAACCTAGATGTATGTATATATATATATATATATGCATGTGCGTGTCTGTGAAGTGTGACCAAAGTGTAAGTAGGAGTAGCAAGATATCCCTGTTATCTAGCGTGTTTATGAGACAGAAAAAGAAACCAGCAATCCTACCATCATGCAAAACAGTTACAGGTTTTTGTTTCACAGTCATCTGGCAGGACGGTAGTACTTCCCTGGGTGGTTGCTGTCTACCAACCTACTACCAATCTACTAATATATAATATATATATATATATATATATATATATATATATATATATATATATATATATATATTGTGTGTGTGTGTGTGTGTGTATACTCACCTAGTTGTGATTGCAGGGGTCGAGTCATAGCTCATGGCCCCGCCTCTTCACTGGTCGCTACTGGATCACTTTCCCTGAACCATGAGCTTTATCATACCCCTGTGTGTACTCACCTAATTGTGGTTGCAAGAGTCGAGACTCATATCCTGTTCCCGCCTCTTCACTGAGTGCTGCTATGTCCTCTCTCTCCCTGCTCCATGAACTTTATTATACCTCATATTAAAGCTATATATGGTTCCTGCCTCCAGTACCTCACTTGCTAGGCTATTCCACTGCCTGACAACACTATGACTAAAGAAATACTTCCTAACATCCCTTTGACTCATCTGGGTCTTCAACTTCCAATTATGACCCCTTGTTTCTGCTTCCCTTCTCTGGAACATCCTGTCTCTCTCCACCTTGTCTATTCCACGCAGTATTTTGTGTGTCGTTATCATGTCTTCCCTAACCCTCCTGTCCTCCAGAGTTGTCAGGCCGATTTTCCTTAACCTATCATCGTAGGACATTCCCCTTAGCTCTGGAACTAACCTTGCCGCAAACCTTTGCACTTTCTTTAATTTCTTGACGTGCTTGATCAAGTGTGGGTTCCAAACAGGTGCTGCATACTCCGTTATAGGCCTGATTTACACGGTGTACAGTGTCTGTACGGTGTACAGTGGGTGTATGTGTGTGTGTATGTGTGGTGTGTGTGTGTGTGTGTGTGTGTGTGTGTGTGTGTGTGTGTGTGTGTGTGTGTGTACTCACCTAGTTGTACCCACCTAGTTGCGGTTTCAGGGGTCGATTTATAGCTCATGGCCCGCCCCTTCACTGGTGGCTACTGGGTTACTCTTCTTGCTCCATGAGCTTTATCATACCTCTTTATAAAGCTATGTATGGATCCTGCCTCCGCTACATCCTACATCACTTTCCAGACTATTCCACTTCCTGACAACTCTGTGATTGAAGAAATACTTCCTAACGTCATTGTGATTCATATGAGTCTTCAACTTCCAACTGTAATGCCTTGTTGCTGTGTCCCATCTCTGAAACATCCTGTCTCTGTCCACCTTGTCGATTCCTCTCAGTATTTTATATTTCGTTATCGTATCCCCCTATCTCTCATGTCTTCCAGTGTCATCTGGTTGATTTCCCTTAACCTGTCCTAGTAGGACATACCCCTTAGCTCCTGGACTAGTCGTGTTGCAAACGTTTGCACTTTCTCCAATTTCCTTACTTGTTGTCTGGGTGAGGATTCCAAACTGGTGCTGCATACTCCAATATAAGCCTAACGTACACGGTGTACAGGTTCCACTGAGATGTCGGAATGCTGTTCTTAGGTTTTCTAGGTGCCCATATGCTGCAGCAGTTATTTGGTTGATGTGTGCCTTAGATATGCCCGGTGTTATACTCACCCCAGGATCGCTTTCTTTGAGTGAGGTATGTAGCTTCTGTCCCTTCTAGAATGTACGCCGTCTCCGGTCTTCTTTGCCCTTCCCCAGTCTTTATGACTTTGCATTTGTTGGGGTTGAACTCCAGGAGCCAGTTTTTGGATCAGGCTTGCTGCCTGTCTAGATCGCTCTGTACTTTTGCTTGGGCCTCGTCCGACTGAATTCTTCTCATCAACTTCACATCATCAGCAAACAGGAACACTTCTGAGTCTATTCCTTCTGTCATGCCATTCACAAATACCAGGAGCAGTGCTGGTACTAGGACTGACTCCTGTGGAACTCCACTCGTTACAAGCGCCCACTCTAACACCTCGCCACATAACATGACTCGCTGTTGTCTTCCTGACAGGTATTCCCTGATCCATTGCAGTGCCTTCCCTTTTATCCTTACCTGGTCCTCCAACTTTTGCACTAGTCTCTTGTGTGGAACTCTGTCAAACACCTTCCTACAGTCCAAGAAGATGCAGTCTTCTTGTGTGTGTATTGTGCTATTTCAGCCGAACCAGTGAGTTTAGTATATACAGTTAGGGTGTTGCTTGACGAATTATCAGAATGAAAGTTTGTTTTTGCCATAAATTAAGCGGAAATCAGTCTATCCTTAATGAAAAAAAGTCATGGTCATGAAGCAATTATAAACAAATTTAAAGTGATATATGTTATACATCACAGAGTTTAGCTAAAAAAAATTATCCTACTTTAATTTAGGTTATGTGAAGATTTTAGTTTTAGTGACAGAATAAAAGTTATTATCAATAGATTTTCGTGGACATTGAAAATTAGAAGCAATGTCCATGAACGTTTATTTATAAAGCTAAAAAAAATCTATTAGATCTTAATACCGAATATAAGCCTGAGAATATGCTGGTTTTTCTGTGTAATAAAAATCTCTCTGAATACTATAATGTTAAATTTGTCATTCAATGTAACAATAACGTGAACAATATTTTAATTAAACAGATCAACGAAGTGTTAGGGAATCATCTGTTACTAAGCATGGTATGGAACATATTTTAAATTTGACTTCAGGAATGTATAAACTTGACAGTTTTATAGTCCAAAATATTGTTCTTAAACTTAAAGGTAAAAATATTTTTTCACAAAAATACAGAGTGTGTTCTTTGTCATTCGAAAAATTTAAGTTGAAGTTGGGCAAATGTATGCATGGGTTAAATTTGTGCAGGACCTGTTTGTGTGAGGCGTTGTTATCTTCTCTGAGTGAGGTATCATCTCAGGGTTTAACATATAAAATATGTTTCTCTTGCCTCTTCTTCATCTTCCTCAGAATATATGAGTGTAAGTACTTGAAGGCACCAGGTTGTATTTTCTATTTTCAATGTGGATGCTTTTTTCATATTTGCGATCATGCGTTTTATTGAGATATTATGTGGAACTGCACTTAATGTCAAATTATATTCATTACTAGTAGAGGTAATTGTATATTGCCAGAAATTTAACTCTTATGTGAATGCTTTGGACTGTCTTAATTATATGTAGTTCCACACCAAGCTATTAGGGCCAGTTCTTCTTGCTTGTTTTCTTGAGAGTTAGACCAGTGTCTACCTCACAATATTGTGGGATAGATAAACAATGGCCGTCTTCCTTTGGATCAATTACAGATATTTCCCTTGAAATAAGTCTCTTTAAATGTACCCGTTTTCTACAGGTGCAAAAATTTCTAGGACAATTGCCATATCCATCTATATTTGGTATGAAAAATCATTTATATCATATCCAGCCTTTGCCTCAGAATCTTGTGAGATGGATAAACTATGGCTGTCCCTCTTAGGATAAATTACAGATGTCTCCCTTTAATGAGTCCCTGTAAATAGACCAATTTCAAGAGCAGCAATGACTCCTAAGAAAATTGCCAGTGATGTCTATATTTAATATGTTAAATCATTTATATCATATCGAAGGCTGACCAAATTTTTGATAATTCCAATGTTATGTTTGTTAGGTTACGACTAAAATATCATTGTTTGTGAGCTGACTGTTTTCTGATGCTGTAATATTCAATATTTCGGGGTATAGGCATTGGCATGCCTGAGGACACTTCCTGCTTCCTGCCTTTCGCCTCTCTGTTTCACTCCAGCAGAAGTGCTTCCTCTGATTATACATGTTTGGACCACCTCCTCTTTTCTGCAACATTAAAAGCTCCTGATGATGTGTTGATTGCAACACGAAAGACCTACAGAGCTATCATTCAACTCACTCAATGGTTGTTTCGCAAACACACACACACATACACACACACACACACACACACACACACACACACACACACACACACACACACACACACACACACACACACACACACACACTGGAGTATGCAGCACCAGTTTGGAATCCACACCTAGTCAAGCACGTCAAGAAATTAGAGAAAGTGCAAAGGTTTGCAACAAGACTAGTCCCAGAGCTACGGGGATTGTCCTATGAAGAAAGGTTGAGGGAAATCGGCCTGACGACACTGGAGGCCAGGAGGGTCAGGGGAGACATGATAACGACATATAAAATACTGCGCGGAATAGACGAGGTGGACAAAGACGGGATGTTCCAGAGATGGGACACAGACACAAGAGGTCACAATTGGAAGTTGAAGACTCAGATGAATCAAAGGGATGTTAGGAAGTATTTCTTCAGTCATAGAGTAGTCAGGCCATGGAATAGCCTAGAAAGTGATGTGGTGGAGGCAGGAACCATACATAGTTTTAAGGCGAGGTATGATAGAGCTCATGGGGCAGGGATAGAGAGGACCTAGTAGCAATCAGCGAAGAGGCGGGGCCAGGAGCTGTGACTCGACCCCTGCAACCACAAATAGGTGAGTACAAATAGGTGAGTACACACACACACAATACCGTGAACAATATTTTAATTAAACAGATCAACAAAGTATTAAGGAATCATCTATTACCAAGCATGATACAGAACATATTTCAAATTTGACTTCAGGAATACATAAACTTGACCGTTTTATAGTCCCAAATATTGTTCTTAATCTTAAAGATAAAAATATGTTTCACAAAAATACAGTGTGTGTTCTTTTTCATTCGAAAAAATTAAGTTGAAGTTGGACAAACATATGCATGGGTTAGATTTGTGCAGGACCTGTTTGTGTGAGGCGTTGTTACCGTCTGTGAGTGAGGTGACACACACACACACACACACACACACACCTGGCAGTAGAGTGTTGTGTGTCACAAGGCTCTGAGAATCTTAGTGTTTTTAGGGCGTGTATTAACTCCTAGCAGCAACAAGTGGTAGTGACAACGTCAGTGAACAACTCTACGAGTGATAACCAAAGTTATTAGTTGAATAAAAGACGAGAGGAAGCCTGAAATTATACAACAAAACTTCAAAGTGCTGATTTGTTAGGGGCCTAGTAGGCACCTGCTGCTACAGAGTTATAAATATACAAAAAACAAAGCAAGTGTGAAAGTAGCTGTTCAAGAATTACAAGAGGTTGGCTAACAAGTGAAATATGGGGCAGCATACATTGAGAGTGAAAAAGTTAGTAAGAAAAGGAAGAAAAGAAAAAAAATATAACTAGGGAAGGTGGCAGGAGTAGGCCTTCTTGAAGTGGTGACGTCATAACAGGTTGTGTGCAATTGTAAATGAACAGTGTAGTTTACCGAATGTGAAGTGTATTCTACCAAAAGTGAAAAATGAAAACACTTGTGGAGGGCGTGATGTACGAGCATAAATATATATAGCTATCACGGGTGAAGGAGTTCCAAAAAAATTCTTAGAAGGCTTACGTGTACAACAACAAGATCAGCAACCGGCAACTTGTCCACCGCCTCACTGCCAGCGCAAGTTCCTCTCACTACTGAAGTTGCATGTTGTCAGATTTCTGGTCTCTGCACACTGTAAGATACTGGTCACTCACTCCTGCAAGCTATTACCAGAATTAGAGCAGAAACAGCATAGATAAAGTGGAGATAGGATTGATGAGTGCATGAGAAGAAGAAGTTGGGTAGCTAGGGAGGGTGAACCACCAAATACACACGAAAACACACGCTAGCACAAGTGTTAGGCACTTGTAGAAGCTGAGATAAAGGCTAAGTTTTAAATTACTAGTATTATTATTGGTATATTATTAATAGTATGGATACATAGAAGTGAGGAGCATTATTTCTGGGCACATACACGCACACACACACACACACTGATAGACAATGACAGTACACATACACAAGGGCTTTTAAGCATACACGACTGACTGTGCATACATACACACATTCACAGCTGTGTAAACGGTCACTTTACAACCATACACCCCAACCTACCCACCCACTAGACATCCTGTCGCACTCTCCACCTCTCCATCACTTTTCCCTCCTCCCTCTAACCGTCTATCTCCCCCTTACAACTCCCCCACCTCACCACACACAAACACACACACACATATACACACATACATACACACACAAAACCACCAAAGGGTGAGTACTAGAACATAAGAACATAAGAACATAAGAACATAAGAAAGGAGGAACACTGCAGCAGGCCTGTTGGCCCATACTAGGCAGGTCCTTTACAATTCATCCCCCTAACAAAACATTTGCCCAACCCAATTTTCAATGCCACCCAAGAAATAAGCTCTGATGTGAAAGTCCCACTCAAATCCAACCCCTCCCACTCATGTACTTATCCAACCTAAATTTGAAACTACCCAAAGTCCCAGCCTCAATAACCCAACTAGGTAGACTGTTCCACTCATCAACTACCCTATTTCCAAACCAATACTTTCCTATGTCCTTTCTAAATCTAAAAATTATCTAATTTAAATCCATTACTGCGGGTTCTCTCTTGGAGAGACATCCTCAAGACCTTATTAATATCCCCTTTATTAATACCTATCTTCCACTTATACACTTCGATCAGGTCTCCCCTCATTCTTCGTCTAAAAGTGAATGTAACTTAAGAGTCTTCAATCTTTCTTCATAAGGAAGATTTCTAATGCTATGTATTAATTTAGTCATCCTATGCTGAATGTTTTCTAACGAATTTAAGTCCATTCTGTAATATGGAGACCAGAATTGAGCTGCATAATCTAGGTGAGGCCTTACTAATGATGTATAAAGCTGCAGTATGACCTCTGGACTTCTGTTGCTTACACTTCTTGATATAAATCCCAGTAATCTATTTGCCTTATTACGTACGCTTAGGCATTGCTGTCTTGGTTTAAGGTTGCTGCTCACCATAACCCCCAAGTCCTTTTCGCAATCTGTATGGCTAAGCTCTACATCATTTAAATTATAAGTACTAGGGTTATGGGCACTCCCGAGCTTCAGAACCTTGCATTTATCTACATTGAACTGCATCTGCCACTTTTCTGACCAAGAATAGAGTTTGTTTAAATCCTCCTGAAGTTCCATAACATCTACGTTTCAATCAATTATCCTACCTATCTTTGTGTCATCGGCGAATTTGCTCATATCACTAGTAATTCCTTCATCAAGATCATTGATATATATTATAAACAACAACGGGCCCAAGACTGATCCCTGTGGAACGCCACTTGTTACAGATCCCCACTCGGATTTAACCCCATTTATGGACACTCTCTGCTTCCTGTCAGTGAGCCATGACTCGATCCACGAGAGCACTTTTCCCCCAATGCCATGAGCTGCCACTTTCTTTAACAGTCTATGGTGCGGAACTCTATCAAAAGCCTTACTAAAATCTAAGTAAATAATATCAAATTCTTTATCGTGGTCAACAGCCTCAAAAGCTTTACTGAAGAAAGTTAATAAATTAGTTAGACAAGACCGGCCTCTTGTGAATCCATGCTGAGTATCATTAATCAAGCTATGCTTATCGAGATGGCTTCTTATAATCTCAGCTATAATTGACTCTAGTAATTTGCCTACAATTGAGGTCAGGCTTATTGGGCGGTAACTTGACGGTAACCACTTGTCCCCTGTTTTAAAAATAGGAATTACATTAGCCATCTTCCACATATCAGACACTACACCTGTTTGAAGAGATAAATTAAAAATATTAGTTAATGGTTCACAGAGTTCCATTTTGCATTCCTTAAGAACCCTTGAAAAAACCTCATCAGGACCCGGCGACTTATTTTGCTTCAGTCTGTCTATATGCTTCACAACCATTTCACTCTTGGCTGTGATGTTACATAATTTATCCTCTTCTAGCCCACTATAAAAATTAATTACTGGAATATTGTTAGTGTCTTCCTGTGTAAAAAACTGAGAGAAAATAATTATTAAAAATCGAGCACATTTCATTCTCTTTGTCAGTAAGGTACCCATAGTTATTTTTAAGGGGACCTATCTTATCTCTAACTTTTGTTCTATAATTTCATAGTCCCTTTTAGCTTTTCTTATCCCCTTTTTAATGTCCCTCTTAATGTCAATATACTGATTCATAAGATGACCCTCACCTCTTTTGATACACCTATAAATTCCTTTCTTATGCCCTAGTAGATATTTGAGCCTATTATTCATCCATTTTGGGTCATTTCTATTTAATCTAATTTCTTTATATGGGATAAACGTTCTTTGAGCAGTTCTTTGAGCTATCAATATGAGTCATATTGATAGCTCACTTCGTTACCCCAGTCAACAGATGATAAGTGTTCTCTTAGCCCATCGTAATCTGCTAAGCGAAAATCTGGGACTGTTACTGAGTTATCGCTACTATCGTACTTCCATTCAATGCTAAATGTAATTGATTTGTGGTCGCTAGCACCCAGTTCCTCTGAAATTTCTAAATAATTAACAAGGGATTCATTGTTTGCCATAACTAAGTCAAGCAGGTTATTTCCCCTTGTAGGTTCTGTCACAAACTGCTTCAAAAAACAATCCTGAACTACTTCTAAGAAGTCGTATGATTCTAAATTCCCAGTCAAGAAATTCCAATCAATGTGACTAAAGTTAAAGTCTCCTAGAACTACTACATTATCGTGCCTTGTGGCCTTAACAATTTCCTCCCATAGTAGTCTCCCTTGGTCCCTATCTAAGTTTGGGGATGGTATATCACTCCTAAAATCAGTTTTCATGCCCCTCTGAAAATTCTATCCAAACAGACTCTGTATGTGTTACTTCAGACTTAATACCCGTTTTTATGCAACAGTTCAAGCGATCTCGGACATACAATGCCACCCCACCCCCCTTCCCGATACTTCTATCTACTTGGAACAATTTAAAACCCTGAATATGACATTCCACAGGCATGTCCCGACTTTTTGAATTAAACCACGTCTCAGTTAAGGCAAATACATCAATGTTACCTGCACTAGCAACTAATCTCAACTTGTCCATCTTATTCCTAGCACTACGGCAATTAGCATAATAAACCTTGAAAGACTGTCCTTTCTCTTCACCCTTCCTGCTCATTTCTGTTTTTCTACTAAACCTATTACTGTCCTTATCACCCAAAGTCCCTGGCTTTTCAATATCTACCTCGTTCTGCTTATTACTAGTTCCCCTAGAACTCGTAATATTACTACACTGGGACTTCACTGTTTTCCTGCCAAAACCCATACCACCAACTATTCCTAGTTTAAAGTCCTAACTGCTCCCTCCACTGCAGTTGCCAGTGCTACCACCCCAGACCTAGATAAGTGAACCCCATCCCTGGCATACATGTCATATCTGCCATAGAAGAGGTCCCAGTTGTCAATGAATGTTACCGCATTTTCCTTACAGTATTTGTCCAGCCAGCAATTGACACCAATTGCCCTGGACAACCATTCATTTCCAACTCCTCTCCTTTGCAAAATACGCATATGGCAGGGTTCCCACCCATACTCCTAATTTTTTCTATTGCTGACCTATACCTGCTAATCAGGTCTTCACTCCTACGTCCGCCAACATCGTTGCCTCCAGCACTGAGACAGATAATAGGATTGCTTCCATTACCTCTCATGATGTCATCCAGACGGCTAACAATATCCTCCATCCCAGCCCCAGGAAAGCAAACCCTCTGTCTCCTACTCCTGTCCTTCAAGCAGAACGCCTTATCCATATACCTAACTTGGCTATCCCCAACAACAACAATATTCTTACCTTCCTTGGTGTCGTTCGTCGTGTTGTTCCCAGTAGTCGACTCACATTCGTCGGGTAGGACTGAGAATGTATTAGATGTTTCCACAACAGTTTCCACGGCAGTCTCTTTCTTCATCGTTTCTACCTTTCCATTCGTCCTCTTGATCGTCAACTTCGTTCCCTGCTGTCCAGCCACTGACCAGTTTCCCTTCTTGACCTGAGGACTCAAAACAGGAGGACTACTACGAATCTTCTTGTTTTCCTCGGTCAGTCGCCGAATCTCTACCTTTGCCATCCTCAATTCTTCTTTAAGCTGTTGGTAAACATAGGATGCACGATAGACACACACACACGCTCATACACACTCTCTCATCCTCACCTTCCATCCATCTTACCTCTCCCAAGTCTTCTTTCATCCCCTCTCTTTCCGCCTTTCTCCTCCATCCCTATACCCTCTTGTAACTCCTAAAACTCTCCTTGATGCTTCCCCCCCCCTCCCACTCCCCACTGCCCTACTTCCCTCCCCCTTCCCCTCCCTACAACACTTGTCCTCACACAAACACTAGCTTCTCCCACACTCCCTTTCTCCTCCCTCCCTATACCCTCTTGTAACCTCTAAAACTCTCCTTGATGTGTTCTTCCCCCTCACACCCCATATCCTCCTCCCCCTGCCCTACCTCTTCCTCTTCCCCTCCTACAACACCCATCCTCACACAAATACCCACTCTGAAAATAAATATGCTTCCTTCTCTGGTACAATGGGACAACCAAGAACAAGGCTGAGAGCCAAGGGTCTGGTGGACAAAGCTGGGAAGGACAATTGGGAGGCAGAGCTCAAAAAAAAAAATGGAGGAAGACTGGGGAAGGAAGCTAGAAGAGCTTGGAAGGAGGATGGAGGAGAGGATAGCTGCAGAGAGCAGATCGTGGGAGCAACATGCCAGGGTAACAGAAGCCAAGATATAGTGCTTAGAAGAGGAACTGAGAAATCTGAAACAGCCTAAAGAAAAAAAAATACCAGTCCTGACATAAGATCAGGAACTCCTACATCAGACACAGGCAAGGGGACTGGAGGGAGCAAGGAAGCTGTACTGTATGCAAAGATCCTAAAACTAAAAACAAATGAGAGGTCTGAAGACATTGAAGGAGCTAGGATATATGCAAGAACTCTACCAGACTCCTGCAGGGGCCAGGAACAGATGAGCAGGAAAGACAGACCAATGAGCATAGGGGCCTCAGGTAGGGAAGGGACTGAAGGAAGGAACACTCCAAGGAAAGGAACTAAACATCTCAGAAGATGCAATGGGAGACACAATGGAAGGAAGAAGGGAGAGATCAGTTTTTGTCTATGGGCTCCAGGAAGCTGAAGGGGAAACCTATAATAAAAGAAAACAGGAGGAGATAAAAGCGATTGAAGGTATGGTGAAGGCAATAGGCGAGGGCGACATGACCCACGTGACAAATTTTCGGAGAATTGGGTGGTTTGCAAGGAGAAGGAAACGGCCCCTCAAAGTAATTTTCAAGGCAGAATCTAATTGAACCATGATCCTGCGTGAGAAAGCACGGCATAGAGAGAAATTGGAGTTCCAGAGTGTGTACCTCGATCGAGACAGAATGCAAGAGAAAAGGATGATACTAAAAGGGAGAGTGCAAAAATGAAAGAAGGAATGGGAGAAAATGACAAAGAAAAGCAGAATAACCAAGACACAGGTGGAAGGGCAAACACACCCCCCAGAAACACCTGTAGAGACACTCCAACCACGACAACCTGAAGGCAGCTGAGCAATCTAAAGAAACAATCACACACCAATCCCTCTGTCCCCCCCCACACCACAAACCCAACCTCTACAGCAACCCCTTATGAGAATTCTGCCCCCACCCATACTGCAACCCCCCCATAGGCCCCTGCCAGGGCTCCTGCTTTCCCAATCTCAATATTCTCGCAGGACCACAGTTTTAGAAAAGAAGTTGAAGGTTTGGTACACGAATGCAGATGGAATAACGAATAAATATGAGGAGTGGCATTAAAGAATCAGTGAGAAGTCCCCAGACATCATAGCAGTCACAGAAACGAAACTCACTGAGACAGTAACAGATGCAATATTCCCACCAGGGTATCAGATCCTGAGGACAGATAGGAGCAGAGAGGGAGGAGGGGATGCACTGCTCGTAAAAAAAACGATGGAAATTTGAGGAAATGGAAGACGTGGATGAGATTGGAGAAAGAGAATACATAGTAGGTACACTTCAGTCTGGGGAGCCGAGATGATGTACAGGGTACTGGAAAACCTCATGCACCAACGTGTTAAGGACACTACCAGAGAGAGTGGGGAGGTTGAACCAGCAAGACTGGACCTTGTGTTTTCCCTGAGCAGTTCAGACATTGAGGACAACACAAATGAGAGGCCCCTAGGAGCTAGTGACCATGTAATTCTGTGCTTTGAATACATAGTAGAGTTACAAGTGGAGAGGGTAACAGGAGTTGAATGGGAAAAAACAGACTATAAAAGGGGGGACTACATAGGTTTGAGGAACTTTCTGCAGGAGGTTCAGTGGGACAGAGAACTGACAGGAAAGTCCGTAAACGAAATGATGAAATACATAACAGCAAAATGCAAGGAGGCAGAGGAAAGGTTTGTTCCCAAGGGCAACAGAAATAAAGGGAAGACCAGAATGAGCCCCTGGTTTACCCGACGGTGTAAGGAGGCAAAAACTAAGTGCGATAGAGAATGGAAAAAAGTACAGAAGGCAAAGAACACAGGAAAATAAGGTTAGTCGATGAGCCAAGAACGAGTATGCATAGGTAAGGAGGGAATCCCAGCTACAGTATGAAAATAACATAGCATCGAAAGTCAAGTCTGATCCGAAACTGCTGTATAGCCACATCAGGAGGAAGACAACAGTCAAAGACCAGGTGATCAGGCTGAGGAAAGAAGGTGGGGAACTCACAAGAAACAATCACGAGGTATGTGAGGAGCTCAACATGAGATTTAAGGAAATATTTACAGTAGAGACAGGAAGGGCTCTAGGAAGACAGCACAGAGGGGAACACCAACAGGGAATATACCATCGAGTGTTGGATGACATGAAAACAACGGAGGAGTAGGTGCAGAAGCTGCTAACTGACCTTGATACCTCAAAGGCGATGGGTCTGGACATCTCCCCGTAGGTCCTTAGAGAAGGAGCAGAAAAGCTCTGGGTGCCACTAACCACAATCTTCAATACATCCCTTGAAACAGGGCAACTACCAGAGGTATGGAAGACGGTAAATGTAGTCCCCATTTTTAAGAAAGTAGGCAGAAACGAGGCACTAAACTACAGACCAGTCTCTGTGACGTATATAGTATGCAAAGTCATGGAGAAGATTGTCAGGAGGAGAGTGGTGTAGCACCTGGAACGGAAAAAGATTATAAAAGACAAACAGCACGGGTTCATGGAAGGAAAATCCTGTGTCACAAACCTTCTGAAGTTCTATGACAAGGTAACAAAAGTAAGACACGAGAGAGAAGGGTGAGTTGACTGCATTTACCTGGACTGAAGGAAGGCCTTAGACACAGTTCCTCACAGGAGGTAAGTGCAGAAACTAGAGGACCAGGCACGTATAACAGGATGGGCACTGCAATGGATCAAAGAATACCTGACAGGGAGGGAACAACGAATCATGGTACAATATGAGGTATCACAGTGGGCGCCTGTGACGATCGGGGTCCCACAGGGGTCAGTCCTATTACCGGTGCTATTTTTGATATATGTGTGAATGATATGATGGAACGGTTAGACTCTGAAGTGTCCCTGTTCGGGGATGATGTGAAGTTAATGAGAAGAATTAAATCAGACGAGGATCAGGCAGGACTACAAAGAGACCTGGCCAGGCTGGACACGTGGTCCAACAACTGGTTTCTTGAATTTAACCCTGCCAAATTCAAAGTCATGAAGAAGGGGGAAGGGCAAAGAAGACCGCAGACAGAGTATAGGTTACGTGGACAAAGACTGCAAACCTCACTCAAGGAGAATGATCTTGGGGTCACCATAACACTGAGGACGTCTCCGGAGGCACACATCAACCAGATAACTGCTGCAGCATATGGGCGCCTGGCAAACCTGAGAAAAGCGATCCGATACCTTAGGAATCGTTCAAGTCACTGTACACTGTCTACGTCAGGCCCATACTGGAGTATGCAACAACAGTTTGGTACCTACACCTGGTCAAGCACGTCAAGAAATTAGAGAAACAAGTCTTGTTTTGGAGCTCAGCGGAATGTCCTACGAAGAAAGGTTGAGGGAAATCGGACAGACGACACTGGAGGACAGGAGGGTCAGGGTATACATGATAACCACATTTAAAATACTGCGTGGAACAGATAAGGTGGAGAGATACAGGATGTTCCAGAGAGGGGACACAGAAACAAGGGTCAGTCAGAGAGTCGTCAGGAAATGGAATAGCCTAGCAAGTGATGCAGTGGAGGCAGTAACCTTACATAGTGATAAATTAGACACATGTGCAACTCTTGGGTATCTTTATTGAGGATACCCAATAAAGATACCCAAGAGTTGCACATGTGTCTAATTTATCAACATGTCGGTTCTCTGAACCATTCATCTACTAACCTTGCATAGCTTTAAGACGAGGTATGACAAAGCTCAGGAAACAGAGAGAGAGAGAGAGAGAGAGAGAGAGAGAGAGAGAGAGAGAGAGAGAGAGAGAGATAGATAGAGAGGAGCTAGTAGCGATCAGTGAAGAGGCGGGGCCAGGAGCTGAGCCTCGACCTTTACAACGACAATTAGGTGAGAACAATTAGGTGAGTACATGGGTGAAGGATTGATTTCAGAAGTCTTAGAAGACCATTGCAGTACGACAACAAGGAGAGGCAGCAAGCAGCACCTAGTCCATTCACTGCCAGTCACAATTACTGGTCTCTGCACACTGGAAGCTGAGGGTCAATCATTCGTGCCGGCTATTACAAGAGTTAGAGTAAATAACATTGATAAGGTAGAGGTATGATTATTAGTATTATTAATACATAGGAAGGTGAGGTGCAGTTAAGTGAGGAGGATTATTTCTGGGCACACATAAACATAAATGCGCGCACACACACACACACAAACACACACCTGGTCAAGCACGTCAAGAAGTTAGAGAAAGTACAAAGGATTGCAACAAGGCTAGTCCCAGAGCTCAGGGGAATGTCGTACGAAGAAAGGTTGAAGGAAATCGGACTGACGACACTGTAGGACAGAAGGGTCAGGGGAGACATGATAACGACATACAAGATATTGCGGGGAATAGACAAGGTGGACAGAGATAGGATGTTCCAGAGAGGGGACACAGAAACAAGGGGTCACAGCTGGAAGCTGAAGACTCAGACGAGTCACAGGGACGTTAGGAAGTATTTCTTCAGTCATAGAGTAGTCAGGAAGTGGAATAGCCTAGCAAGTGAAGTAGTGGAGGTAGGAACCATACATAGTTTTAAGAAGAGGTATGACAAAGCTCAGGAAGCAGAGAGGGAGAGGACCTAGTAGCGATCAGTGAAGAGGCGGGGCCAGGAGCTGAGTCTCGACCCCTGCAACCACAATTAGGTGAGTACAATTAGGTGAGTACACACACACACACACACACACACACACACACACACACAAACAGCACTCACATTACAACACGTAACCTCCTCAAAAAAAAAAAGAAATGGAGAAGAGGATGGAGGCAGAAATGAAATGGGAGTCACAAGCTGGAGCTGCAGAAGCCAGGATACAAGCCCTAGAATATGAGTTAAATAGGCTGAAGCAAGTTACAGGACTATTGCCCAAAGGAGACATAACATCTGAAGCAGGTACACATTTACTGAACGAGGAGCCCAGTGGAAAGGAAAGAGACATGACTTATGCTAAGGCCCTATTAGTCCTCCAAGCAGGGCCGAGGAAGGAAGGGGGAGAGCTATTGGGAGCAGGGATAGTAGTAAAGGAGGGTGGAGAGGGGATACATCCTATGCATAGGTACGACCATGCCAAAAAGAGTTACAGGAAAATAAAAGGAAGACAGTGGCTATGTACAAATGGGACCCAGTGACACAGAGAGAAAGGAAATGGGAGGAGAAGAGGGAGAAGTCAGTGTTTATTCATGGGCTTCAGGAGAGCGAGGGAAGAACACACAATGAAAGATGGCATGAAGAAAAATAAGAGATTGAAAACATCATCAAATTAATAGGCAAGGAAGACATGACTGAGATAGTAAATTTTCATAGAATAGGATGTTCCTAGACTGAGATAGAACAAAAACAGAATGACAGCAGCTAAGGGAGAGGACACAGAAGTGAAAGAGGCTAGGAAAAGATACAAGGGCAAATTCAGAAGAGGACAACCAGATCAGGGCAGAGCAACAAGCACAAACACAGAAAAACACCCCCAGTAAACATCGATCAAACATATTACCCAAACACAAACCACAATCCACACTTACAGCCCCCACCCCACACTATGCTGTACAATACTACAGCACACTTACAGGTCCCCCACCCTCACAGACCCCCAGAATGCAGTGTTGGAGAGGAGACTTATTGTATGGTACACTAATGCTCATGGAGTGGCACAAAAGAGTCAAAGAGACATCACCGGACATCATAGCTTTCACAGAAACCAAGCTCACAGGAGTGATAGCAGATGCCATCTTTCCATGGGGATATCAGATCCTGAGGAAAGACAGATGGAACAGACGGGGTGGAGGAGTGGCACTGCTCATCAAAAACCGGTGGGATTTTGATGAACAGAAGAGAGGAAACAGGGAAGAAGGAAGTGACGACATAATAGGAACACAGTCTGGATGTCACAAGGGGGAAATTGCAGTGATATATAACCCTCCACAGAACAGTAGGAAGCCAAGGCAAGAGTACAATGAGAGCAATAGAGCCATGGTTGACACACTGACTGAAGTGGCCAGAAGGGCTCATCTGAGCTAGGTAATGCTGCTGATGATGGGTGATTTCAATCACAGGGAAATTGATTGGGAGAACCTGGACCCACATGGGGCCCCAGAAACGTGATGGAGGTGCTACTGGAAAACCTTATGTACCAGCATGTAAGGGACCCTACCAGAGGAGAGGATGAGCCAACTAGATTGGACCTAGTATTCAACTTGAGTAGTTCAGATATTGAGGACATCACATACGGAGAGCCCTCATGGCCAGTGACCATGTGGTTCTGAGTTTCAAATATATAGTAGAGTTACAAGTGGAGAGGGAAGCAGGAAGGGCAGGGCAAAAAAAGCCTAACTACTAGAGAGAGGACTACACAGGCTTGAGGAATTTCCTGCATGGGATTCAGTGGGGCAGAGAACTGGCAAGGAAGTCAGTAAACGAGATGATGGAATATGTGACAATGATATGCAAGGAAGCTGAGGAAAGGTTTGTGCCCAAGGGTAACAGAAATAACGAGAAAGCCAGAATGAGCCCTTCGTTCACCCAAAGGTGTAGAGAGGCCAGAACCAAGTGTGCTAGAGAATGGCTGAAGTATAGAAGGCAAAGGACCCAGTCGAATAAGGAGAGCAGTCATAGAGCCAGATATGAATATGCAGAGGTAGGAAGAGAGGCCCAACGACAATATGAAAATGACGCAGCAGCGACAGTCAAATCTGACCTGAAGCAGTTGTACAGCCACATCAGGAGAACAACAGTCAAGGACCAGGTAGTCAGGCTGAGGAAGGAAGGAGGGGAACCTACAAGAAACGACCATGAAGTATGGGAGGAGCTCAACATGATATTCAAAGAAGTGCTGACAGAGAAGACCGAAGGGATTTTAGAAAGAAGGAAAGGTGGGGTGCACAACCAAGTGGACACAATAAATACAATCAAGGAAGAAGCGAAGAGGCTGCTAAGTAAGCTAGATACCTCAAATACGATGAGGCCGGATAACATCTCTCCATGGGCCTTGAGAGAGGAAGCAGAGGTTCTATGTGTACCACTAACAGCAATCTTCAATACATCTATCGAAACAGGGCCTCAACCTGAGGTATGGAAGACAGCAAATGTAGTCCCAATTTTAAAAAAAAAAAAGTAGAGACAGACAAGAAGCATTAAACTACAGACCAGTGTCACTGACATGTAAAGTGTGCAAAGTCATGGGAAAGATTATCAGGAGGAGAGTGGTGGAGCACCTAGAAAGGAATGAGCTTATCAACACCAGCCAGCATGGTTTCAGGAATAGGAAATCCTGTGTCACAAACCTACTGGAGTTCTATGACAGGGTAACAGCAGTAAGACAAGAGAGAGAGAGGGATAGGTAGATTGCATTTTCATGGACTATAAGAAGGCGTATGACAGCTCCACACAAGAGAGTAGTGCAAAAGCTGGAGGACCAGGCAGGGATGACACGGAAGGCACTGCAATGGATCAGGGAATACCTGTCAGGAAGACAACAGCGAGTCATTGTTCGTGCGAGGTGCCAGAGTGGGCGCCTGTTATGAACGGGATTCCACAGGGGTCAGTCCTAGGACCGGTACTGTTCCTAGTGAGTGTTATGATAATGACATACAAAATTCTGAGAGGAATCGACACAGTGGACAGAGACAGGATGTTTCAAGGATGGGACACAGTAATAAGGTGTCACAGTTGGAAGTTGAAGACACAGATTAATCACAGGGATGTTAGGAAGTATTTCTTCAGTCACAGAGATGTCAGGAAGTGAAATAGTCTGGGAAGTGACGTAGTGGAGGCAGGATCTATTTACAGCTTTAAGAAGAGGAAAGATAAAGCTCATGGAGCAGGAAAAGTGACGTAATAGTGACCAGTGAAAAGGCGGGACCGGGAGCTATGATTCGACCCCTGCAACCAGAATAATGTGATTACAATTAGGTGATTTAGGTGAGAACACACACACGCATATATATATATATATATATATAATATATATATATATATATATATATATATATATATATATATATATATATATATATATATATATATATATATATATGCAAAACAACCACTCTGAAAGAATAGAGAAATTCCAAGCGCTTTCATGACTACTCACATTATCAAGGAACTATGAAAGTGAAGCATCCAAGGAAGCTTTTTATAATCCAAAAAAGGGCAACCAGCCTTATTCAACTAAAAATATGTTGGTTCTCCCTTACCATGAAAACTTGGTTGATATGCCTTCTCTTCTTAAGACTTTTAATAGCAAAGTTGTATTCAAAAATCTTGATACAGTAAAAAAACTTTTGATAAAGAATTCCCCCCAAAATGCTGATGGATGTGTCTATAAGATTCCTTGTAAAATTTGCGATAAAGTTTATTACGGTCAAACTGGTAAAAATCTCGAACTAAGATTAAAACAACATAAATATAGCATTAGAACTGGACAAGATTCCAATGCTTTATTTATTCATGTAAGGGATTTTAACCATCCAATTGATTTTCAAAAAGTTGAGAAAAGGTGGGTGGAGGGTAGGTGGGGTTTTAAGGTAAGTGACCTATCCATTTGGTGCAATTTAAATACGCGTGTGTGTATGTTGTGTAATTCGTAGAAAAGTTGACTTCATAAGATAGGTATACCTCCTGCCATCAATTGCACACTACTATATTGTCTGTATACCGGTGTGCCACTGAATTGGAAGGATGCATACTGTTTGCAATTGCCTTTTTTCGCAAGAGGTTGGTCGTAAGGCCGCAGCTGCAGATGGTAGTTGCAGGTCATTTGATGGAGGTTGGTTGCTCACCTGGAGTTGGCTGGCCAAGCAGTTTCTGAGTTGGTGTCCTGTTGGAGGATAACTGTAGGTGTTACAAGGTTAGTTGTGAGGTGTTAATTGGTATAAGTGGGTCACCCAGAATTGGGGAGCGTAGCGTTATTCCATGTTACTGGAATTAGAATGGTTCTGGTGGTATCCATTCTTCTTCTTCGGGGAGGTTGCTTAAGATATTTGGTCGAAGGAAGTTCTCCTTGTGGATGAAGCGTCGAACTCTTTGTTGGAGGGTCATTCTTTGGAATCTGTGAGGGGGTGTTAATGGTGTAGTCGGTCGTGTTCGATGATTGGGGAGGGTTCTCTCTGTCAGGTACATAGAGTTCTTGCATGTCATATAGTTGTCTCTTCATTAGTTTGCAGTGATTTTCTGTTGTATATGCATGTCTTCGGTTCTGATTCTGTCTCTCAATCTGGTGCCAGTGATAAAGCGGAGGGCTCTGTTTTGGACTCCATGGAGTTTTATCATGTTGGTTTTGGTTGTTAGCGACATGGGTACACAAGGGTATCCTAGCAGAGGTCTGATCATCATCTTGTACAGGTGTTGCTTGATGTGGGGAGGGGCTGCCTTAAATCGATAGAGTTGGCCAAGGCAGGCTTTCGCTAGGTTTACTTTTTTGGTTATGTGGGATGTAGAGTTGAGTAATCTGTCGATCTCGTATCCTAGGATCTTGTCTGGATTCCTAATAGCAGTTCGGGTGCCTCTGATGGAAATGCCCCCTTTGTCTTCTATGGTTGACAGAAAGCAGCCGATGGTGCTGATGAGGACTTTGTCTGGGTTGGTTGTGATTCTCCATTTCTTCTCCCACCTAGCTGTTCTCCTTAGTTCTTCATTCATTTTCTCTATTGTTCTCCTATGCTAATTTGCACCAGCGGTGGGGGTAGAAGAGACTACAAATTGGATGATGATGGTATCATTGTTTTCAGGCTGGGGGAGGTCGTTGACGTATATGTTGAAGAGTATAGGGCTCAGAGCCTTGGGGTACTCCTGCTGTCGGCGTGAAGGAGTTGCTTCCACGTCATGGAAGGTGTGGATGATTCTTCTTCCTGTTAAGAAGTTGTAGATGAGCCTGAGAAAGATCCAGTTATGGCCAGGGATGTCAGCATAGTTGCTGATCCCTGTATTCCCTGTATTATATAGCATAGCATATTAGTATCATCCATGTGCTTTAGATACGAGATCCCTTGTAGGCCTGTGGCTTTGTGTGACGTCACGGGATGCTCATGTGTAGGCTCGTGCCTCTGCCCCGGCCTCACTTGGCGGCAGACCATCCAGACAAGAACACGGCAAGGCTGGGCTCCATTCCTCATCATCTCAGTCTGACAATATATGTTACCATCCAACAAGTGTGTCTATCTTCAACCCTCGATATCTCCATTTAAGAACCCCTACGAAAAAATGGTGGCAGCGGAGGGCCTGTAATTCTGACAATTACAGCGATTTCTGGATATAAATTTCGACCGAGCCGGCCATCTTGTGAGTAGGCCTACCGAGGTTAACGCCAGCCTGCTACCTCAAGCCAGTTCTCCCGCCCAAGCTCCTACCAGCTTCTACATTATTCACTGGTCAGTCTCTTTGTATTAGTGTATCTGCTTATTTGCATCACTCCCGAGGGGTTGACCCGAGTTTGCAAAATAAGCCAGCTTCCAGTCTGTGGTGAGGAAGCCCAGTCGAGCCTAGTCTACCCCATCCAGTTCTTTCGCCTGCCAAGCCAGCTTTCCACCCCTGTTGTGCTCATCGTGTGAAGTTATCAAGCTATTCTGTGTGAAGGGTTAAGATAAGCCAGCTAGCAACTAACCCAGGTGTCTTACCCCAGTACTCAAGTAAGCCACGTGAGTAGTCTTCATCGCTTGTGTTTCAAGCTCCAAGCATTCTGAGTGCTCTTTTTTCATCCTTGTGGTGTTGTAGTATTTCGTGGGTTTGTTTTTAAGCCGGTCGGTTTAGAAATATTTTCGCGGCAGTGTGGTTGTTCTCAGTGAGGCTTACGCCGTTCAACCCATAGACCCAACCACTCACGACCACGTGTGTCTCACCATTGCCGGTCTCAGCCCTGTTAACCCACAAACCCAACTACACTCACCATGCGGCCTCAGACGCCTCACTCAGCCATTACCCACTCACCTACTTCTTCAATGTTTTGGTGAACTACTAAGGCTTGCAGCACCATATTTTAAGGACCACATAGGGGGTCAAGAGCTAGAGTGTGTTTTGTGCCACCGTTAAAAGCCTCCTGTGTGAAGTCTATCATCGATGTAAGCGCAATTCTACGATCATGTGTGCAGAGGACAGCAGCAAGACGATATAAACAATCCATCAACCTCATTTTTCACCAAGTCGTTACAGCGATAATATTTTTTTTTCATAGAGACATTTGCGAGTGTTGAGACATTTCTTTTGTGTTTCCAGTGATTTTCTCTTAGTGACATTCAGTGACTCTTGATCAGACTCAGTGTTTATCATGTACTGATTGCAATATTCTTTTTTTTCTCTTCTTAATTCAGTGTTAATTTTTGTGCTATTATTTCATGTCTGTTGTGTTGTGTTTCTTTTTATACACTTGAAGTAAGTACTTAGTGTTTCCTTTGTTGTGTGTGCAACATATGAGCAGTATAGAACTTGTATTTACACTTCAAAATCACCTTGTGTTCTCAGTATTCCAGTGAAGTATTTCAGTAAATTTTTCACCCCATATTCTGCATCACAACTCAGTGTTGTCTGTTATATTTTTTTTCTTCCCAGCTTTTGTGTATTTTTATTTTGTTCCCTGTGTGTTGAACATTCTTGTGTTCATATTCTTTCATTTAGCCAGTGTCTAATTTGTCTTATTTCCACAAACAATAGTGCCATTATTTTGTGCAAGCAAGAAATCATTTTTACAAAATTTTTCACACATCAAGTTTCATTGCAAGAAAATTCAAAGTACTGTGTTTGTTGATGTGTTGTGTTCTGCATCACTGTAAGTGTTCAAACTTTTTTTGTTATGTGTTTTAGCACCTATTATTTTTTATGTTTTATTGAACAAATTCACTCTTAGTGCAATTTTTAAGTTCATCTTTTAAAGTAAATTGTTCTTTTGCTTGTTAAGTGTTGTTTAAGCTGCAGTTTAGAGTTAAAGTGTTCATTCCTTGATATATTTCTTTTCTTGTGTGTGTAATAATTTTTATTATTGCACATTGATTCATTTTGCAATAATTCTTGTGCAAATATTGTGTTGCCATTAAAGTTTTTCTTGCAGAGATTCTATGCAGTGTTTTTTTTGATTAGCAATTATTTGCAATATTGCAACAGTTTATTTCAGTGCAGTTTCATATGCTCTGTTCTATGCATAATATTTTATTCTGTCTGTGTCATTTTATTTTATTTCAGTGAATTGTGCCTCTGTTTTATTTTTTGCACAAGTTTTATTGAGTCCATTTCATCATTTTATTGTGTATTTCCCTGTTGCATTGAAAGTAAAGACAACTCACTGTGCCATTTATTCAATTTAAAGTAAAAGTTGAACAAATCAGTTTTGAGTAAAGTACAAGTTCTCTTGATTTTCAAAGTGTTGTTCATTTCAGTTGCATATTTTTCTTGTGTGAGTTCTTTGCTTACTGTGTAACCTGTCAATTTTTAATTACTTATGCAGAATAGTTGAGCAATTTTTTTTTTCTTCCCATTTAAGTTCACTGTGTTGTGTGTTCCTCAGTTACCATTTTCTTTTGTTCTCTCCATTTTTCTTGTCTTTATGTCCTTCAGTAAGTTCACTGAGAAGATGTCCCAGTCACTTTTGAACGTTCACTTAGTGTATCATTCCAGTCAAAGTCAATATGAATCAGTCCACAGTACCAACATTCCCTTACTGACTGAAAGACAATATCTAGCCCTTGAGCAATGTGTTTGTTCTCACAGCTTGTATCTGAGATTTGTTAAAGTGCTGCGAAATGTGAAGTTCAGATTAAGTTCCTATAGATCCGTGAATTACTTATTAACGTAGCCGAGCGGTCAGGCACTAGTAATTCTGTCATTCCCATCTGTGTTCCACCTACACCTTCAGACTTGCAGGATAGTGTTCCGTTGCCTCAAGTGTCCGGGGACACTCAGACTGCCTTGAGTGCACAGCCTATCCCTGCAATGACTGCTAGTTCGAGTAGTAGTTTCTCCACAGGGGATGCCTTGTCAGAAAACGATTACTTGAAACTAGTAATGCCATCTCTTGTTGATGTGACATGCTGTCTGCAGAAAGACGTCTCTGTTACAGCTAGTGTTCTCACTAGAGTGTCTGTTGTTGTTCCTTGTGTTTCAGATGGTGATCCCATCCTAGTTGACAATAATCAGTGCATTATTAGAAGTTATTTCTCGAGTAACTTTCACATGTTAACGTTTGTAAGTGTAGTTTCTTTATAGTTGATACCTCGTGTCACTGTGTGCGACTCAGAATATCAGCATTGTTGACCGTGTTCATTTAATTTCTCCTGTGCTTGCAGTTTGAGATAGTAGATTCGTTCTCCCTTGCTCATATTGCGTGTTATAGCTTTAATTTTTCCAACCGGGGGGAGTCATCCACTCCACCGAGTTTGTTCATTCCTCCAGTAAGAAAGAACCGATCCCTTGTGTTCTGGTGTGATTCGATTCCTGCTCCAGGAAGATCTTATTCTTACTGTGAAGCCACCAGCACCCATTAGTGACTTTGTAATGAGCCAAGAATTACTGTATCGAATAGTGGAGTTGAGTACTCCTAGCAGAAGAATTAGTAATTCCACAGTCACTAGTGATTGTAGCTGTATCTTTTGTAGATACTCGTTCAGATTGTCCATGTAGCTGTATCTTTTGTAGATACTCGTTCAGACTGTCCTCAGTCAAGGCATGAGTTAGCCATTGCAGAGGAATTCGATCCTCCCAGAGATGATAACCATTCTGCATACGTAAACCTTACCCTCGCAGAATTGGGTTTAAGTGTAAACAGCCTGTATAATTAGATGTCCGAGATCAATGAAATTGTCAACTGTGTGTTTTGTTATTAGCTGATCAGTTGTCAGAAATTTTCGTGTTCACGTTCCCTCCGTATTCTGAGAATTTGACAGTAATGATCTGAGTGCGCACCAGATGCCTTTGTTAATTTCACCTTGTATATATATATATTTATTCTTCCTCAGAATCCGTAGAGTGCATGAATACAGATCGATCGATCAATTCCATCCATATTGTATGACTTGTTCTTATAGTTTGTAATGCATTACGTTAAAACTCATTACGTTAACACCCATTACGTAAAACTCATGTTGTAACATCCATTATGATACCATCTATTAGTTCTAAGTTATATATGAATTTGTTATTGTATAGAATCAGCCCAGAACTGCCTGCCTGATCAGCCTATAGATAGTAGTGTATGTCGGGACGACATACGTAACATGACCGAGCTGTCAGCATAGTTGCTGATCCCTGTATTCCCTGTATTATATAGCATAGCATATTAGTATCATCCATGTGCTTTAGATACGAGATCCCTTGTAGGCCTGTGGCTTTGTGTGACGTCACGGGATGCTCATGTGTAGGCTCGTGCCTCTGCCCCGGCCTCACTCGGCGGCAGACCATCCAGACAAGAACACGGCAAGGCTGGGCTCCATTCCTCATCATCTCAGTCTGACAATATATGTTACCATCCAACAAGTGTGTCTATCTTCAACCCTCGATATCTCCATTTAAGAACCCCTACGATAGGGAGGTCTACGAGTTTGAAAATGAGACCGTCGTGCCACAGGCTGTCGAAGGCCTTGTGTACGTCCCTGGTGGCAATCAGGGCCAGGTTCCCTTGCTTCTTCAGGCTGTCCACGGCATCTAAGTTGATATTTATGGCATGTTGTGTGCTGCAGCGGGACCTGAAGCCGAACTGCCTTTCAGAGAAGAGGTGGTTGAACTCCATGTAGTAATTCAGCCTGTTAGAGGTTATTCTTTCGAAGACTTTGCCCGTGACTTCGAGTAGGGAGATGGGCCTGTAGTTCGTCATCCTTCTTTGTATGTTTTCCTGCTTATTTATATTTATTCTGTAATATGGCGACCAGAACTATGCAGCATAATCTAAATGAAGTCTAGCCAATGCCATATGCAGAATGAAGAATAACCTGAGGACTCCTGTTATTTATACTTCTTGATATGAAGTCAGGAACTCTAGTCGTTTCATTGCTTACATTTACGCTCTGTTGTCTTAGTTTTGATTATTGCTAACGAGAACTAAACGTTTTTCGCAATCAAAATGGTTAAGATATACACCATTTAGTTTATAACTGCCATAGTTATTTTCCTTTCCAAAGCAGAAAACATTGCGTTTGTCATTATTAAACCACATCTACCACTTCTCCGACCACTGCATCAATCTCTATTCAGATCTTCCTGTAGCGCTCTACTGGCCTAGTCAGAATTAATTGGATGGCTCAGCAGTGATCTCTGCGGAGCACTGCTTGTGACACGTCCCCACTTTGATTGTCCCCGTTTGTGCAACCTCGCTGTTGCCTATTTGTTAATCAAACCACTCTCCAGGAAAAAATATCTCCTATTCCATGTGCCTCTAGTTTCCTCAACAACCTCCAATGTAGAACTTTTTGGTAAGCCTTACTGTAATCCATATACAAAATATCACTTTCAGTCCCATGATCTACCTCTTCAAATACCTAAGTTAAAAAAAAGTTAGCAAATTCACAAAACAGAAACGTCCCTTTGTAAAATCGCGCTGTGATTCATTAATCAATGTGACTTCGAATAACCTCTGTGGTCATTTATTCCACCAATTTTCCTACAATGAGGATTTAGGTTTATTGCTCTGTAATTCGATGCTTAGGACTTGTCTTCTGCTTTGTAGATAGGTACCACATTTACCATTTTCCAGTTACCTGTCAACATGCCAGTGTGTAATGATATATTGGAAAGACTAGACCAAGGTTTGCAAAGTTCCTCCTTATATTCCTTTATAACCCTTGCAAACAGGTTATCAGGCCTGGGGATATATTAAAATGAATTTATCTGTATGTCTGGAAACTTGCGTCACTAACGACTTAGTGAATAAATCATTTTCGTCCTGATCTACATAATTTATTATTTCTGGAATTTTGCTAGTATCTTCAGGTGTAAAATCTGAGATGAAATAATTTTTAAAGAAACTGCACATTTCTTTATCAGTCAGTGGGCTGACCCAAGTAGCTTCTGAGTAGGCCTATCTCCTCCTTAAATCTTATTCCTTTGTACCTGAAAGAAACGTTTTGGGTTAATCGTCAAATCCATTGCAATTATAACCTCATAACGTCTTTTCGCTCTATTTCTTTTATTGTGATGAATGGTTTGAAAAACTGACAAGTTGAAGATTGAGACACTTATGCAGCATATGGGAATCTTTATTCAAGAAACGTTTCGCCACACAGTGGCTTCATCAGTCCAATACAAAGAGGAAGGCGTAAGGGGAGAAGGAGTATGAGGTAATCAGTCCCTCGGCCTTGAGTCGATGTGTTCAGTCCATCAATCTAACATTCTACAAGATTGATGGACTGAACACATCGACTCAAGGCCGAGGGACTGATTACCTCATACTCCTCCTCTCCTTACGCCTTCCTCTTTGTATTGGACTGATGAAGCCGCTGTGTGGCGAAACGTTTCCTGAATAAAGATTCCCATATGCTGCATAAGTGTCTCAATCTTCAACATTTCTTTTATTTATCATTTAATTGAATATACTGGTTTCTTAACTGCCCTGATGATTCGCCTGTAAATGTCTACTTTTCGACCAATTAGATGCCTTAATCCATTGTTTCTCTATTTAGAACCACGCTCTGAAAATTATCATATCGGCAACGATCACTACCAATTTGTTCCATAGTCAGGTTACACCAGTTCAACCCACCCTGGTAATTTCTCATTCTTATGATAAATCAGCCAAGTGGAATTCACCGATACGACTTAATTATTAATTAGTTATTCCTTGTTGGCAAGAACCAAGTGAAGCAGGTTATTTCCTCTAGTTGGCTCTGTCACAAACTGTTTTGAAGAGCAATCCAGAATCGTATCAAGAAAGTTCCTAGACACAAGATTTCGTGTAAAATTGCTCTAATCAAGTTGTCTAAAGTTAATTAAAGTTTCCCAATAACAGTTTTGGATCTACATGCCTCGTGAATTACATCCCACATTAGTTTACTACATTCTTTGTCAAGAATTCCGAGCCAGAAAATCACACCTAAGATTTAATTTAATATCATGGTTAATGCAACAATTTAAATTATGTCTAACATACATTGCCAAATATCCCTTATGTCTGACCTGTTCAAGGTCCAGCCTTGCTGGTTTATCATCTCTGATTGTGTCCTTAACATGGTGGCGGTGGTGGTGGCGTTGGAGGTGTTGATGTTGGTGGTGATAGTAGTGATGGTGGTGATGGTGATGGCAGTGGCAGTGACGGTGGTGGTGACAGTGGTGGTGGTAGTGGTAGTCGTTATGGTGGTAATGGTAGTGGTGATGGTGTGTGTTAGTGTCTCGTAGTGCGCGAGCGAGCGTGCGTGCCAATTTTGTGTGTGTATACTTACCTTCTTGAACTCACCTAGTTGTGGTTGCAGGGGTCGATTCACAGCTCCTGGCCCTGGCTCTTCACTGGTAGCTACTAGATCACTCTTCCTGCTCCATGAGCTTTATCATACATTTTCTTAGAGCTATGTATGGATCCTGCCTCCACTACATTACTTCTCAGACTATTCCACTTCCTGACAACTCTGTGACTGAAAAAACACTTTCTAACATCCCTGTGATTCAACTAATTCTTCAACTTCCAACTCTGACCCCTTGTTGCTGCGTCCCATCTCTGCAACATCCTGTATCTGTCCACCTACTGTCCATCTACTTATAATTTCCTATGATGTCTATTTCACTTATTATATTTCCCCTTCTTTTCCTACATTCCAGTTTTGTCACTGATCCAAACAATCAGTACCGTCGTATTCACAGTTATTTTCCTTAGTTTTGTGGTCATCATCTCGACTTTATAAGAATGTATTCACAGCTTATCTCTGGCAACACTAACTGCTGAAAACTTTCTCTCTCTAATTAGCTTTATCTTTCTTTTCTAAATAATTCCATAACAACTTCACTGCAATACGGCCATACTCAACAGATATTTGCGCTTTTTTCTGATTGGTGGTCACAGCCTTGACCAGTTGTTAACTGTTTTTTTGTACAGCTTTTGTCAACGCTGCTGCCTGCAGCGTTGAAGCGCTGCTTGCTGCCCATTACTCAGGCTTCTATTAAAAACACCCAGAGTTAAATGAAGCTATAAAATTTTTGACATTATCCTTTACTGACTCAGGAAACCATGTTATACTCTTGTAGGTATGTTCACTGACTCTTATCACGTACAATGACAAGATCTTAGGACCGCTTCTAGAGCACTGTCTCAAGCACGCGTGTGCGTGCGTGCTTGTGTGTGCATGAAACATATTCCAATAAAACACCTAATTACACATATATAATAAATATCACAGGGAAAACAGGAAAAAAATACGAGCACTTTCATGTGCCTATTCACATCTTCAGAAGAATACGAACATGCCAGAGAAGACTATTTAATGTTAAACATTAAGGAGACACCTCACTCAGAGAAAAATATTAAGCGGTATAATTACAACCCTAAACATTATAGGGGGTGGAGAGGTAAGCCAACGGAAGGCCTTGGTCAGTTAACCAAAAGCTTCAGTGGTGGGTGATCATATAACAAAGACCCGCATCAGGAAATACTACTCGTATTTCGTGAAAAACCTAACCTCACATAACCTCACCCAGAGGAGGTGGCAACTCACTCAAGGAGGTGACAACTCAGAGGAGCTGGCAACTCAGAGGAGGTGGCAACTCGCTCAGAGAAAGTGGAAACTCATTCAGAGGAGGTGGAAACTCACTCAGAGGAGGTGGCAACTCACTCAGAGAAGGTGGCAACTCACTCAGAGGAAGTGGCAACTCACTCAGAGGAAGTGCCAACTCGCTCAGAAGAGGTGGAAACTCATTCAGAGGAGGTGGTAACTCAGAGGAAGTGGCAACTCATTCAAAGGAGGTGGCAACTCACTCAGAGGAAGTGGTAACTCACTCAGAGGAAGTGGTAACTCGCTGAGAAGATGTGGAAACTCACTCAGAGGAGGTGGCAACTCACTCAGAGGAAGTAGCAACTCACTCAGAGGAAGTGGCAACTCGCTCAGAAGAGGTGGAAACTCATTCAGAGGAGGTGGCAACTCACTCAGAGGAAGTGGCAACTCACTCAGAGGAGGTGGGAACTCACTCAGAGGAAATAGCAACTCATTCAGTGGCGGTGGCAACTCACTCAGAGGAAGTGGCAACTCACTCAGAGGAGGCAACTCACTCAGAGGAAGTGGCAACTCACTCAGAGGAGGTGGCGACTCCCTCAGAGGAAGTGGCAACTCACCCAGAAGAGATGTAAACTCATTCAGAGGAAGTGGCAACTCACTCAGAGGAAGTGGCAACTCACTCAGAGGAGGTGGCAACACACTCAGAGGAGGTGGCAACTCACTCAGAGGAGGCGGCAACTCACTCAGAGGAGACGGCAACTCACTCAGAGGAAGTGGTAACTCGCTCCGAAGAGGTGGCAACTCACTCAGAGGAGGCGGCAACTCACTCAGAGGAGACGGCAACTCACTCAGAGGAGATGGCAACTCACTCAGAGGAAGTGGTAACTCGCTCCGAAGAGGTGGCAACTCACTCAGAGTTAGTGGCAACTCAGAGTTAGTGGCAATTCTCTCAGAGTTAGTGGCAACTCACTCAGAGGAGGCGGCAACTCAGAGTTAGTGGCAACTCAATCAGAGGAGGCGGCAACTCACTCAGAGGAAATGGCAACTCAGAGGAGGTGGCAACTCAGAAGAGGTGGCAACTCACTCAGAGGAGGCGGCAACTCACTCAGAGGAAGTGGTAACTCGCTGCGAAGAGGTGGCAACTCACTCAGAGGAAGTAGCAACTAAGAGGAGGTGGCAACTCACTCAGTGAGGAGCTATTTCATTTTTTGTCCTATCAAATAGTAAATTACAAATCAGTCAGTCCTTGAAGTAGATTAAATTTAAATCGAACCAAAAAAGAAAAAAAAAAGTTTTATAAGTAATTTAAATTAAATATTTCATGCCATCTACTCAAAAAAAAAAGAAGATAAGGAGGATGAATGCAGTATTCTCAGAGGCACAATCCTTGAAGATGATACTTAAATCCAAACTGATTCACTTATACGTTTGTCCAACATATGAATAAATATTAATATAAAATTGTTGTTTCTGACTAAGGGTACACACTGTAATTTTTTTTTAATTATTTTTACCGTCATGATTATCCCCTTCGTAGTCAGCGAGAACACGGCTTTCATTCCACAAGAAGTGTGCGGAATAGTAATTATATTCTAGCTATTCTCTTCTAAAGAAAATCGACTCATCTGAGATCATTCCTTCCATGAATGGAATATGTTTGATCAGCATTCAAACTTTAATGAAATATAATCAGTCAAATGAAATCTTTGGACCACAGCTGCGTGTTTCTTCATCCTCTTTCAAATTTGTATTTTTCATAAATACAAATATTTTATTATTTATGTGCTACATACATTTTTATTAATCACAGCATGTAGTAAGGAAGATTGAAACTCCCGAGTACCGTCATAGAAGCTAAGACGTTGTGTAGTTTTACAAATCGGTTGCATAAATACATGAGTGGGTGTGGGTGGGTGTGAGTTGGACCTGACTAACTTGTGCTACTAGGTCAGATGCCGTGCTCCTTCTTTAAGTGAATTTGACTAACATGACTAGGTTAAGGCGTTGGCTTAAACCGGTGGGAGAATTGGACCCGCTTCGCATGGGCCAGTAGATCTGCTGCAGTGTTCCTTCTTTTTTATGTTCTTATGTGGATTAAAGTAAAGGTTGGATGCGAGAAGTGGGTCATAATAAGCGTGTATGCACCTGGAGAAGAGAGGAATGCAGAGGAGAGAGAGAGAGAGATTTTGGGAGATGTTAAGTGAATGTATAGGAACCTTTGAACCAAGTGAGAGAATAATTGTGGTAGGGGACCTGAATGCTAAAGTAGGAGAAACTTTTAGAGAGGGTGTGGTAGGTAAGTTTGGGGTGCCAGGTGCAAATGAAAATGGGAGCCCTTTGATTGAACTTTGTATAGAAAGGGGTTTAGTTATAGGTAATACATATTTTAAGAAAAAGAGGATAAATAAGTATACATGATATGATGTAGGGCAAAATGACAGTAGTTTGTTGTATTATGTATTGGTAGATAAAAGACTGTTGAGTAGACTTCAGGATGTACATGTTTATAGAGGGGCCACAGATATATCAGATCACTTTCTAGTTGTAGCTACACTGAGAGTAAAAGGTAGATGGGATACAAGGACAATAGAAGCATCGGGGAAGAGAGAGGTGAAGGTTTATAAACTAAAAGAGGAGGCAGTTAGGGTAAGACATAAACAGCTATTGGAGGATAGATGGGCTAATGAGTGCATAGGCAATGGGGTCGAAGAGGTATGGGGTAGGTTTAAAAATGTAGTGTTAGAGTGTTCAGCAGAAGTTTGTGGTTACAGGAAAGTGGGTGCGGGAGGGAAGAGGAGCGATTGGTGGAATGATGATGTAAAGAGAGTAGTAAGGGAGAAAAAGTTAGCATATGAGAAGTTTTTACAAAGTAGAAGTGATGCAAGGAGGGAAGAGTATATGGAGAAAAAGAGAGAGGTTAAGAGAGTGGTGAGGCAATGTAAAAAGAGAGCAAATGAGAGAGTGGGTGAGACGTTATCAACAAATTTTGTTGAAAATAAGAAAAAGTTTTGGAGTGAGATTAACAAGTTAAGAAAGCCTAGAGAACAAATGGATTTGTCAGTTAAAAATAGGAGAGAAGAGTTATTAAATGGAGAGTTAGAGGTATTGGGAAGATGGAGGGAATATTTTGAGGAATTGTTAAATGTTGATGAAGATAGGGAAGCTGTGATTTCGTGAATAGGGCAAGGAGGAATAACATCTTGTAGGAGTGAGGAAGAGCCAGTTGTGAGTGTGGGGGAAGTTCGTGAGGCAGTAGGTAAAATGATAGGGGGTAAGGCAGCCGGGATTGATGGGATAAAGATAGAAATGTTAAAAGCAGGTGGGGATATAGTTTTGGAGTGGTTGGTGCAATTATTTAATAAATATATGGAAGAGGGTAAGGTACCTAGGGATTGGCAGAGAGCATGCATAGTTCCTTTGTATAAAGGCAAAGGGGATAAAAGAGAGTGCAAAAATTATAGGGGGATAAGTCTGTTGAGTATGAACATCAAAATGGTATACAATACCGACAGGTTGTTAGGTAAGACACATATGCAACAGTTAGACAACTTTATTCCGAAACGTTTCGCCTACACAGTAGGCTTCTTCAGTCGAATACAGAAAGTAGGCAGGAACAGTAGAGATGTGAAGACGATGTAATCAGTCCATCACCCTTGTAGTCGTATAATTTGAGGTTGTCAGTCCCTCGGCCTGGAGAAGTTCAGTTCCATAGTCGCTTGATCTTCAGATAGTTCCTGACTATGGAACTGAACTTCTCCAGGCCGAGGGACTGACAACCTCAAATTCTACGACTACAAGGGTGATGGACTGATTACATCGTCTTCACATCTCTACTGTTCCTGCCTACTTTCTGTATTCGACTGAAGAAGCCTACTGTGTAGGCGAAACGTTTCGGATTAAAGTTGTCTAACTGTTGCATGTGTGTCTTATCTGTTGAGTATACCTGGTAAAGTGTATGGTAGAGTTATTATTGAAAGAATTAAGAGTAAGACGGAGAATAGGATAGCAGATGAACAAGGAGGCTTTAGGAAAGGTAGGGGGTGTGTGGACCAGGTGTTTACAGTGAAACATATAAGTGAACAGTATTTAGATAAGGCTAAAGAGGTCTTTGTGGCATTTATGGATTTGGAAAAGGCGTATGACAGGGTGGATAGGGGGGCAATGTGGCAGATGTTGCAGGTGTATTGTGTAGGAGGTAGGTTACTGAAAGCAGTGAAGAGTTTTTACGAGGATAGTGAGGCTCAAGTTAGAGTATGTAGGAAAGAGGGAAATTATTTCCCAGTAAAAGTAGGCCTTAGGCAAGGATGTGTGATGTCACCGTGGTTGTTTAATACATTTATAGATGGGGTTGTAAGAGAAGTAAATGCTAGGGTCTTGGCCAGAGGCGTGGAGTTAAAAGATAAAGAATCACACACAAAGTGGGAGTTGTCACAGCTGCTCTTTGCTGATGACACTGTGCTCTTGGGAGATTCTGAAGAGAAGTTGCAGAGATTGGTGGATGAATTTGGTAGGGTGTAAAAAAGAAGAAAATTGAAAGTGAATACAGGAAAGAGTAAGGTTATGAGGATAACAAAAAGATTAGGTGATGAAAGATTGGATATCAGATTGGAGGGAGAGAGTATGGAGGAGGTGAATGTATTCAGATATCTGGGAGTGGACGTGTCAGTGGATGGGTCTATGAAAGATGAGGTGAATCATAGAATTGATGAGGGGAAAAGGGTGAGTGGTGCACTTAGGAGTCTGTGGAGACAAAGAACTTTGTCCTTGGAGGCAAAGAGGGAAATGTATGAGAGTATAGTTTTACCAACGCTCTTATATGGGTGTGAAGCATGGGTGATGAATGTTGCAGCGAGGAGTAGGCTGGATGGAGGCAGTGGAGATGTCATGTCTGAGGGCCATGTGTGGTGTGAATATAATGCAGAGAATTCGTAGTTTGGAAGTTAGGAGGAGGTGCTGGATTACCAAAACTGTTGTCCAGAGGGCTGAGGAAGGGTTGTTGAGGTGGTTCGGACGTGTAGAGAGAATGGAGCGAAACAGAATGACTTCAAGAGTGTATCAGTCTGTAGTGGAAGGAAGGCGGGGTAGGGGTCGGCCTAGGAAAGGTTGGAGGGAGGGGTAAAGGAGGTTTTGTGTGCGAGGGGCTTGGACTTCCAGCAGGCATGCGTGAGCGTGTTTGATAGGAGTGAATGGAGACAAATGGTTTTTAATACTTGACGTGCTGTTGGAGTGTGAGCAAAGTAACATTTATGAAGGGATTCAGGGAAACCGGCAGGCTGGACTTGAGTCTTGGAGATGGGAAGTACAGTATCTGCACTCTGAAGGAGGGGTGTTAATGTTGCAGTTTAAAAACTGTAGTGTAAAGCACCCTTTTGGCAAGACAGTGATGGAGTGAATGATGGTGAAAGTTTTTCTTTTTCGGGCCACCCTGCCTTAGTGGGAATCGGCCAGTGTGATAATAATAAAAAATAATGTTCTTTAGTCAGCCTTCTAGTTTTGATGTTTATTGCTCTTTCAGTGTTGAAAATATATATTCATTACAGGAAGAAATTAAAATATTTACTCTGTATGTATTATGCAAGGTGCTCCATTGTTACACATAATAATAGCCACTTGATAGCCAGTGTTAGGGAAGGGTTATTAAGATAGTTAAAAACTTTAAGCATTAAAAAATTTAAAATATTTCAATCTACCATTGAAATACCACTGTGTTTCAATGGCCAGCAGAGGCTGCATGATTGTGTTCGAGGTACACGTCTGCTCTGACCTTTAGTATGTTACACTTTCTTGGAGTATCTGCTCTCCTTCCTATCTACGATTTCTTAACAGAATAAAGAATAGAACCAAACGACTTATCTCTCGCTCGACCCGACCTGGACAGATCTGTCATTTCAGCAAAGCCTTCAACAACGGAGGGATGTGGGTGACTTACTGTTATGTATAAGATCCATATTGTCAAGGTACTACACTTGTCTCCATATCACATGCAACGAGGAGACAGCTTCTATTCAACAAAATGGACAACAAACAGCAATTACTTTATGTATCCTTCTCAAGATCGTCACATCATCTGAGACCATTCATTCCTAGAGATATTACAGTCTAGAACATGTTCTTACAGCATAATGACATCGATGAAATAAAGTAAATTATTCAAATGAAATCGCTGACCCATAGCTGGTGCTAACTACATCCTGTTCCCTATTTGTATGTCTCATAATAAAAAAGCTTTCACATGAGATGATGTAGGTGAGAGAGAGAGACCATTTCCTCATATATATAAACTCTATATTCAAAATGACCTTTAACTCAGGAGTAAAATCGATAGTTGGCGTTCTCTTGTAGAACAAGATTTATGTAAACCATGGAGTGAGGCATCACCTCAGGCTAAAGTTTTAAGGAGATTCATGCCTAAGTTACCCAGAATAGTTGCAGGAGCGGGAGATATAGCAGAGCCTCTCACTGATCCCCAGAGAAGCTCCCCTTCTTGTAGATACTGCTTCAGAATTTTCATGTCTAAGCTTATCCAGTGCTCGAGTTCCGTCCCGTCTTAAGTGAAGGGGATGAGAAGCGAAAGGTGAGAACCTCTCAGTGTGTATACACAACGGGGTTTGAATCTCCAGTGTTTATATAACGATAGGTGTATATACACTGAGAGATGCGTATTCCACAGTGTATATAAATCAAGAACATAAGAACATATGAAAGAAGGAACACTGCACCAGGCCTACTGACCCATGCAAAGCATGTCCATGTCCCACTCCCCGGATAAGACCAATGACCTACCCCCCCCCCCGGATTAGCCAAATGACCCACCCAGTCTGGTCATCTCCACTAAAGGAAGGAGCACTGAACGAGACCCAGCAGCACAAGCTAGCCACGTCCAACTCACACCCACCCACACCCACTCATGTATTTATCTAACCTATTTTTAAAACTGCACAATGTTTTAGCCTCAATAACTGTATTCGGGAGCTTGTTCCACTCATCCACGACTCTTACCAAACCAGTGCTTTCCTATATCCTTCCTGAATCTGAATTTTTCCAACTTGAAACCATTGCTGCGAGTCCTGTCTTGGCTGGAAATTTTCAGCACGCTATTTACATCCCCTTTATTTATTCCTGTTTTCCATCTATACACCTCGATCATATCCCCCCTAATTCTACGCCTTTCGAGAGAGTGCAGATCCAGGGTCCTCAGTCTATCCTCATAGGGAAGATTTCTGATATATGGGATCATCTTTGTCATCCTCCTCTGTACGTTTTCCAGAGCATTTATATCCATTCTGTAATACGGTGACCAGAACTCAGCAGCATAGTCTAAATGAGGCATAACCAAGGATATATAAAGTTGAACAACCTGAGGGCATCTATTATTTATACTTCTAGATATGAAGCAAACAATTTTGTTAGCTTTATTGCGAACACTAATGCACTGTTTTCTTGGTTTTAGATTACTGCTAACCAGAACTCCTAAATCCTTTTCGCAATCAGTAGTATTAAGATCTACATTATTTAGTTTATATGTGGCATGGTTATTTAACTGAAAAAATTTAGAACTTTCCATTTATCAATATTAAACTACATCTGCCACTTTTCCGACCATTGCATCAGTTTATTCAAATCATCCTGGAATGCTCTAGTGTCCTCATTAGAATGAATTGGACGGCCTATTTTGGTGTCATCAGCAAATTTTCTTAAGTCGCTATTTATTCCCTCATCTAAGTCGTTTATGTAAACTGTGAAAAACAACGGGCCCAACACTGACCCCTGAGGAACACCACTTGTGACGTGCCCCCATTCTGATTTCTCCACATTTATGCAAACTCTCTGCTGTCTATTTGCCAGCCATGCCTCTACTCAGGAAAAAAATTCTCCTCCTATTCCGTGTGCCTTAAGTTTCCTCAATAGCCTCTGGTGTGGAACTCTATCGAAAGCCTTACTGAAGTCCATATACACAATATCATATTCATTACCATGATCTACTTCCTCAAACACCTTAGTGGAAAAAGTTAGTAAATTCGTAAGACTGGAACGCCCCTTTGTAAAACCGTGTTGAGATTCATTAATCAATCTTTGCCTGTCAAGATGGCTACGAATTGCTTTGGCAATTATTGATTTCATAAATTTTCCCAATATGGAGGTAAGGCTTATTGGTCTATAGTTCGAAGACAAGGGCCTGTCACCTGCCTTGTAAATAGGAATTACATTTGTCATTTTCCACTTATCAGGCACTATGCCAGTTTGTAGTGATATGTTAAAAAGATAAGCTACAGGTATGCTAAGTTCCTCTTTACATTTCCTTAACACCCTTACAAACAGTTCATCAGAGCCTGGTGATCTGTAAGGTTCTAGTTTCTCTATTTGTCTGAGGACCATGTCACTAGTTACCGCAATCGTACATACTTTAGTATCCTGTTCTACATAATCTATTATTTCAGAAATATCGCTAGTATTTTCCTGGGTGAAAACTGAGAGGAAGTAGGTATTGAGAATTTCACACATATCCTTATCACTGTCAGTGATCTGACCAGAGTTACTCTTAAGTGGGCCAATCTTGTCCCTAATCTTACTTCATTATACCTGAAAGAACCCTTTTGGGTTAGTCTTTGAATCCCTTGCGACGTTAGCCTAATAATCCATTTTTGCTTTTCTTATTCCTTTCTTTATTTCTCTCGTTAATTCAATATATTGATTTCTTAACTGCCCATCCCCTATTTTGATATGTGTATATATGCCTCTCTTTTGACCAATGAGATGTTTTAATCTATTGTTCATCCATTTGGGATAATTTTTGTTAGATCTAATTTCCCTTCTCGGAACAAAAGTTGTCTGGGCAGCTAGAACTATGCTCTGAAAAAAGTCATATTGGCAACCAAGATCACCTACCTGACCCATAGTCAGGACATCCCAATTTAGCCCAGCCAGGTAATTTTTCAGCCCCATGAAGTCGGCCAAGCGAAAATCTTGGACAGAGATTTGTTTGCAGTTATCTGGGTAATTCCGTGATATATTGAAACTAAGTGATTTTTGATCACTTTCCCCAAGCTCATCATTAACCTAAAGATTATTAATTAGTGAATCTTTGTTGGCAAGAACCAAGTCAAGCAAATTGCTTCCTCTAGTTGGTTCTGTCACAACATGTTCTAAAAAGCAATCCTGAACCGTATCAAGAGAGTCCCTAGACTCAAGATTTTCTGTCATATTGTTCCAGTCAATTTGTCTGAAGTTAAAATGTCCCATTATCACAACATTTTCATATCTAGATGCCTTAAGAATTTCGTCCAATAACAGCTTACTGCACTCACTATGAAGGTTTGGGGGCCTATAAATCACACCCAAAATTAATTTGTAACGTCCCTCGAGAAACTCTAGCCAAACAGATTCTGTTCTCGATGCTTCTAATCTTATATCATGTCTAAGACAACAATTTAAATTTTCTCTGACATACATCGCCACTCTACCACCCTTCCTGTTGGCCCTATCAGTGTGGAATGGTTTATAACCCTGTATGTTTCAATCAGAAAACATTTCTCTATCTTTCAGGTTGAACCAGGTCTCTGTTATACCAATAATATCTATATTACCTACACTTGCAAGTAATTTTAGCTTATCTATCTTATTTCTTAGACTCCTACTATTTGTATAGTAAACCTTAAGGGAGCTAGTAACTCGTTGCCCTCTACTATCTCTATTTGTTTGTTGATCAATTGATTTGCCATTACTAGCAACTTTACTTTGAATATTGTCTTTTAAACATATCACTGAGTTATCCCGGTAATAACTGCTGTTTTTAACCCTAATGCTGCAGCCTGATTGTTTCCCACAAACACCCATACCTCAATAATCTATCAGTTTAAATTCTTAGACAAGTCATTAATTACCCTCTCAACTGAATTGGCTAATGCAACCACTCCATCCCCAGAGAGATGAACCCCATCCCTTGCATACATATCACGTTTGCCAAAGAATAGGTCCCAGTTATCAATGAATGGGATTGCAAGTTCCTTGCAGTACCTGTCTAGCCAGCAATTTATACCAATTGCCCTAGACATCCATTCATTGCCCACTCCCTTTCTAGGCAAGATGCTACATATGACTGGGATCCCTCCCTTAGATCTAACTACTTCTATGGCTGACCTGTACTTATCCAGCAGCTCCTCTCTTCTGCCCTTCCCAATGTTATTACCCCCAGCACTAAGACAGATAATGGGCTTGTTCCCATTACCTGCCATAATATTATCCAACCTGCTGACTATGTCACCAACACCAGCTCCAGGAAGGCACACTCTCTGTCTGACCTTTCTGTCTCTGTTACAAAATGCACGGTCCATATATCTTACCTGAGAATCGCCTACTATTAAAATATTCTTACCTTGATTAGCAGGGGAATCAGTGGTACCTTCAACCTCACTAACCACTGAAGTACACTCGTCTTAGAGAACAGAGAATCTATTTCCTACCTTCACATCTTCTCCATTAACTCTCCTCATCTTCCTTCTTCCTGAACTGTGAACCACTGCCACTATCACTGCTGCTTACCAGCTAAATCCTTCTCACACTCCCTCCTATTTTCCTCCTGAAGAAGTAGAATGTCCTTCTTCAACACTTGAACCTGAGATTCTAAAACACTACAACAAGCCATGGCGCTTGGTAGCAGCCCACGCTAACTCCCAAGAGCTTAGGCAGGTATGACCGCAGGTGACCACTGACCTCAGCGTACTGACCACTGACCTCAGTGTACTGACCACTGACCTCAGGAATTTCTTGGTGCTTTCGACTGAGAGGTGTAAAATAAGAAGATATTTTAATCCATATTTTAGGGATTATGGTACTGTTAACGTGCGGTGAATAGGTGACATGTAGCCTTTAATGACCCTCGTTTAGTAAATAGGCTTCAAGGTAATTCCGGTTTAAATAAAAGAAATGAAGTGCAAGCAATTATTTTTATTGTATGTAGCTGTGTCTTTCAAACAATGCGTGGTGGAAGCTCGATCCATCGTCTGTCAAATAGGATTTAGGTACACAACACAACGTCAAAAAAATCTTTAAAAATAATTTCATTGACGATAAAAAGTCTGGCAATTACCGGTCCGAAGGTTAAGCTTCCAGTGCTCCTTTAACATAAGAACATAAGAAAGAAGGAACACTGCACCAGGCCTACTGACCGATGCAGAGCAGGTCTATGTCCCCCCCGGATTAGACCAATGACCCACCCAGTCTGGTCATCCCCACTCAAGGATGGAGCACTTTACCAGACCCAGCAGCACAAGCTAGTCAGGTCCAACTCACACCATCCCACATCCACTCATGTATTTATCTAACCTATTTTTAAAACTACACAACGTTTTAGCCTCAATAACTATACTCGGGAGCTTGTTCCACTCATCCACGACTCTTACCAAACCAGTACTTTCCTATATCCTTCCTGAATCTGAATTTTTCCAACTTGAAACCATTGCTGCGAGTCCTGTCTTGGCTGGAAATTTTCAGCACGCTATTTACATCCTCTTTATTTATTCCTGTTTTCCATTTATACACCTCGATCATATCCACCCTAATTCTACGCCTTTCGAGAGAGTGCACATTCAGGGCCTTCAATCTATCCTCCTAGGGAAGATTTCTGATACATGGGATCATCTTTGTCATCCTCCTTTGTACGTTTTCCAGAGCATTTATATCCATTCTGTAATACGGTGACGAGAACTGAGCAGCATAGTCTAAATGAGGCCTAACCAAGGATATATAGAGTTGAAGAACAACCTGAGGGCCTCTATTATTTATATTTCTAGATATGAAGCCAAGAATTCTGTTAGCTTTATTGCGAACACTAATGCACTGTTGTCTTGGTTTTAGGTTACTGCTAACCAGAACTCCTAAATCCTTTTCGCAATCGGTAGTATTAAGATCTACATTATTTAGTTTATATGTGGCATGGTTATTTAACTGTCCAACATTTAGAACTTTGCATTTGTCAATATTAAACTGCATCTGCCACTTCTCCGACCATTGCGTCATTCTAATCAAATCATCCTGGAGTGCTCTAATGTCCTCATTAGAATGAATTGGACGGCCTATTTTGGTGTCATCAGCAAATTTGCTTATGTCGCTATTTATTCCCTTATCTATGTCGTTTATGTAAATTGTGAACAACAACTGGCCCAACACTGACCCCTGAGGAACACCGCTTGTGACGTGCCCCCATTCTGATTTCTCCCCATTTATGCAAACTCGCTGCTGTCTATTTGTCAGCCATGCCTGTATCTAGGAAAAAATTTCTCCTCCTATTCCGTGTGCCTTAAGTTTCCTCAATAACCTCTGGTGTGGAACTCTATCGAAAGCCTTACTGAAGTCCATATACACAATATCATATTCATTACCATGATCTACCTCCTCAAACACCTTAGTGGAAAAAGTTAGTAAATTCGTAAGGCAGGAATGCCCCTTTGTAAAACCGTGTTGAGAATCATTAATCAATCTGTGCCTGTCAAGATGGCTACGAATTGCTTCGGCAATTATTGATTCCATAAATTTTCCCACTATGGAGGTAAGGCTTATTGGTCTATAGATCGAAGCCAAGGACCTGTCACCTGCCTTGTAAATAGGTATTACATTTGCCATTTTCCACTTATCAGGCACTATGCCAGTTTGTAGTGATATTTTAAAAAGATTAGCCAAAGGTATGCTAAGTTCCTCTTTGCATTCCTTTAACACCCTTGCAAACAGTTCATCAGAGCCTAGTGATCTGTTAGGTTCTAGTTTCTCTATTTGTCTGAGGACCATGTCACTAGTTACCGCAATCGTACATAGTTTAGTATCCTGTTCTACATAATCTTTTATTTCAGGAATATCGCTAGTATTTTCCTGGGTGAAAACTGAGAGGAAGTAGGTACTGAGAATTTCACACATATCCTTATCACTGTCAGTGATCTGACCAGAGTTACTCTTAAGTGGGCCAATCTTGTCCCTAATATTACTTCATTATACCTGAAAGAACCCTTTTGGGTTAGTCTTTGAATCCCTTGCGACCTTAGCCTCATAATCTCTTTTTGCTTTTCTTATTCATTTTTTTATTTCTCTCTTTAATTAAATATATTGATTTCTTTACTGTCCATCCCCTATTTTGATATGCCTATATATACCTCTCTTTTGACCAATGAGATGTTTTAATCTATTGTTCATCCATTTGGGATCATTTTTGTTAGATCTAATTTCCCTTCTCGGAACAAAAGTTGTCTGGGCAGCTAGAACTATGCTCTGAAAAAAGTCATATTGGCAACCAAGATCACCTACCTGACCCATAGTCAGGACATCCAAATTTAGCCCACCTATGTAATTTTTCAGTCCCATGAAGTCGGCCAAGAGAAAATCTGTGACAGAGATTTGATTGCAGTTATCTGGGTAATTCCACGATATATTGAAACTAAGTGATTTGTGATCACTTTCCCCAAGCTCATCATTAACCTCAAGATTATTAATTAGTGAATTTTTGTTGGCAAGAACCAAGTCAAGAAGATTGTTTCCTCTAGTTGGTTCTGTCGCAACCTGTTCTAAAAAGCAATCCTGAACCATATCAAGAAAGTCACTAGACTCAAGATTTCCTGTCATATTGTTCCAGTCAATTTGTCTAAAGTTAAAATGTCCCATTATCACAACATTTTCATATCTAGATGCCTTATGAATTTCGTCCCATAACAGCTTATTGCACTCCCTACCAAGGTTTGGGGGCCTATAAATCACACCCAAAATTAATCTGTCACGACCCTCGAGAAGCCAAACCGATTGTGTGTTCGATGTTTCTAATCTTATATCATGTCTAAGAAAACAATTTAAATTTTCTCTGACATACATAGCCACACCACCACCTTTCCTGTTGACCCTATCATTGTGGAATAGTTTATAACCTTGTATGTTGCATTCAGAAGGCATTTCTCTATCTTTCATGTTGAACCAGGTCTCTGTTATACCAATAATATCTATATTACCTACACTTGCAAGTAATTTTAGTTTATCTATCTTATTTCTTAGACTCCTACTATTTGTATAGTAAACCTTAAGGGAGCTAGTCACTCGTTGCCCTCTACTATCTCTATTTGTTTGTTGATCAATTGATTTGCCATTACTAGCAACTTTACTTTGAATATTGTCTTTTAAACATATCACTGAGTTATCCCGGTAATAACTGCTGTTTTTAACCCTAATGCTGCAGCCTGATTGTTTCCCACAAACACCCATACCTCTATAATCTATCAGTTTAAATTCCTAGACAAGTCATCAATTACCCTCTCAATTGAATTGGCTATTGCAACCACTCCATCCCCAGAGAGATGAACCCCATCCCTTGCATACATATCACGTTTGCCAAAGAATAGGTCCCAGTTATCAATGAATGGGATTGCAAGTTCCTTGCAGTACCTGTCTAGCCAGCAACTTATACCAATTGCCCTAGACATCCATTCATTGCCCACTCCCTTTCTAGGCAAGATGCTAAATATGACTGGGATCCCTCCCTTAGACCTAACTACTTCTATGGCTGACCTGTACTTATCCAGCAGCTCCTCTCTCCTGCCCTTCCCAATGTCATTACCCCCAGCACTAAGACAGATAATGGACTTGTTCCCATTACCTGCCATAATATTATCCAACCTGCTGACTATGTCGCCAATATCAGCTCCAGGAAGGCACACTCTCTGTCTGACCTTTCTGTCTCTGTTACAAAATGCACACTCCATATATCTTACCTGAGAATTGCCTACTATTAAAATATTCTTACCTTGATTAGCAGGGGAATCAGTGGTACCTTCAACCTCAGTAACCAATGAAGTACACTCGTCTTTGAGAACAGAGAATCGATTTCCTACCATCACATCTTCTCTATTTACTCTCCTCATCTTCTCTCTTCCTGAACTGTGAATCACTTGCCTCTTAAAGCGGCTGCCACTATCACTGCTGGTGACCATTTCTTCCTTACCAGCTAAATCCTTCTCACACTCTCTCCTATTTTCCTCCTGAAGAAGTAGAATATCCTTTTTCAACACTGGAGGGAATACTCTTGTTACCTGACTCTTATCATAAAAATAAACCTAATAAATACGGAATACATAAACATGAATACTACTACTACTACTAACAACAATGATAATAATAATATTAATAATGCAACAAAAATAAATTATTAATAAGAATATAATGAATAAGGGATTTTTTAATTAATAATATTCATCATCAATAATAATCATATCCCTAAAAATTATGAAAATTTACCTTAATGATACTGAACTGGATTAAAATTAATTTTGAGGAAAAGGTGTTTGTGTTTATTCGTGAATCCTTCATCGACACCATGTCCAACCCTTCTAGGGTAGGGTAGGTGCCTGAGCCCGAGCTTGCAGCTCACAAGACTGTCATTCCCAATAACCCCCTTGGGGTGGGGATGGCAGACCAGAGAGGCCTAGCTTCTCCCTACGAAAAGCTAGGTCTGGGGACAGCTGGTCCTAAAGATGAGGGGGTACTTGTACCTCCTCCCATGGGAGACTTGGGTTTCAGACACTCCCTAGCCAGGGAGCCAAGACAGGGCCACCACTTGGAAAAGGCCCGGGCCAGAGAAATACCGGCGAATCTTTAATAATAAATAAAAATAAATCCTTCCAAGAAAAGCTCGATAAAGAACGAAAATTGTTTTAAGTAACAGAGGAATAGAGAGGAAAAGGGAAAATTTGAAAATCGAATGAAAGAATGAAAGAAGAGAGAAGAGGTACAACACTGCTGGCTCGTCTCTGCAACTCTGGAGGTGCTGATCAACATAGGCTTACAGGACCGACTGGAATTTTCTTCAGTTTTATTCCTGACGTTAAGAATATCATGAAAAAAAACTTTGATGTGTCTTTCCACCAGCTCCATATGGATAGCTTTCTTATTATCTGAATTAAATATTTACTGTGTCAGACAGTAACTGACTGAGTGTTGAGATTAAGACACATGTGCAACATCTGGGTATCTTTATTGTAGACGTTTCGCCATTCAGTGGCTTTATCAATACAAATTCTAGGACATAACTTGAAGACAGTATAACTATGTACAGAAGATGAGGTAATCAGTCCCTCAACCTAGGAGTAGGTGCGAAGAGCACCATAGTCGTGGAGATGGCGTGGTCAGGTTGAGGAAAGAAAGTGGGGAACTCACACGAAACGATCAAGAGGTATGTGAAGAGCTCAACAAGAGATTTAAGGAAGAATTCACTGTGGAGACAGGAAGGACGCTGGGAAGACAGGACAGAGGGTAACACCAACAGGGAATACACCAACAACTGCTGGAAGACATACACACAACTGAGGAGGAGGTGAAGAAATTGCTAAGGGACCTTGATACCTCAAAAGCAATGGGACCGGATATCTCCCCATGGGTCCTTAGAGAGGGAGCAGAAATGCTGTATGTACCATTAACCACAATCTTCAACACATTCCTTGAAACTGGACTACTACCTGTGCTATGGAAGACGGCAAATTTAGTTCCCATTTTTAAAAAAGGAGACAAAAGAGGCGCTAAACTACAGACCAGTGTCACTGACGTGTATAGTATGCAAAGTCATGGAGAAGATTATCAGGAGGAGAGTGGTAGAGCACCTAGAATGGAATAAAAGTATAAATGACAACCAGCACTGTTTCATGGAAGGCAAATCCTTTGTCACAAACCTTCTGGAGTTTAACGATAAAGTAACAGAAGTAAGACGCGAGAGACAGGGGTGGGTTGATTGCATCTTCTTGGACTGCAAGAAGGCCTTCGACACAGTTCCTCACAAGAGATTAGTGCAGAAACTAGAGGATCAGGCGCGTATAAAGGGAAGGGCACTTCAATGGATCAGAGAATACCTGACAGGGAGGCATCAACGAGTCATGGTGCGTGATGAGGTATCACAGTGGGCACCTGTGACGAGCGGGGTCCCACAGGGGTTGGTCCTAGGACCAGTGCTATTTTTGGTATACGTGAATGACATGATGGAAGGGATAGACTCAGAGGTGTCCCTGTTCGCAGATGATGTGAAGTTAATGAGGAGAATTATATCAGATGAGGATCAGGCAGACCTTCAAAGAGACCTGGACAGGCTGGACACGTGGTCCAGCAATTGGCTTCTCGAATGCAACCCTGCCAAATGCAAAGTCATGAAGATTGGAGAAGGGCAAAGAAGACCGCAGAGTATAGGCTAAGTGGCCAACGACTGCAAACCTCGCTCAAAAAGAAAGATCTTGGCGTGATTGTAACGCCGAACACGTCTCCGGAAGCACCTATCAACCAGATAAGTGCTACAGCATATGGGCGCCTGGCAAACCTGAGATTAGCATTCCGATACCTATGTAAGGAATCTTTCGAGACACTGTACACCGTGTACGTCAGGCCCATACTGGAGTATGCAGCACCAGTTTGAAACCCGCACCAGAACAAGCACGTTAAGAAATTAGAGAAAGTGCAAAGGTTTGCTACAAGGTTAGTTCCAGAGCTAAGGGGAATATCCTATAAAGAAAGGCTGAGGGAAATCGGCCTGACGACACTGGAGGACAGGAGGGATAGTGAAGAAATGATAATGACATACAAAATACTGCGTGGAATAGACAGGGTGGACAGAGAAAAGATGTTCCAGAGAGGGGACAAAGAAACAAGGGGTCACTCTTAGAACTTGAAGACTCAGACGAGTTACAGGGACGTTAGGAAGCAGTTCTTCAGTTATAGAGTGGTCAGGAAGTGGAACAGTCTGGCGAGCGATGTAGTGGAGGCAGGTACCATACATAGCTTTAAGACGAGGTATGATATAGCTCATGGAGCAGGGAAAGAGAGGACGTAGTAGCGTTCAGTGAAGAGGCGGGGCCAGGAGCTGAGTCTCGATCCCTGCAACTACGATTAGGTGAGTACACTGTTTCCTCTGCCCCCACCCCTACAGCAGCCCCCTATGGGCACTCTGCCCCCACCTCCCCCATCACAAACCCCACGCACATGAGACAACCCCAACACAACTGAACAATCTAAACCAAAACCCACACACTGTTCCCTCTGACCCCACCCCCCTACATCACAAAATCCACCCCTACAGCAGCTCCTTATGGGCACTCTGCCCTCACCCCCAATCACAAACCCCCCCACACCGCAAACCCCCATAGGGCCCCTCCAGGGCTTCTGCTCCCCCAACCCCACCGAGGACCACCGTGATAGATAAGAAGCTGAAGGTTTGGCACACGAACGCAGATGGAATAACGAATTAATACGAGGAGTGGCATGAAAGAATCAATGAGAAGTCCCCAGACATCATAGCAGTCACAGAAACGAAACTCACTGAAACAATAACAGACGCAGCCATCCCACCAGGATATCAGATGCTTAGGAAAGATAGAAGGAGCAGAGGGGAAGGAGGGGTTGCACTGCTCATAAAAAACCGATGGTGTTTTGAGGAGATGGAAGGCATCGACGAGATTGGAGAACGGGACTACATGGTAGGTACAATTCAGTCTGGGAACATAAGGTAGTCATTGCAATGATGTATAACCCACGACAGAATTGCAGGAGGCCAAGAGAGGAATATAAAGAGAACAACAGAGCGATGGTGGACACACTGGCTGAGGTAGCACGAAGAACTCAATCGTGCAGAGCAAAGTTAATGGTTATGGGTGATTTCAACTACAGGGAGATCGATTGGGAAAATCTGGAGCCTCATGGGGGTCCTGAAACATGAAGAGCCAAGATGATGGATGTGGTACTGGAAAACCTCATGCATCAACACGTCATAGACATTACCAGAGAGAGAGAGGAGGATGAACCAGCAAGACTGAACCTTGTGTTTACCTTGAGCAGTTCAGACATTGAAGATATCACATATGATAGGCCCCTAGGAGCTAGTGATACGTAGTTCTGAATTTTGTTTACATAGCAGAGTTACAAGTGGAGAGGGTAACAGGAGTGGAATGGGAAAAGCCAAATTATAAAAGGGGGAAGTACACAGGTATGAGGAACTTCCTGTGGGAGGCTCAGTGGGACAGAGAACTGGTAGGAAAGTCAGGAAACGAAATGATGGAATATGTAACAACAAAATGCAAGAAGGCAGAGGAAAGGTTTGCTCCCTAAGGCAACAGAAACAATGGGAAGCCCAAAGCAAGTCCTTGGTTTACCCGAAGGTGTAGGGAGGCAAAAACTATGTGCATTAGAGAATGGAAGAGAAGATTATCAGGAGGAGAGCGGTGGAGCACCTAGAACGGAACAAGATTATAAATGACAACCAGCACGGATTCATGGAAGGCAAACCCTGTGTCACAACCCTTGTAGAGTTTTATGACAAAGTTACAGAAGTAAGACACGAGAGAGAGGGGTAGGTTGATTGCATTTTCTTGGACTTCAAAAGGATTAGGAGCGTATAACGAGAAGGGTACTGCAATGGATCAGAGAATACCTGACAGGGAGGCAACAACGAGTCATGGTACATGATCAGGTATCAAAATAGGCACCTGTGACGAGTGGGGTCCCATAGGGGCCGGTCCTAGGACCAGTGCTATTTTTGGTATATGTGAATGACATGATGGAAGGGATAGACTCTGAAGTATTCCTGTTCGCATATGATGTGAAGTTAATGAAGAGAATTAAATCAGATGAGGATCAGGCAGGACTTCAAAGAGACTTGGACAGGCTGGACACGTGGTCCAGCCTGTTGAATTCAACCTTGCCTAATGCAAAGTCATGAAGATCGGAGAAGGGCAAAAAAGACCGCAGAGTATAGACTAGGTGGCTAAAGACTGCAAACCTTGCTCAAGGAGAAAGATCTTGGGGGTGAGCATAACACCGAGCACGTCTCCGGAAGCACACATCAACCAGATACCTGCTGCAGCATATGGGCACCTGGCAAACCTGAGAACAGCGTTCCGATACCTAAGAAAGGAATCTTTCAAGACACTGTACACCGTGTACGTCAGGCCCATACTTGAGTATACAGCACCAGTTTGGAACCCACACCAGGTCAAGCACGTTATGAAATTAGAGAAAGTGCAAAGGTTTGCGACAAGGTTAGTTCCAGAGCTAAGGGGAATGTCCTACGAAGAAAGGGTAAGGGAAATCGGTCTGACGACACTGGAGGACTGGAGGGTTAGGGGAGACATGATAACGACATACAAAATACTGCGTGGAATAGACAAGGTAGAGAGAGACAAGACGTTCCAGAGAGGGGACACAGAAACGAGGGGTCACTCTTGGAATTTGAAGAGGTAGATAAGTCACAGGGATGTTAGGAAGTATTTCTTCAGTCATAGAGTCGTCAGGAAGTGAAAAAATCTGGCGAGTGATGTAATGGAGGCAGGAATCAAGCATAGCTTTAAGACGAGGTATGATAAATCTCAGGAAGCAGAGAGATGACCTAGTAGCGTTCAGTGAAGAAGCAGGGCCAGGAGCTGAGTCTCGACCCCTGCAACCACAACTAGGTGAGTACACACACACATACACTTATGCACTTACACACTAATTATAAATATTCACAAATCTTGCCGTTTCATAAAAGTCACCCCAAGAGTATTCATCATTTATTCACTACAAATACTGTAATTTCATTGGATCTTCCTATATTTTTCAACAAATTCTCATAGATCTGTCCATAAAGTTTACATTCTCGTCAAGTCCTCCAGGCATTCTACCCATCTTCTAAAAACTTTTCTCTGAGTCTGTTTCTGGAACACTATTGGGCGCTCTGGATGGATACATATCGATCTTTCTACCTATGCGAGAAGCATCGCCATTAGCTCAAATCTCTTTGAAGAAGTGTTCACTAATTTTAAAAGAACCTCCATATAACCTCCAAATGATTTCATTTCCTGGGAACAAGATCCCAAGTCACCTATTATGAATATCAAAAAACTACATCTCAGTCACCAAAAGTTACATCATAAACAACGAAAATTATACCACAATCTGCAAAAATTACACTATATCAAACCAAGACCAAAAAACTAAATAATATCACAAACGCTAAAATTACATACCAATCACTGAAAAATAACTTCTCATTCATCAAAAATTACATCACAATCACCAAAAATTACACTCTAAACACGAAAAAAGTACATTACATCAAATCACGATCACGGAAACTTACACTAACGTTCCATCTCTACTCTCTCACATAGTTAGGTGAGGTCATAGTCAGGTGTTGTCACAGTCAGGTGTTGTCACAGTCAGGTGTTGTCACAGTCAGGTGTTGTCACAGTCAGGTGTTGTCACAGTCAGGTGTTGTCACAGTCAGGTGTTGTCACAGTCAGGTGTTGTCACAGGTGTTGTCACAGTCAGGTGTTGTCACAGTCAGGTGTTGTCACAGTCAGGTGTGGGTAATGTTTCCAGGTCTCCATCCCTGGGGCCCCGGATGTCAACCCTTCCACACTTCCCACTTCCGGTTGTCTTGACAGTAAGATATCATCATTTACATTAAAATATTTCTTATACGTATTATACTCGTACAAACAACATATTTTTACCTCATTTCACAAGCACCAAAAATTACAATATATCACATGAAGATAATTAACACTAATTCCGGTCCCTCTCTACTCTCTCTCATGCTGTCCTAACATGAGAGATCGACACTTTCATTTTCTTACACTCGAGCCATTCTCATGCATATTATATATATATACTAACTCCATTTTTAACTTCTATGGAAAAAAAAATTCTTGCTAAATACATACATTTTTCCTGCTAACCACATTTTGACAACACTCTTCCTCACGATAGTTATTATTATTATTATTATTATTATTATTATTATTATTATTATTATTATTATTATTATTATTATTATTATTATTATTATTACTGCAATCACAAACATCATTATTGTATTATAGTAGCAAGAAAATTAATAATAATAATAATAATCCCGTACACTGCAGTAGCAGGTGTTGAAAATTGGAGTTCCCATTACACGAGGAACATTACCCTGGAAAATACGGACCTCCTACTGCTGGGAAGGATGAAGTATGGTAGTTTGGAGTACCCTGGACACTATCAGATGGGAGAAGATGGTTCATAACTGCGTGGATAGTGGGTAGTGAATGAGCACTAAAGCTGCCTCCTCAACCACGCTGCTGTTGGGCAGTGCATGACCTTCTACCATCATACTGTGCAGTCTAGTAGACGTTCATCCACCGTCACACTGTGTAGTTAGGTGGATGACTTCCACCCATCACACTAAGCGAGGGATTGAAAGCCTAATATGCTCTTTCATGAACAGTTTTTTTATCCAGGTTAGAAATGCAAGCCAAGGAGACGCCTCGGTCATATGACTAAATGGTCCACTGAGTGGGCCATCACACGACTAACACCCGCGGCAGCCTGGAAATGGCCTCGCTTAAATGACCAAAAGCTTCACAGAGCAGGTTATCATATTGCTAACAGCTGTGTTATCAGGTGGAAGGCTTTGTTCAAATGCCCAAGAGCTTCTATGAGTGGGTCCTCGAATGACATGTATCTGTGAAGAAATTTTCTTTAGAGTTCTTAATACAAAAATAATCCCACTTCTGATGGTTCGTGTTAGTGAAGACAAACTGAATAAAATTGTTAACTCTCGTTATTGAATAAGGTTGCAATTTTCCCTCACATTATGGTGTCAGTTTCTCAGATGGTGTCAGTATCTCAGATGGTGTCAGTGACTCAGGTATGTTGGCCCTGTGACGGGAACATATCAGTGGTGCGGTGCTGTTGCTGTTATTGCTGCCACGACGCTGTCGGTGCCGCCGCAGCTGCAGCCTTCGTCTTTTTTGTCTTGTTTCGTTCTCGTCGTTTTCTTCACATTATAAGGCGATCTCAGGCCTGAGGCTTACAGCTGTCTTCCCGCTCACCGTCTCTCAGAGACAACTTACTTGAGCAAGAGGCAGACCTTTAATGAGTCTGAAGCCCTGAGCACTATTTCTGAATTCATACCCTGATAACAGAGGCTTCAGCCCAAGAACCCTCATTACTGCTTTCCTAACGAAAATCAACCTAAACTCGGAATGAGAAAATAAACGCCTTAATGAAAAGAAACTTGAAAATGAATTCAATTAAAATAACTGATGGTGAATGCAATACCTGAGGGTTGAAAACATTGAAAAAAATCTTAGTTGTTAAGCACATGAATATCCTTAGAATATTTAGCCTAAGGAATATACGAGGTGTTATCAAAAAGTTCCAAAACTGCTGTGAAAAAAATATATAGGCTTACCTAATCATCTAGTTGAAATTGTTTCCACTGAAATAATTTTCTTGGGAAACTATATACTCATCCCAGCCCCTCTGCCACTTCTCGAAACTTTTCTGGAAATCTTTCCTAGTGGCGTCTAGCGCAGCCTGGGATTCTGCTTGAATCTCCTCAAAGTCGTTATAACATCTCCCATTGATAGCCATTTACATGTTTGGGGAGAGAAAGAGTTCACAGGGAGTGCGGAGGGTGGGGAACGATTCATCTACTGTAAGTGTAAAATAGTGTGAAATTATTACTTCTAAATCAAGTTTATTATATATATTTTTACCTCTGCTTAATATTTTATGAGTAGTGGATCTTAAGTTTTCTGTATGCTTGTGTTATGCAGGTTTCTGCAGTAATGTAAAGTTTAAAAAGTAAGATGTTTATTGACAAAAAAGCTCCGTATAAATAATGCAATCAATTTGTTAACGCTTTTCCGGCGTGACTATTGTAGCAGTAGGACTATATTATGGCTATTGTGTCTCGAGAGTGAGCGTTGCTGGGATGGTGTGCTGGAGCGAGGTTGCAGATAAGTATTGTGTAGTGTATTGTGTTGTGATGCTCAGGACTGTAAGATGATTTTGGGTTTGTTTTATGCTTCCGTGCCCCTCAAGGGAGGTTCCTTGACTCGGGTGAGGGGCTCTTGATCTAGAGAATTAGATCTGTGCTCCAGTTCCCTGAATTAAGCCTGAATGCCAACCATCCCTCACCCCCCACTCGCGCTGTATAATCATACGGGTTTAGAGCTCCCCTGATAACAATATTAATAATATGCTCCCGTGATCCCTGGGAGGTGCCTGACATTTGTTTTTTGAATGTGTGGGCCTGAGTAATGTGTAGGCCTGAGTAATGTGTAGGCCTAAGTGAGTAATGTGTGGGCCTAAGTGAGTAATAAAGAGGATAGAAATATTTGCATTTTTTACCAGCAAGCCGGAAGCCGGTAGGGAAGTATGGTAATTCACAAACGTTATAAATAAAGTTCCACCTTTCTGTAACCTAGTTATGACCCTTGAGGGTTTAACACTTGGATTTGATTGTAATAATAATGATGTGGCCTGACCTTGTGCAGCCTGTGGGAGTCTGCCGGTGTATTCTGTTTTTGTGGTGGTGTTATATATGTGGTTTTGTATACGTTCATTTTTAGAGATATAAGCTAATCTTTTCTTCCTGGTAACCAAGCCTAGTGCTGACCTGGTAATCAAGCCTACAGTACTGACCTGGTAATCAAACCTACAGTACTGACCTGGTAATCAAACCTACAGTACTGACCTGGTAATCAAACCTACAGTACTGACCTGGTATTCAAACATACAGTACTGATCTTGTAATCAAGCCTAGTACTGACCTGGTAATCAAGCCTAAAGTAATGACCTGGTAATCAAACCTACAGTACTGACCTGGTAATCAAACCTACAGTACTGACCTGGTAATCAAGCCTAGAACTGACCTGGTAATCAAGCCTAAAGTAATGGCCTAGTAATCAAACCTACAGTACTGACCTGGGAATCAAGCCTAGTACTGACCTGGTAATCAAACCTACAGTACTGACCTGGTCATGAAGCCTACAGTACTGACCTGGTAATCAAACCTAATGTACTGAGTTGGTAATCAAGCCTAGCACTGACTTGGTAATCAAGCCTACAGTAATGACCTGGTAATAAAGCCTAGAACTGACCTGGTAATCAAGCCTAAAGTAATGACCTGGTAATCAAACCTACAGTACTGACCTGGTAATCAAACCTACAGTACTGACCTGGTAATCAAGCCTAGTACTGACCTGGTAATCAAGCCTAAAGTAATGACCTGGTAATCAAACCTACAGTACTGACCTGGTAATCAAACCTACAGTACTGACCTGGTAATCAAGCCTAAAAACTGACCTGGTAATCAACCTAAAGTAATGACCTAGTAATCAAACCTACAGTACTGACCTGGTAATCAAGCCTAGTACTGACCTGGTAATCAAAACTACAGTATGACCTGGTCATGAAGCTACAGTACTGACCTGGTAATCATACCTAATGTACTGAGTTGGTAATCTAGCTAGCATGACTTGGTAATCAAACTACAGTGACTGACCTGGGAAGCAGCTCAGTACTGACCTGGTAATCAAGCTACAGTACTGACCTGGTAATGAAGGCCTACAGTACGACCTGGTAATCAAACCTAAAGTACTGAGTTGGTAATCAAGCACTAGCACTGACTTGGTAATCAAAACCTACAGTGCTGACCTGGTAATGAAGACTACAGTACTGACCTGGTAATCAAGCCTACTGTACTGACCTGGTAATCTAGGCTACAGTACTGACCTGGTAATCAAACCTACAGTACTGACCTGGTAATCAAGCCTACAGTACTGACCTGGTAAACAAGCCTACAGTACTGACCTGGTATTCAAACCTACAGTACTGACCAGGTAAGGAACCATACAGTAGACCTGAAAAACAAATCTACAGTACTGACCTGGTAATCAAGGTCTACAGTACTGACCTGGTAATCAAACTTGAGTACTGACCTGGTAATCAAACTAGAGTACTGACCTGGTAATCAAACCTAGAGTACTGACCTTGTAATCTAGGCTACAGCACCAACCTGGCAATCTAGGCTACAGTACTGACCTAGTAATCTAGGCTACAGTACCGACCTGGTAATCTAGGCTACAGTACTGACCTAGTAATCTAGGCTACAGTACCGACCTGGTAATCTAGGCTACAGTACTGACCTAGAAATCTAGGCTACAGTACTGACCTGGTAATCTAGGCTACAGTACCGACCTGGTAATCTAGGGTACAGTACTGAACTGATACTCAAGTCTACAGTACTGACCTGGTAATCAAACCTTGAGTACTGACCTGGTAATCAAACCTACAGTACTGACCTAGTAATCATTAATAGAGAAAAATCGAAGATTCTGGAGTTTGGTGAGTGGGTGGGGAATGGGGCGGATGCAGAGGGGTGGACTGTGGTTGATCGTATCACTATTTGTGGTGTTCATTATATGTGGGAGGTCGATCAGATGAGGGCGTGTAATTCGGGAAGGGTTGTACATAGTGTCTTGGGGCGCTTAAATAGTCTACGGCAGCGACATTTAACCCTGCATCAGAGGGCGGTGGTCATTAATGTCCTGCTTTATAGTAAAGTATGGCATGTTGCTGCACTGTATCCTCTGTTGCAGGGGGACGTCAAACGTCTTTTGCATAGAGTTTATCGATTTTTGTGGGGTTTAGGTTGCGATTGGCTCACAAGAGCGGTGGTGGAGACACCAGTGCATCAGGGAGGGTTGGGTCTCATTCCTCTAGAGGCTCGTGTCATGGCATGTTACGTGAAGCGTCGTTTTCTCCGACTGGGTGGGATGCATGGTGGGTTAAGTGAATTGTATAACGACCTGCGCAGGTGGTGGGGAGGGAGGAATTTAATTAGGTGCGACACGATGCTCCGCGTATTATTGCGCATGAGGGACGTGCGCTGTGTAAAATTATGTACCTTAGACAGGGCGGGTATGGAGAGAGTCGTGGTGCGAGTTGAAGGAATGTATCCCATGTATGCGTGGGGTGATACATGGAGGCGAGTTCAACAGTTGCGTCTGCTTGCTCAAGTATGGGAAGTGGTTTTTAAATTTTTACATGGAATCTTGCCGTCTGGGGTGGTGTTGTATAATAGGCGTATGGGGGAAGACTGGGGTTGTCCGGCGTGTGGAATCGAGGAATCTGCTTTTCACGTTGTGTATTTCTGTGAGACTTTAGGTTTAGTAGGGTTTAGTAGAGTGGTTTAGTAGGGTTTTGCGTTTGGTGGGGGGGGGAGGTTTGCCGGTGCTCCGAGCGTTGAGTTTTGATGTAGGTGGGGTTGGCATGCGGGTACAACGTGCGGTGTCGTACGTAGTGGCCGATTATATTTTCGTGTCATGGGCTGAGGCACGTTGATGGTAACAGTAGAATTAGGGTTTTAGCGGGACAATATATTGGACAAAATGTCGAAACAAGTTGTATATGAGGGGAGATGGGAAAGAGACTTCCCGCCTGAACATAAAGCCTTGGAGTTACGAGATTTGAGATAGTTGTGAGTGTTCAGTGGGTAATCTAACGGGCTGGTCAGCTGTGTCTCATTGTGTATGTCAAGTGCGTGAATGTTTGGTGATCTCCGTGTTTATGTGCGTCTCCTATGTGACGGTGACGACGATATATCTTAAGGCTTTGTATATACAGCTTTTAGGAATGTTTTCCGTCATTTAGGCCTCAATAAGTCATTGGTGTATATTTTGTATATGGAGTGCTTCCTAGCACAGTTGAACGTTTTCTTATTTCTGTTTATACTTTATGCCGTGTTCGTGTGCTTTGCAATAGTATATGTATCTATGCAAGTGTTTTGTTTTTCTGTAAGCTGTGATGGAGCTTGAACTATATGTGGAAGCAGTATTTTTTAATGTTTGCCTCTCGTCAGTGTATAAGTTCACTTACATCTGCTTGCATTGTCTTTTCTTGTGTTTATTTGAGATGTCAAATATCACAGTGTAGTTTCGTTTTGTTTTATTCTTATAATTTAATTTTATGAATTGTAGCGTCATCCTGTTTCCACCTTTGCACTGTAAATGCCTATTCTTAGTCAATGATAATAACCCCGTGGTAGTCGCCCAAATTAACGTATTGTTGTGCTCTTTTAGGCATCTGAGTTCTTAGATTAAGTATTGGATACGTTGTGTGTTGGCAGGCGGAAGCCACGCCTAGTTATATGCCAGATGTAGTATATTGTTGTATAATGTGTGATTGCTTGTATATGTGTAATTTTGGGTGCTATTTTTTGTCACAGTGTTTTTGTATAGTCTTTATATTTTCCAGTGTTTTGATTTTATTATTTATTATACAATGATAATCTTGTTAGTGCCTAGTATCTCGTTGACATATTAATTGATGCACTAATATATATTTTGTACCTGAATGTTAAATAAAATATAAAAAATAAAATAAAAATCAAACCTAGAGTACTGACCTGGTAATCAAGTCTACAGTACTGACCTGGTAATCAAGTCTACAGTACTGACCTCGTAATCAAGTCTACAGTACTGACCTGGTAATCAAGTCTACAGTACTGACCTGGTAATCAAACCTTGAGTACTGGCCTGGTAATCAAACCTAGAGTACTGACCTTGTAATCTAGGCTACAGTACTGACCTGGCAATCTAGGCTACAGTACTGATCAGGCAATCTAGGCTACAGTACTGACCAGGTAAACAAGCCTACAGCGCTGACCTGGTAATCAAACCTACAGTACTGACCTGGTAATCAAACCTACAGTACTGATCTGGTAATCAAGCCTAGTACTGACCTGGTAATCAAGCCTAAGTAATGACCTGGTAATCAAACCTACAGTACTGACCTGGAAATCAGACATACAGTACTGATCAGGTAATCAAACCTACAGTATTGACCTCGTAATCAAACCTACAGTACTGACCTGGTAATCAAGCCTACAGTACTAACCAGGTAATCAAGCCTACAGTACTGACCTGTCAATAAAACCTACAGTACTGATCTGGTAATCAAACCTAGAAATGACCTGGTAATCAAACCTACAGTACTGACCTGGTAATCAAGCCTACAGCGCTGACCTGGTAATCGAGCCTACAGTACTGACCTTGTAATCAAACCTACAGTACTGACCTGATAATCAAACCTACAGTACTGACCTGGTAATCAAGCATACAGTACTGACCTGGTAATCAAACCTATAGTACTGATCTGGTAATCAAGCTTAGTACTGACCTGGTAATCAAGCCTACAATACTGACCTGGTAATCAAACCTACTGTACTGAGCTGGTAATCAAACCTACTGTACTGAGCTGGTAATCAAGCCTAGTACTGACCTCGCAATCAAGCCTAGAGTGCTGACATGGTAATGAAGCCTACGGTATTGACCTGGTAATCAATCCTACTGTACTGACCTGGTAATCTAGGATACAGTACTGACCTGTTAATCAAACCTACAGTACTGACCTGGTAATCAAGCCTACAGTACTGACCTGGTAAACAAGCCTACAGTACTGACCTGGTATTCAAATCTACAGTACTGACAAGGAAATCAAACCTACAGTACTGACCTGGTAATCAAGTCTACAGTACTGACCTGGTAATCAAACCTGGAGTACTGACCTTGTAATCTAGGCTACAGTACTGACCTGGCAATCTAGGCTACAGTACTGACCTGGTAATCAAGCCTTGAGTACTGACCTGGTAATCAAACCTAGAGTACTGGCCTTGTATTCTAGGCTACAGTACTGACCTGGCAATCTAGGCTGCAGTACTGACCTGGTAATCAAACCTACAGTACTGACCTGGTAATCAAACCTACAGTACTGACCTGGTAATCAAGCCTATAGTACTGACCTGGTAAACAAGCCTACAGTACTGACCTGGTATTCAAACCTACAGTACTGACCTGGTAATCAAACCTATTGTACTGACCTGGTAATCAAGTCTACAGTACTGACTTGGTAATCAAACCTTGAGTACTGACCTGGTAATCAAACCTAGAGTACTGACCTTGTAATCTAGGCTACAGTACTGACCTGGCAATCTAGGCTACAGTACCGACCTGGTAATCTTGGCTACAGTACTCACCTGGTAATCTAGGCTACAGTACCGACCTGGTAATCTGGGCTACAGTACTGACCTGGTAATCTAGGCTACAGTACCGATCTCGTAATCTAGGCTACAGTACCGATCTCGTAATCTAGGCTGCAGTATTGACCTGGAAATCTAGGTTAGAGCACTGCCCTGGTAATCTAGGCTACAGTACCGACCTGGTAATCTAGGCTACAGTACTGACCTGGTAATCAAACCTTGAGTACTGACCTGGTAATCAAACCTAGAGTACTGACCTGGTAATCAAACCTACAGTACTGACCTGGTAATCAAGTCTACAGTACTGACCATGTAATCAAACCTTGAGTACAGACCTGGTAATCAAACCTAGAGTGCTGACCTTGTAATCTAGGCTACAGTACTGACCTGGCAATCTAGGCTACAGTACTGACCTGGTAATCAAACCTACGGTACTGACCTGGTTATCAAGCCTACAGTACTGACCTGATAAACAAGCCTACAGTACTGACCTGGTATTCAAACCTAGAGTACTGACCAGGTAATCAAACCTAGAGTACTGACCTGGTAATCAAACCTTGAGTACTGACCTGGTAATCAAACCTAGAGTACTGACCTTGTAATCTAGGCTACAGTTCTGACCTGGCAATCTAGGCTACAGTACCGACCTGGTAATCTAGGCTACAGTACCAACCTGGTAATCTAGGCTACAGTACCGACTTGGCAATCTAGGCTACAGTACTGACCTGGTAATCTAGGCTACAGTTCTGACCTGGTAACCTAGGCTACAGTATTGACCTGGTAATCTAGGCTACAGCACTGACCTGGTAATCTAGGCTACAGTACCGACCTGGTAGTCTAGGCTGCAGTGCTGACCTGGTAATCAAACCTTGAGTACTGACTTGGTAATTAAACCTAGAGTACTGACCTTGTAATCTAGGCTACAGTACTGACCTGGCAATCTAGGCTACAGTACCGACCTGTTAATCTAGGCTACAGTACCGACCTGTTAATCTAGGCTACAGTACTGTCCTGGTAATCTAGGCTACAGTAATGACCTGGTAATCTAGGCTACAGTACCGACCTGGTAATCTAGGATACAGTACCGACTTGGCAATCTAGGCTACAGTATTGACCTGGTAATCTAGGCTACAGTACTGACCTGATAATCTAGGCTACGGTACTGACCGGTAATCTAGGCTATGGTACTGACCTGGTAATCTAGGCTACAGTACCGACCTGGTAATCCAGGCTACAGTACTGACCTGTTAATCTAGGCTACAGCGCTGACCTGGTAATCTAGGCTACGGTACTGACCTGGTAATCTAGGCTACGGTACTGACCTGGTAATCTAGGCTGCAGTACCGACTTGGCAATCTAGGCTACAGTACTGACCTTGTAATCTAGGCTTCAGCACCGACCTGGTAATCTAGGCTACAGTACTGCTATGTAATCTAAGCTACAGTACTGACCTGGTAATCTAGGCTACAGTACTGACCTGGTAATCTAGGCTACGATACTGACCTGGTAATCTAGGCTACAGTACCGACCTGGTAATCTAGGCTACAGTTCTGATCTTGTAATCTAGGCTACAGTACTGGCCTGTTAATCTAGGCTACGGTACTGGCCTGGTAATCTAGGCTTCATAACCGACCTGGTAATCTTGGCTAGAGAACCGACCTGGTAATCTAGGCTATAGTACTGACCTGGTAATCTTGGCTACAGTACTGATCTGGTAATGTAGGCTACGATACTGACCTGGTAATCTAGGCTACAGTACCGACCTGGTAATCTAGGTTATAGTACTGACCTTGTAATCTAGGCTACAGAACCGACCTGGTAATCTAGACTACGGTACTGACCTGGTAATCTAGGCTACAGTACTGACCTGGTAATCTAGGCTACAGTACTGACCTGGTAACCTAGGCTACGATACTGAACTGGTAATCTAGACAGACATTACACTACGTACTGACCTGGTAATCTAGGCTACAGTACTGACCTGGTAATCTAGGCTACAGTACTGACCTGGTAATCTAGGCTACAGTACTGATCTGGTAATCTAGGCTACAGTACTGACCTGGTAATCTAGGCTACAGTACTGACCTGGTAATCTAGGCTACAGTACTGACCTGGTAATCTAGGCTACAGTACTGACCTGGTAATCTAGGCTACAGTACTGACCTGGTAATCTAGGCTACAGTACTGACCTGGTAATCTAGGCTACAGTACTGACCTGGTAATCTAGGCTACAGTACTGACCTGGTAATCTAGGCTACAGTACTGACCTGGTAATCTAGGCTACAGAACCGACCTGGTAATCTAGGCTACAAAACCGACCTGGTAATCTAGGCTACAGTACTGATCTGGTAATCTAGGCTACAGTACTGACCTGGTAATCTAGGCTACAGTACTGACCTGGTAATCTAGGCTACAGAACCGACCTGGTAATCTAGGCTACAAAACCGACCTGGTAATCTAGGCTACAGTACTGATCTGGTAATCTAGGCTACAGTACTGACCTGGTAATCTAGGCTACAGTACTGACCTGGTAATCTAGGCTACAGTACTGTGAAATTCGTAGAACATGGGGGTTCAGGGTGACCCATTTTATATTAGCTTTATATATTCCCATACACACGGTATTTTATCCCCCCTCCCCCTTAACCTTCATTTTCAGTTCGTAACTTGGTAACCAACTCCAGTAGAATTATCAAATTAAAAGTGATAATTAAATTTTAAAACCAGGAAAGACAGTACTTATTTTTAATTTACATAGTTTGATTAATGAAAGTATTTGCTGTAAGATACTAATAGTAAATAAGAACTTACCTTTTCAGGTGTAAAAAATAACCCACTATTTTTCTGCCCGATTTTCTGTGTACAAATTTGATGATTTTTAGAGAGCTATTTAATGAACATAAAAGAAAATTGTGTAACAATTTTCTGTGCTTTGCTATATTGTAAGTAATTTTCCTACATTAGTAATTTCTGCTGTAATAATAAGCACTTTTTTTGCTCTACTAATTTCCAAAATGTTTGTAAGATGTAGAGATTTTATTGGCGACAGGTATCTTGGAGAAGATCTGGATCAGATCCCACTGCTAATAATGAGAGTACCTGAGCAGAGATGTTAGCCAAAATTAAGGTGGAAAAAGAACTGAGAAGTATTGAAAGTACAAAGATCCAGAAGGAAAAGGATTTAGAAATCATTTTGACTGAAGGAAAAGTTAAAATTTGTTTCTCTCAGGGAAGAGGAAATATTTTATTTGGACAAAGCTGTAAAGCTCGTTCTCAAATTTTGGAGAAAAACCCAGACAATTGTTTCTCGTTAAGAAAAGTGGTAGGTCACAGCAGTGGCCAGACAGTGAATGGACAACATTAGCACCATCCCAGTTACCTGGTAAAAGGTTATAACCAGCTAGTTTTCCAGATGAGGATGAATTTTCAGATTATGAGAAAATGAAGGATGTAGTTTTGTTGGCTGAAGTTTGAGGCAGGTGAGTCTTTGTTGGAACATGGGGAGGTATCACCGTTGATGAAATGGTGCTGCTCCAAAGATGTACGTGATGATGGGTGGGAAATTACCTTAATTTTACTAGTGCAGCTTTTGAAAAGTGCACCTTCTAACCTTAAGGCACATCTTGACTACTATTATAATCAAAACCAAACGCTAAACCCACTAGGGTCATACAACACTGCAGGACATAGGGTGTTGCTGGAGCACAGAGGAGCCAGGGGTGGAGACCATAACAAAGGTAGAGTTAAAAAAAAAGCTTGGAGGAGTGCTGAAGGAAATATTATCAACGTTTTTGTAATAAATCAGTTGCTGTCAACAAGTCAAAGAGAGTCTGAGTCGGAGGTGGAGCCGTCAGCAAAGACGAGAAAGTAAGGTTGTTAGATCGGGGATGACAGGTAAGACACATATGCAACAGTTAGGTATCTTTATTATGAAACGTTTCGCCTACACAGTAGGCTTCTTCAGTCAAGTACAGAAAAGTTGATAGGAGCAGAAGATACTTGAAGACGATGTAATCAGTCCATCACCCTTAAAGTTTTGAGGTGGTCAGTCCCTCAGTCTGGAGAAGAGCATTGTTCCATAGTATGAAACAATATGGAGAAGAAGTGACAGGATGGAGCTTTTTATAGCGCCAAGAGGTGAGACGTAGGCCACTAGGAGAGGTAAGAACTCAGATGTTGAGAGGGACCTGACTTCTCAACATCTGAGTTCTTACCTCTCCTAGTGGCCTACGTCTCACCTCTTGGCGCTATAAAAAGCTCCATCCTGTCACTTCTTCTCCATATTGTTTCATACTATGGAACAATGCTCTTCTCCAGACTGAGGGACTGAACACCTCAAAACTTTAAGGGTGATGGACTGATTACATCGTCTTCAAGTATCTTCTGCTCCTATCAACTTTTCTGTACTTGACTGAAGAAGCCTACTGTGTAGGCGAAACGTTTCATAATAAAGATACCTAACTGTTGCATATGTGTCTTACCTAACAACCTGTCGGTATTTTATACCATTTTAATGTTCAATCGGGGATGACGTCGGAGGTAAATCCTGTCGACAGGACAGTCCAATAAGATATGGCAAACTGAAACTGGAATCTGACAATTCTCAGAGAGTGAAACAGGGCGCCTCTCCATGAGATATCCTTGAGTAACACAGGTGTGCCTGATGCAAATATAGGAGAACATTGTCTCCCAATATTGGCATCGATGACAAGAAGGCCAGAAACCTAAACTTGGCGTGATAGAATATAATTTGATGTGAGTCATATTAGACCAACGGTGCCAACGGCTGCGAAGGCGGTTAGAGATTACAGAAAAATAATCTGAGAAAGGAATACCTCTATATAAAACTGGTAAGTCATGTACCGCTGGCCGCACAGCAGAGTCTGCTTGATCATTGCCCTGAGCATCAACATAACCAGGGACCCAGCGGAAAAAAGTTCTTTGTTTTTTTTTGCTAGAAATGCGGAGCAACCAAAGATGTGTACAAAGAACTAGGCGATGAGGTGAATTAAAGCATTTTTGGAGTCTGAGACAACGACAGACGTTGACATAGGTATAGATGCAATACGAATAACTGCAATAAGAACTAAATAAAGTTCAGCTTTATAAATGATAGTAGAGTTTAATAAATGCCCTCGTACAACGGTGTCTGGGAACCCTACCGTCAAAGGATCTGGAACCATCAGCGCACACTGCAATGACATGAGAATTAGACTCGAAAAGATCAAGAAAACGGGAGCAAGAAGCAACTGTAGGTATATAGGCTTTTGCGTACGGCAATGGGGAAGAACAGACATGAAAAGTCGGAACATCCTTGTGGGGGACAGAAAAGTTACAAGCTAGATGAACATATAAAGGGGGCAATTTAGAAATCAAGAGCAAGTGAAGGCGAAAAGAGATAGAGTAAATAGGAGCGGTGAACGAATAATAGATATCTACTAAAGTCCGTTACTATCCTGCATGTAGGATCGATAAGTGAAAATAAATGGTATAAAATACCGACACAATGAAAACATAAACACATATGCAGTTTAATGTGATCCTTTATTGACAACGTTTCGCCCACACAGTGGGCGAAACGTTGTCAATAAAGGATCACATTAAACTGCATATGTGTTTATGTTTCCAGGATCGATAGGTCATGAGAGCGGACAAAATAACTGGAGCCAATGGACATAACGGTGATTGTTCATGGATGGAACATTAACTTCTGCATAGGTTCTTGTCAGAAGACGAGCGAAAAGCACCTAGACATGAATGTAATTTTTTATTGTGGATGGGATCTCAAATTTAGAAAGAGTTACGGGAGAGGCTGCAGAATATATCTGGTCACCATAGTCTAGTTTTAATAAAATTAGGGCTAAATGCAGTTGAAGAAGAGTTCAACGATCCGCACCCCATGAAAGATTGGCGAGGGTTTAAAGGAAATTCAACTGGCTAGGACACGTTGCTGTCAGGGAAGTAATGAGAGGTTTCGAAGACAGCCGGTGATCAAACAGGAGGCTGGGAAATCTATCCATATCACTTTCAGGGATACGGGAGCCATACAGGTACAATGAAGTATCAGACAACAGAACGTTTGGTGAAAGTAATTTGGTGCGTTTTAACACCAGAAAATGAAGCGGCACAATGGAAAACACTGTTGACAGCTGCTACTAGGCAACAGTCAGCTCCTGCACAGGTTATAGCAAAGTCATGACCAAATATTAAATGGAAGAACAGAATCCAGAACATTCATAGCTGGTAGAAAAAGAGTGGTACTAACCACATACTCCTGAGGGACACCTTCATCGTGGACAAAGTCTTGGGAAGGTGATTTATTAACCCTAACACAGAAATGTAGCTGTCAAGGGAACGCCTTCCTCCTGATCAGAAGTATGGAGAAATAAATATCTCAGAGGAATAATAATGAAAATGTTAAAAAGTATATAATTAAATAAAATTAAAAGAAATTGGCCGCCGTAGGTTCCAGTGTGATCTTAAGATGGGAGAATCTTCTAAGTCCAGCAGATCTTCTTAAGATGTATTGAAGAATTGATATTAGTTATTCTGGGTAGGCGAAGTTACTCTAGTGTTCAGGAACTCCTGTCAATCCTTGTTCGTAGTATCCCACTCCAGATATCAAAAGGGAGATGAAGAGTTGTTATATCCCACTAACTCCCGTTGCCTGGGGTCTAGTTCCAATATATCTAGTGTCTGTAGATGAATTATTCAGAGAACCGACAATCTGATAAATTAGACGCATGTGCAACACTTGGGTATCTTTAATGAGGAAACGTTTCGCCACACAGTGGCTTCATCAGTCCATACGAAGGAGAACGGTGAAAAACAGGAGGACTTTGAGGTAATCAGTCCCTCAGCCTTGACTCGATGTGGTCAGTCCATGAACCTTGAAAAGAAAACAGCATATGTGCGAAGAAGTAGCTTATATACTGTAGGCAGGAGAGGAGAAGCAGTCGTAGTTGTAAAGGAACTGATTACCTCAAACTCTTGTTTTTCACCGTTCTCCTTTATATGTACTGATGAAGCCACTGTGTGGCGAAACGTTTCCTCATTAAAG
>NC_069401.1:93960212-93980212 GCF_026875155.1 Cherax quadricarinatus | reverse complement strand
TCTCTACCCCTGCAACCACAATTAGGTGAGTACAATTAGGTGAGTACACCTATATACACTCAGACACGCACTCACACACACACACACACACACGCACAGACATGCACTTACACACACACACACACACACACACACACACACAGACACACACACACACACAGAGACACGCACTCACACACACACAGACACGCACTCACACATACACAGACACGCACTCACACACACACGCACCTATGCACCTGCAGGCACACACACACACACACACACACACACACACACACACACACACACACACACACACACACACACACACACACACACAGCACCTGGAACGGAACAAGATACGACAGCCAGCACAGATTCATGGAAGGCAAATCCTGTGTCACAACCTCCTGGAGAATTATGAAAGGTAACAGAAGTAAGACACGAGAGAAAGTGATGGGTTGATGACATTATCTTGGACTGCAAGAAGGCCTTTCACACAGTTCCTTACAAGAGATTAATGCAGAAGCTAGATAATTAGGCACTAGAGGAAGGGCACTGCAATGGATCAGAGAATACCTGACAGGGAGGCAACAGCGAGTCATAGTACGTGATGAGGTATCACAGTGGGAGCAGGTGACGAGCGGGAACCCACAGGGGTTAGTCCTAGGACCAGTGCTATTATTGGTATATGTGAATGACATGACGGAAGGGATAGACTCAGAAGTGTCCCTGTTTGCAGATGATGTGAAGTTAATGAGGAGAATTAAATCAGATGATGATCAGGCAGGACTTCAAAGAGATCTGGACAGGCTGGATATGTGGTTCTACTACATGCTCCTAGAATTTAACCCCGCCAAATCCAAAGTCATGAAGATCGTGGAAGGGCAAAGAAGACCGCAGACAGAGTGTAGGCTATGAGGCGAAAGATTGCAAACTTCACTCAAGGAGAAAGATCTTGGGGTGATTATAATACCTAGCATGTCTCCAGAAGCACACATTAACCAGATAACTGCTGCAGCATATGAGCGCCTGGCAAACCTGAGAATAGCATTCCGGTACCTCAGAAACGAATCGTTCAAGACTCTGTACACCGTGTATGTCAGGCCCATATTGAAGTATGCAGCACCAGTTTGTAACCCAAGCACGTCAAGAAATTAGAGAAACTGCAAAGGTTTGCAACAAGACAGGTTTATGAGCTAAGGGGAATGTCCTACGAAGATAGGTTAAGGGAAATCGGCCTGACGACACTGGAGACATGATAACGACATGCGAAATACTGCGTGAAATAGATAATGTGGACAGAGACAGGATGTTCCAGAGAGGAGACATAGAAACAAGGCGTCACAACTGGAAGCTGAAGACTCAGACGAGTCAAAGGCATATTAGGAAGTATTTCTTCAGTCATAGAGTTGTCAGGAAGTGGAAAAGTCTAGCAAGTGAGGTAGTGGAGGTAGGAACCATACATAGCTTTAAGATGAGGTATGATATAGCTCATGGAGCAGGGAGAGAGAGGACCTAGTAGCGTTCAATGAAGAGGCGGGGCCAGGGGCTGAGTCTCGACCCCTGTAACCACAATTAGGTGAGTACAATTAGGTGAGTACACACACAACCTCACACATGCACAGATAACAACACACTCACATATACTCACACATATCTCCCCCCTCTTTCCCCCTTCTCCCCCTCTCTCCCCCCTCTCTTTCCCCCTCTTTTTGCCTTCTCTCTCTCTCTCTCACCCTCCCTCTCTCCTCCCTCTCCTCTCTCTTCCTCCTCCTCCCTCCCTCTCTCCCTCTCTCCTCTCTTCCTCTCTCTCTCCCTCTCTCCCTCTCTCTCTCTCTCTCTCTCTCTTCCTCTCTCTCTTCCCCATTTTCCCTTCTAACTCTGCCCCTCTCCTACCCTTCCCTTCACTCTCTCTCTCCCTCTCTCTCTCACTCTCTCTCCCTCTCTCCCTCTCTCCCTCTCTCTCCCTCTCTCCTCCTCTCTCCCTCTCTCTCTCTCTCTCTCTCTCTCTCTCTCTCTCTCTCTCTCTCTCTCTCCTCTCTCTCTCTCTCCTCTCTCTCTCTCTCTTCTCTCTCTCTTCCCCATTTTCCCTTCTAACTCTCCCCCTCCTCTACCCTTCCCTTCACTCTCTCTCCCCTCTCTCTCTCACTCTCACTCTCTCTTCCCCTTTTTCCTTCTCACTATCCCCCTCTCTCTACCTTCCTTCTCTCTCTCTTCTCTCTCTCTCTCTCTCTCTCTCCTCTCCCCTCTCTCTCTCTCTCTCTCTCTCTCTCTCTCTCTCGCCATCTCTTCTCCATTTTTCCCTTCTCACTCTTCCCCTCTCCTTCCCTTCCCTTCTCTCTCTTTCCCCCTCTCACACTCTCCCCCTTTCCCTTCTCACTCTTCCCCTCTCTCTCTCCTTCTACCTTTCCCTTCTCTCTTCTCTCACAAAAAAAAAAATGGTGGGGACTCGCAGGAATCAAGGATCAGATGAGAATGGTTCTGGTAGGGAGGAGTGGATGGAGGAGCCGTGGAAAAGGATGGAACAAGAGTGGGAGAGAAAATTAGGAGAGCTTTCTGAAAAAATGGAGAAAGAGCTCTCTGTGAAATTGGAAAAGAGGTTGGAGAAGGAGACAAAGAATTGGGAGGCACAAGTCGAAACTGCAGTAGCCAAGATAAGGGTCCTAGAAGTTGAGATAAATAGGCTGAAGCGAGTTACAGGGGCAGTGACCAGAGAAGACACAGCATATGAAGCTGCGAGGCCGAACAGGAAGGAAGGAATTATGAATTATGCTAAGGTCATATCAGCCTGCCAAGGAGGACCAAGGAGTGAAAGGGAAGAACAGCTGGTTGCAGATGGAGAGGGTGATAGGTCGAATGCTGAGGCACAACCATGCTATCAAGAGCCACTGGAAAAATCAAGGGAGAAACTGACCACATACAGGCAGGATCCAGAGTCACAGAGGGTGAGACAATGGGAGGAGGAAAGGGCAAAATCAGTGTTTATCCATGGGCTTCAGGAGAGAGAGGAAAGGACACACACTGAAAGGCAGCAGGAAGAAAGGAGATTGAGAAAATCATCACGGAAATAGGTGAAGAGATGGACGAGATTGTAAATTTTCAGAGAATAGGGGGGTACTCGAAGGGGAGAAACCGACCAATCAAGCTGATTCTCAGGACGGAAACAGTGCGGAACAGGATCCTCCAAGAGAAACCACAATTGAAATACTCGGAAGAGTACAAGAGGGTGATCCTAGACAGAGACAGAACAAAATCAGAACGACAGCAGCTGAGGGAGAGGACAAAAAAGCGAAAGGAGCTAGGAAAAGAGACAAGGATGGAACCAGCAGAGGTCAGTCAGAGCAGAACAGAACAGCAAGGGCAAGCACACACACAACTATTCTCAGAACCATACAACCTCTCACACCATCCCAACACACTACAATCCATACCCACAGCCTCCACCCAACACCGAGCTATAGAATCCCACAGTATGCCACCAGGTCTCCCATCCTCACAGGAATAATGAAAAAGCAAGGATGTGCCCATGGTTTACCCAAAGGTGCAGGGAGGCAAAAACCAAGTGTGCTAGGGAATGGAAGAAATATAGAAGGCAAAGGACCCAGGAGAATAAGGAGAGCAGTCGTAGAGCCAGAAAGGAATATGCATAGATAAGAAGGGAGGCCCAAAGACAATATGAAAACGACATAGCAGCGAAAGCCAAATCTGACCCGAAACTGTTGTACAGCCACATCAGGAGGAAAACAACAGTCAAGGACCAGGTAATCAGGCTAAGGAAGGAAGGAGGAGAGACAACAAGAAATGACCGGCAAGTATGTGAGGAACTCAACAAGAGATTCAAAGAAGTGTTCACAGAGGAGACAGAAAGGGCTCCAGAGAGATGGAGAGGTGGGGCTCACCACCATGTGCTGGACACAGTGCACACAACCGAGGAAGAAGTGAAGAGGCTTCTGAGTGAGCTAGATACCTCAAAGGCAATGGGGCCAGATAACATCTCCCCATGGGTATTGAGAGAGGGAGCAGAGGAGCTATGTGTACCCCTAACAACAATATTCAATACATCTATCGAAACAGGGAGATTGCCTGAGGCATGGAAGACAGCAAATGTAGTCCCAATCTTTAAAAAAGGAGACAGACATGAAGCATTAAACTACAGACCAGTGTCACTGACATGTATAGTATGCAAAATCATGGAGAAGATTATCAGGAGAAGAGTGGTGGAACACCTAGAAAGGAACGACCTCATCAACAGCAGCCAACATGGTTTCAGGGACGGGAAATCCTGTGTCACAAACCTACTGGAGTTCTATGACATGGTGACAGCAGTAAGACAAGAGAGAGAGAGGGGTGGGTGGATTGGATTTTCTTGGACTGCAAGAAGGCGTTTGACACAGTACCACACAAGAGATTGGTGCAAAAACTGGAGGACCAAGCAGGGATAACAGGGAAGGCACTACAATGGATGAGGGAATACTTGTCAGGATGACAGCAGCGAGTCATGGTACGTGGCGAGGTGTCAGAGTGGGCACCTGTGACCAGCGGGGTCCCACAGGGGTCAGTCCTAGGACCAGTGCTGTTTCTGGTATTTGTGAACGACATGACGGAAGGAATAGACTCTGAGGTGTCCCTGTTTGCAGATGACGTGAAGTTGATGAGAAGAATTCACTCGATCGAAGACCAGGCAGAACTACAAAGGAATCTGGACAGGCTGCAGACCTGGTCCAGCAATTGGCTCCTGGAGTTCAATCCCACCAAGTGCAAAGTCATGAAGATTGGGGAAGGGCAAAGAAGACCGCAGACGGAGTACAGTCTAGGGGGCCAGAGACTGCAAACCTCACTCAAGGAAAAAGATCTTGGGGTGAGTATAACACCAGGCACATCTCCTGAAGCGCACATCAACCAAATTACTGTTGCAGCATATGGGCGCCTAGCAAACCTCAGAACAGCATTCCGACATCTTAATAAGGAATCATTCAGGACCCTGTACACCGTGTACGTTAGGCCCATATTGGAGTATGCGGCATCAGTTTGGAACCCACACCTAGCCAAGCACGTAAAGAAACTAGAGAAAGTGCAAAGGTTTGCAGCAAGACTAGTCCCAGAGCTAAGAGGTATGTCCTACGAGGAGAGGTTAAGAGAAATCAACCTGACGACACTGGAGGACAGGAGAGATAGGGGGGACATGATAACGACATACAAAATACTGAGAGGAATTGACAAGGTGGACAAAGACAGGATGTTCCAGAGATTGGACACAGTAACAAGGGGACACAGTTGGAAGCTGAAGACACAGATGAATCACAGGGATGTTAGGAAGTATTTCTTCAGCCACAGAGTAGTCAGTAAGTGGAATAGTTTGGGAAGCGATGTAGTGGAGGCAGGATCCATACATAGCTTTAAGCAGAGGTATGATAAAGCTCACGGCTCAGGGAGAGTGACCTAGTAGCGATCAGTGAAGAGGCGGGGCCAGGAGCTCGGACTCGACCCCCGCAACCTCAACTAGGTGAGTACACACACACACACACATAAACACAGACATACACACATAACCACACTCACACATGCACATACACACACAAATACACACACACACACACACACACACATACAGGCATGATGAATTTCTTCCAAATGGTTCAGTGAGAAAGAAATCTGGTGTGAAAAAACAGTAAATTAAATAATGGATTCTGTGACCACAAAATCCAAGGAGGCAGGAGAGAGATTTGTATCCATGGGAAACAGAAACGATTGGATGACCAGAACGAGGCCTTGGTTCACCCATTGGTGTAGAGGCCAAAAATAAGTGCGCTAGAGAATGGAAAATCTATGGAAGAAACAGGACGCTGGAAAATAAAGAGATTAGCAGAAGAGGGATACTCAGCGGCAATACGAGAATGACATAGCATCAAATACCAAATGTGACCCAAAGCTGTTGTACAGCCACATCAGGAGGAAAACAACAATCTCAGGCTCATGAAAAAAGGTGGAGAGATAACAAGAAAGAACAAGTATGTGAAGAGCTCAACGCGTGATTTATGGAGTAGGGTATATGGCAGGGTACACGGACACGTGCTGGACACAGTACACATAACCGAGGACATAGTGAAGCGGTTACTAAGTGAACTAGATACCTCAAAGGCGATCGGACCGCACATTATCTATCCATAGGTCTTGATAGCAGAAACACAGGGACTATGTGTGTCACTTCCAACATTCTTCAACACATTTATAGAAACAAGGTAACATCCTGAGATAGTTTCCATTTTTTTAAAAAGATGTCATTAAACTATGATACGTATAGCATGGAGAAGATTATCAGGAGAAGAGTTATGGAACACTTAGAAAAGAATGAGGTTATACATAATAACCAACAGTTTCAGGGAAGGGAATCCTTTGTCGCTAACCTACAGGTATTTTGCGACGAAGACCGGAGAGAAAGGGGTTGGTAGACTGCATTTTGTTGGACTGTAACAAGGCTTTCGACACAGTTATTGCCTACTTCTCTCGCAAAGGTAGAGGAGCAGGCAGGAATAATAGAAAAGGCACTGCAATGAATCAGATAATAACTGTCAAGAAGGAAACAACGAGTGATAGTACCTGATGAGGTGTCAGGGTGATCGCTGTGACGAGCGGAGTTCCACAAGGGTTAGTCCTAGGCCTTGGTACTGTTTCTGGTATATGTGAATGACGTGACGGAAAGGATAGATTCAGAGTTGTCCCTGTTTGTAGACGATGTAAAGTTGATGTGGAGAGGTAAAACGGATGAGGATCAGGTAGGATTACAAAGGGATCTGGAGACGCAGCAACAATGGTGCAGCACGTTTCTTTCAACAAGTGCAAAATCACGAAGTTTGGGGAGGGTCAGCAAAGACCGCACATGGAGTACAGGCTAGCGGAGGCCAAAGGATGCAAAGCTCTCTCAAGGAAAAGGATCTTAGGTGAATTTTATACCGAGCACATCTCCTGAGGCGCACATCAATCAAATATTTAACTGCTGCAGCATATGGGCGACTGGCAAAACCTAAGAATAGCGTTTTGACAACTGGGTGAGGAGTTATTCAAGATACTGTATACGGTGTATGTCTGGCCCGTACAGGAATATGTAATATGGAGCCCACACCATGTCTAACACGTCAAGAAAATAGGGAAAGTGCGAAGTTTTGCAGCAAGATTAGTCCTAGAGCTAACGGGTATGTCCTATGAGGAAAGCTGAAAGGAAATCAACCTGACAACATAGGAGGACAGGAGATGGGACACAACAACAAGGGGTGACAAATGGAAGCTGAAAACTCAGATGAGTCACTGGGATGTTAAGAAGTACTTCTTCAATCACAGAGCTGTCTGGAAGTGGCACAATATGGAGAATAATTTAATGGAGGCACGAGAGGTACGATAAAGCACTCGGAGCAGGGAGAAAGTGGATCTAGTAGCGACCAGCGAAGAGGCAGGGCCAGGAGGTATGAATCGGCCCCTACAACCGTAAATAGGTAAGTACAAGTAGGAAAGTACACATACATTCATACACAAACATATATATACACACAAAATATTTATTGCCTGGATAATGGTCTTAAAATGATGGCGGAACTTGGGAATACTAAGTGAAGGTATGAGTTCGACATCGCACCAAGTTCAAGAGGTACATTGCCAGAAGAGAGGACAGAGGAGGCAAGCAGGATATTGCAGAAATGCCCTCAGGAAATCGGGTAAGGGAGGAGGTGAAGGAGACGATATGAGGAGCAACACAGTAACTGATAACAAAAGACAATGAACTGTAGAGGAAAAACATATGGGCGGATGAGGAGAGGCTATTGCTGATTAGCCATGGTCTCTGGGAGGTGGAAAGCACAACAACTAATGACATATTGGCATTATTGAAAATTAGCCTCAAATGGAAGACAGAGCTTGACTTAACTTTATTTCGCCAAGTGAAAGGCCCATATGCTTGAGGTGGCAAATTTTCAGAGGACAGAGAAAAATGCAAGAGACAAAACACGACTGATCAGATTGATCCTTGCAACAAAAATGGTGCGAGATAGGATCTTGAGATGTAAATCACTATTCAGAGGGACAGACAGAGATCCTGTGTACCTCGACTTGGCTAAGATGCTACAGGTTAGGAAACTACTGATGGAGAGAATAAGACATTCATGGCATGTAGAAGAACCAGCAAATATAGTGACAGGTGCAGAAGCTCTCCCTCCACTATGTGTAAATTCTGCCAAAGGGTGAACAGCAACTTCCAATATAAAAGTTTCTCGTAACCTTAATCCCCATCTCACTCAAAATAAGCAACTCAGAAGTTATTCCCTATCCCCCCCCCATCCTCTCCAACTTCACCCTCACTCATAAGGCCAACCAGCACATCCTTTTCACAACTTACCTACCACAGTCCCCAACCTCACCTTTTCCTTGTTCTCCGTCTTCCCTCACCTACTCCCAAAGTCCCACCTTCTATAAGTGCAAGACAGAGCCCTACAACCAGCTCCATTCAGAGCTACAGGAAGACAAATGCTAAAAGTGCAAAAAACATGGATAACATATTGTAAGCAAAGAATGGTAGAGAATATGGAAGCAAACAGACGAGCCAGAAGTGAATATGCGTGGGTAAGAAGTAAAGTTGATCGGCAATTTGAAAATGGCTTAACATCATAAGCCAAACCTAAAGACCACCGTGAAAGATCAGGCAATATAACCGAAGAAGGTAAGGGGAAATTATCTAGGAACGAGCAGAAGTCTGAGGAGTTAAGCAAAAGATTTAGAGAAGTATTCTAAGCAGAATCAGGAAAGCTGGCAGAGAAGCAGAGAGAAAGAGTGAACCAAAGTCCAGACAAGGAAATCTGAAGTGGGGAAAATACTGTGTGAACTAAATACTTCGAAGGCTTTTGAACCACACAAAATCTCTACAAGGAATCTATCAAAGGGAGTAGAGAAACTGAGTGAGCCATTTGCAACAATCTTCAGCAAATCAGTTGAACTAAGAAACCTTCCATAAACCTGGAAAACAGCGATTTTAGCCCCAATATTGAAAATGAAACAGAAACATGGCAGTGAATTACCGGCCAGTGTAACTATGATGCACAGTACGTAAGGTTATGGAGAAAAATATCAGGAGTAGTGGAGCACCTGGAACGGAGTAGTTATATAATCAATAACAAACACAGTTTACAACATGATATATCCTGTTTCACAAATCTGTTAGATTTCAAAGCAAAGTGACGAAAGTTAGGCACGATAGAGAGGGATGTGTAGAAGTTATATTTTTAATTTGCAAGAAGACTGGCACAAAAGTTAGATGAACTGGCAAGAATTACAGGGAAAGCACTAAAGAGGATCAAGGAATACTTAACAGGCTTTCCAGGAAGGAAGCAACAAGTTACTATCAAGGAGGAGATGTCCCAGTGGGAGAGAGTAACGAGTGACCATACTGTTTCTTGAGTATGGTAAAGACATAACAGAAAATTAAGTCAGAAATGTCACTGTTCGCAGATGATGTGAAACTAATAGGGATAATACAAACAGAGGTAAACAAGGAAAGACTAAATATGAATTTGGCCAAGTTCCAGGGTTGGTTTAACAAGTGGCTTCTGGAATTTAACTCCATCAGATGCAAGGTTATGAAAACTGGAGAAGGGCAAGGACATCATTAAGAAGTGTACAGGTTCAGGAGACAAAGGATTCAAACCTCCCTAACATAGAAAGACGTTGGGGTGAACACAGATAACTTCAAACATTTCGACGAATAACTGCTGTAGCAAAAGGGATACTGGCAAAATTTAAAGGTAGCTTTAAGACACATCAATATGGAAGCACTTATGACTTTATATACAGCATGCCACATCTTGGAGTATGCAGCGCCATTATAGAGCCCATTAACTAGTTAATCATGGAAAAAGCTAGAAAAAGAGCAAAGCTTTGCAGTGAAATTAGTCCCAGACCTGAGGGGAATGGATCTATGAAGAGAGGCCAGGGGAGATAGTCTGACGACACGAGAGGACAAATACGACAAATGTCTGGGGAATATTACCAAGCTAAGTCTATGTAAAGACATAAATGAAAGATATTTAGCTTCAGTGCCGATTCAGCCTCCCCGCAGCTGCATCCGGGTGGCTCCTCCGATATGAATCAGGTAACCCCAGACCGTAGCTGTTGAGGTATAAGTGATGAGTAAGAAGTTGCCCCAAAGGAGCGTATATTTCAGCATTTCACTTAAATGTAATGCTCAATGAAGCTTTACTTGGGCTCAATGACCCACCCATAATGGGATTTATAGGTAAATCCAGGCAAGACACAGCCAACTCACTAGGAGAGAGTATTTGTATTTGACCCAAAATCTTTTCCCTGGCATGTGGTAGGAAAAAATTGATCCTGATATCGGTATCTTGCTTGGAGCTAGTGTGTCTCGAGGAATGTCGCCCTGTCTACCACTGGGATTGTTCAACTTACACTCACACGATTAAACTGCATAGTTCCAAGATTTGTCTTTAGTTTCGTGGTATTTTCACAACAGGAAGACCAGTTATACTTCACCGTAATAATTCTAACACGAATTTCTGAGATTGTCAAATGTACAAGAATCAAGAATGCACAGAACACTATTGATCGTTTGTTCAGGGCAATTCCCACATGAAACACACTTCAGTTCCGTTTCCTGAAGTCAATCTGAGCTCCTGTGCTTTTTACCCTAGTGCGGGCCCAGAATACTGACTTCTGCATGGCTTCCCTCCTTGCTTAACATCGTCACAGTATTCAATACAAAATGGTTAATTTCTTGTTATCTAGTTATAGACGACAGTTCATTATGTCCCAGAATGTAGGTAAAGTGGTGCAGGGTTTTTTTGTATTTTTCCCTGTTATGGTAAAGAGAGTCATTATTCTCGTTTCGCTGTGACTCATATTGCAACGAACACTGTGCTGCAAGAAGAGGCGGCGTGACTATGATCAGGTACATGCTGGTATTGCATACGGATGCAATTAAGTTGATCATGAGGAAGCAAGAGAGGCTATCAGCCCCTCTTCTGGGAGGACTGAGTCCCTTAAATCCGACAGGGGGCTGAAGGGGGCTGAGAGGGATGATACCCCATTTTCTGGAGAATTTTCTAAACAAAAGATCAAGAGATGACATGATTACGATGTATAAAATACTGAAAGGATTTGATAGGGAGAGTCTGAGAGGAAGGTCTCGGGTGCAGTAGGTCACAGCTGAAAACTTAATTAAAGCACCGATGAATCACAGTGATATTAGAAAATGCTTCTTAATCCTTGGAGATATCAGGAAGTGGAACTACCTAGACAAAGATATGATAGAGGAAGAATTCATAAACAGCTGTAGCGCCAAGCAGAGGTGCTCTGCCAGGAGCACTTCTACGACCACAACCAACCACAGTTAGGTGAGTACAATTGGATAAGTGTACACATATGCGTGCATACACACATAAGCATACACAGCTGTCTATAACAGGAAAGGGCAGGGACTGAAAGCCTCCTTGCAGCTGTAATCCAAGGAAGGTAGCCTACTGTAGCCAGGAAGACAGAGGATCACAGGACAAAAGGCAAGGGAGTCGACAAAGAATGATCTGAGGAGGAAACGTGTGTAGCAGGTATCAGATGCATGATTGAACAAGATTGGAAAAAAACAGTATTTTGCAATGCTATGAAGAAGGTGTCAGCAAAGAGCAAGGAATGAAAGAGACGAACTGCAGCTGATCAGGCAAAGGTTGAGAATCCTGAGGGGGACCTGAAGGAGCTGAAGCAGATAATGGAGATGAGGAGAAAAAAACACAGTGAGAGGAGAAGGAACAGCACCGGAAGGTGATCGAACAGGAGGAGAGGAAGGAGCTAAAAAGACTTTCACAGTAAAATATAACCAGGAGGTGCAAAAGATATACGAAACAGCAAAGGAGTTGCTCGAATCAAGTGCAATGTTATGGAGAGAAAGAAAGGACCTACGATGGAATACGACAAGCAGAGGTCACAAAGATTAACTATATCGTCACAATTTCATCACAGCGTCTCAGGTGACAAATTTTCAGAGACTTTGGAGGTAATCACTGGGGAAAAGTTGCCCAGTCACATTGAATCTCATGACAGAAATAGCAAAATACAGGATAATGCAACAGAAACCACGGTTAATTAAGGGACACAGATGAATATTGCTGTGTGTACCTCGACCAGGACAGAACAAAAAAGGAATGATAACTAAAAGGGCACAAAGACGCCAGAGGCAGGAAGGAAAGAGTATGCACTAACAGGCATGGAAGCTCAACATCCGAAGGTACACCTAGCCCAATCACCGACAGAACCTTCTCAGTTCATGGCCCTAGCTCATCTCAACCCCAAACATGCTACACTCCACACCCACAGTCTCCAGTCTCTCCAATACAAATATTATCCCCACACCAGCCTCTCACAAAATCTCACTGCCCTTCCATACCCCCCAGGCCAAACCAACCTTTTCACCTCCTCCCCAGACCCACGGGCAAGGACTAGAGATCCAAGATCCCCAGAACCACAATGCAGTAATGAAAAAAAAGGTGAATGTATAGTACACTAATCAAGTGGAATAAATAAGAATGAGGAGTAGCACTGAGGCATCTCTAGACATCACAGCACTCACAGAGACAAAGCTTATATAGATAACAAATGCGATCTTCCCAAATGGCTATCAGATTTTGAGGAAAGACAGAGGAAACAGAGGAAGAGTAGCAGTGCTCATCAGAAACCAGTGGAGATTTGAGATGGGAGAGATGGAGAGAGGGAAAGCAGATAACTACATATTAGGCACATTTAAGACCAGGGTTTCCACGGTAGTGATAGCAATGATGTACAATCCTTCACTAAATAGCAAGAGGCCCAGATAAGATTACAGTGAGAGCAACATAGCAATAGTGGATAGACTAGCTGAAGTAGCCAGAAGGACTAACATGCAGGTTAAAGCTCCTGGTCATGGGAGACTTAAGCAAAAGGGGATTGACTGGAGAAACCAAGAGTCACATAGGGGACCAAAAACATGGTGGGCTTAGGTGCTGGAGGTGGAAATGGAAAACTTCATGCATCAACTTGTTAGTGACACAACCAGAGAAATAAAAGAGGATGAACCACCAAGGCTGGAAATGGTATTCTCCCTGAACTGTTGTGACAGATGAGATATTACAAATAAAAGAACACTCTGCACTAGTGATTAAATGGTCCTGAATGAGAACTAGACGGAAAGACAGTGAATGAGATGAGGGAACATGTGACCAAAACGTACAGGGAGGCGGAGGTAAAGTTCGCACACAGGGCAATAAAAATATTGGAAAAATGAGTGATCATATGGTTTATCAAAGGAGTGGAGAGCATATACCCAAGTGTGAGTGAGCAAGAATAATGTATAGAAGGTGAGGAACTTGAGTATGCATGGATAAGGAGGCCCAGCAGAAATTTGAGAATGACATAGCATCAAAAGCCAAATCTGACCCAAAGTTGTTATAGTCACATATGGAGCATATCAACAGATTTAGTATAGGAAGTCTACTTCTGGGGATAATGTTGGTCTAGTTTTTGAAAGAGCTGGTGGTGGTAATTATGGCATGGTTACTGAAGATAGATGTTTAGTTCTACAAACTGCACAAGTAAAGAACTCCTCTCCCACGAATTCTAGCCAGTGAAAAGGAAAATGGTGAAAAATCTATATTTGGGGTATCTGTAAGCATGGAATATCTGAGAAAATAAATGTTGCGACCTCCTGGTTAAAAGATGGTGTCGTTCTACCTCCTGTAAACTCTTCCACGCTGAAATGTGTCATACGTCAGTCTTCAAAACACAATACTACAACACAAACTGCTTTGCATACCATTTACAAGGGATCAGGAGGTACAGACACTCAAAAACTTAACCATTGTAGTTACAACTATCATATTCAAAGTGATTTTTAGAGCTACATGATAAAATATGGAAAAAAATGACCAAAATATTAAAACACCTTAGAGCCTGGATGGACTGGATACACAGCCAGTGGCCCCTCCAGAGCCCCAACTACTGATGCCATGGAAAAAAAATATCCCCCAACAAATATGCAATACGACTTCATTTCCACCAATAACAAAATGCCTTTCATCAGTGGACTCCAAGTAGAGTCGAATGCGATGGTTGCAGCCTTCACAGAGACCCACACAAAAGCACTTTCACAGTGAAATATGGATAACAGGATACAACTCATTAAGTTCCGACAGAAAGAACAGGAAACAGGGAAAGGTTGGCCTGTATGTTAAAGAGTGGCCTGGACACCATAAATGATGTAGTTCAGCTTTTAGCAAGGAAGATCGATAACCATAACCTAGTCATTGTGGCTGTACATAAGCCACCAGATTCAACTTATCAACACTTCGAAAAACAGTTAATGAAAATTAATTACTCCCAGGAAAACCTTCAAAACTAAGTCCCATACATCTTGCTTCTAGGTGATTTCAGTTAAAGATATACAAAATGGAAAAATGTAACAAATATTGTTATAGCAGAGACAATCCCTGGAGGGAGCAGAGATGAAAAAGTCACACACAAATGGGTTGCTGAATATCTGTAAAAATTACACACTAAGCCAACAGACAGTGGTTCTAAGAATACTAGAAAACACACTTGACCTTATTTTCACCATTAATAATGCCCTGGTTAGAAGCATAACACCAAAAACAATTAAATTGGATCACAATCTAACTGTAGTCCAGACTTACATGCACAGGGGTCCTGATCAGCAAGAGACACACAGTTGCGAAGGTGTCTTCAACACATTCAACTTCAACAGCAAGAACATCAACTGGCATCAGATAAATCATGTGTTAAATTAAACATATTGGGAAGATGGATCCAAGATGAAAAAGAAATGAGTGAGATACTGAAGTCTCAGCATGAATGAGTTTAGCGAGCCATTAATCAGTGTAAAGATCGACAATCCAAATTAATTTTTCATGTACGAGTCTCAAAACTATGTCAATGTATGGCATGTTTCCGACATAACACTTACTCCACTGGACTTTGAAAAAGTCGTTGACAACATGCCTATGTATTCAGCCCCAAGCCCAAACTTGTGAAACCCTCTGTTCAGCAAGCACTGCAAGAAACCCCTTTTACATGCCTTAAGTATGCTAATGGAAAGGGAACCTAGACACATGTGTCATCCCAGATTCGCTTAAAACAACAGATATATAGCCCAACTCCGTGAAAGTGGGCAGCAAAGCAATAGCAAAGAATTATAGACCAATAGCTCTAACGTCCAACATCATAAAAATATCTATGAAAGAGTTCTAAGAAGGATGATCATCAAACTCTTAGATTCCCAATAACTGCATAATCCAGGGCAGCATGGGCTTAGAGCTGGTCTCTCCTGCCTCTCGCATGTAATGGACCAGTATGATATGGACTTGGATGTACTGGAGGACAAACAAAATACAGAAGTAGTGTACACATAATTTGCAAAAACCTTTGACAAGTGCAATCATAGTGTATTAGCGTACAAATTGCGCTATTACACCATGAATAGGAATAGCAGGAAATGTGGGAAGATGTATCTTCAACTTTCTAAGCAATCGAATGCAAAGAGTAATAGTAAACGGTTAGAGCGGAGGCTGCCACAGTGGAAAGCTCTGTTCCACAAGGCACAGTACTCGTCCTTTTCCTGTTCCTCATCCTAATAGAAATGCAAACCATAGAACTTTGCCTTCTTTTGTAGATGAAGCTATAATCTGCATGAGTGTCGTTCACTGAGGACAAGGGACGTCTCTATGTGGATATAAACCAAGTTTTTCAATGAAAACGGAAAAAATGATGTTCAGTAAGGACAAATTTAAATTACTCTATTATGGAAAACTGGAGGAAACGATAGGTAGAGCGGAGTATATTATACTACAAGCTTAGAAAACAAGGAATGCCGTGCCAGTGATCTTTTTGAAATCACTTGTTCTCTCTTGGCTGGAATACTGATGTACATTAGCAATTCAATTCAAGGTAGAAAATCGCAGATCTATAGAATGTACAAAGAAACATCTCTGCATATATAAGTTCAGTTAAGCAGCTTAATTATTGGGAACGTATGGAGTCACTTGTCCTGTACTCACTAGAGAGCAGGCGACAGAGCTACATCATAATCTACATATGGATAATCCTAGAGGGACTGATCCCAAATCTGCCCACATAAACTACTCACTGCTAAAGCGAAAGGCTAGGCAACATACCCCTCAATGAAATGTAAGGACGCCATGAGCACACTAAGAGAAAACACAATAAGTGTGCGGGGCCCGATACTGTTCAGCAGCTTCCCATTATGCATAAGGGGCATTACCAATAGACCCTTGGCTACCTTCAAGAGGAAGATGGGCAGATACCTAAAGTCAGTACCTGATCAGCCGGTCTATGCTTCGTACCTTGGACTATGTGCGGACAGCAGTAACAGCCTGGTTGATCAAACCCTGATACACCGAGAGGTGTGATCAAGGACTGGGCCGCAGGGGCGCTGACTCTTGGAACACTCTCCAGACAGACTGCAGGTTGGCATATCAGGGAGTATTTCTTCATTGTCAAGAGTGGTCAGGAAGTTGAATAACATCCACGAAGAAGCGTGCCTCGAGGCTACGAGCGAGTATGGATTGCTGTAAGTTGAGAAACAGTGCCAGGAGCTAATACTTGGCCATAGTAACCACATATAGATGAGTACACACACATGCACACTCGTACACTTTCGTCAGGAAAATCTTGGAGAATAACACTGTCTCACAAATTATGTAAAGAAACTGGGAAAAATGCAAAAATTTGCAACGAGACTAATCCCAGAGATAAGTATGACCAATTATGGGAGGTAACAGGAGCTAAGCTATGATTATTACGTGTAAGATACAACGAAGAACAGACAGTGAATAGAGAGAGAGCTTATTTGAGAGGCGAATCTCAGATACACGAGGACACAGTTCGTAGCTAGAAGCATAGACTGACAGGGAAGTTAGGAAATACTTCTTTAGTCGTAAAGTGGACATGAAACAGAAAAATCTAGAAAGAAGCGAGAGAAGCAGAATAGGTATGGCAGGAGAGAGTGAACCCAGCAAAAAGTTATGACAAGTGAGAGAGTGAACTCATTTGCATCGAACATACATACATTATTGTAACCACGGACAAGTGGTATTGATCAATAACAACACTGCTCTAGCCAAGGATTCGAACCCATGTTGTTCTGGCGTGCCTCATGGTAAGCGAGAACTACATGACGCTTTAAACCACAGGACCACCCAACCCTAGGGTTGGGTGGTCCTGTGACATACGTACGTACATATATACATTCATACATGCATACATATATACATACACACATACATACATACATATATAAATACATACACACACACACACACACACACACACACACACACACACAGTAGAGACAGGAAGGGCTGTGGGAAGACAGCACAGAAGGGAACATCAAGAGGGAATATACCAACAAGTGTTGGATGACATACGAACAACTGAGGAGGAGGTGAAGAAGCTCTTAAGTGACCTTGACACCTCAAAGGCGATGGGACCGGACAACATCTCCCCATGGGTCCTTAGAGAAGGAGCAGAGATGCTGTGCGTGCCTCTAACCACAATCTTCAACACATCCCTTGAAACTGGGCAACTACCTGAGAAATGGAAGACAGCTAATGTAGTTCCCATATTTAAGAAAGGAAACAGAAACGAGGCACTAAACTACAGACCTGTGTCTCTGACATGTATTGTGTGCAAAGTCATGGAGAAGATTATCAGGAGGAGAGTGGTCGAACACCTGGAAAGGAAAAAGATTATAAATGAAAACCAGCATGGGTTCATGGAAGGCAAATCTTGTATCACAAACCTCCTGGAGTTTTATGACAAGGTAACAGAAGTAAGACACGAGAGAGAGGGTGGGCAGATTGCGTTTTCCTAGACTGCAGGAAGGCCTTTGACACAGTTCCCCACAAGAGATTAGTGCAGAAGCTGGAGGATCAGGCGCACGTAAAAGGGAGGGCACTGCAATGGATAAGGGAATACCTGACAGGGAGGCAGCAACGAGTCATGGTACGTGAAGAGGTATCACAGTGGGCGCCTGTTACGAGCGGGGTCCCACAGGGGTCAGTTCTAGGACCAGTGCTATTTTTGATATATGTGAACGACATGATGGAAGGAATAGACTCTGAAGTGTCCCTGTTCGCAGATGACGTGAAGTTGATGAGAAGAATTAAATCTGACGAGGATGAGGCAGGACTACAAAGAGACCTGGACAGGCTGGACATGTGGTCCAGCAACTGGCTTCTCGAATTCAATCCAGCCAAATGCAAAGTCATGAAGATTGGGGAGGGGCAAAGAAGACCCCAGACAGAGTATAGGCTAGGTGGACAAAGAGTACAGACCTCACTCAGGGAGAAAGACCTTGGGGTGACCATAACACCGAGCACATCACCGGAGGCACACATCAACCAAATAACCGCTGCAGCATACGGGCGCCTGGCAAACCTGAGAATAGCGTTCCGATACCTTAATAAGGAATCGTTCAAGACACTGTACACTGTGTATGTTAGGCCCATACTGGAGTATGCAGCACCAGTCTGGAACCCACACCTGGTCAAGCACATCAAGAAGTTAATGAAAGTACAAAGGTTTGCAACAAGGCTAGTCCCAGAGCTCAAGGGAATGTCGTACGAGGAAAGGTTAAGGGAAATCGGACTGACGACACTGGAGAACAGAAGGGTCAGGGGAGACATGATAACGACATACAAGATACTGCGGGGAATAGACAAGGTGGACAGAGATAGGATGTTCCAGAGAGGGGACACAGGGACAAGGGGTCACAACTGGAAGCTGAAGACTCAGACGAGTCACAGGGACGTTAGGAAGTATTTCTTCAGTCATAGAGTTGTCAGCAAGTGGAATAGCCTAGCAAGTGAAGTAGTGGAGGCAGGAACCATTCATAGTTTTAAGAAGAGGTATGACAAAGCTCAGGAAGCAGAGAGAGAGAGGATCCAGTAGCGATCAGTGAAGAGGCGGGGCCAGGAGCTGAGTCTCGACCCCTGCAACCACAATTAGGTGAGTACAATTAGGTGAGTACACACACACACACACATACACACACACACACAAACCTAACCTAACACATTAGTTCATAAATCCCCCACCACACACACGCATTTTTACGATAAGCTGAAGCAGCTAGAACATCCCAACAGGATAAAAACAAAATGTGCTCTCAAAAGGGAGGACGATGATGGCTGGTCGGAAAAGGAAGAATGGGTAGAACGGCTCAAGAACAAAATGGAACAACAATGGGAGGAAAGGTTAAACGAGCTTTGCAATAACATGTTAGAGCAAATATCTACAGAGAGCAAGAAGTGGGAATCACAAGCTGTAGTAGCTGAGGCAAAGATACAGAGATGGGAGGAAGAAATGGATGTGCTGAAGGAGGATCTAAAGATGAGGTCCGAAAGGAGCAAGATGACTGAAATGGGAACATCAGCAGGCAGTGAGGGGACTGAAGGAGGGGATGGATCTAAGCAGTCTTTTGCAGCAGTAATATCAGGCCATCATGGTGTCTGGGAGATGATTAGGGAAACAGCAAAGGAGATGCTTAAATCAGATCCAGAGATACAGAGGGAAAAGAAATAAGAGGAGAGGGAGAGGTCAATAATTATTCATGGGCTTCAGGAGGCTGAAGGGCAGACCTATGATGAAAGAAAGCATTGGGAGAAAATGGAGATTAAGAACATCATTGCAATAACAGGAGAGAGGGAAATGTCTCAGGTAGAAAATTTTCACAGACTTGGGGGGTATTCGAGGGAAAAAATCGATCAATCAGATTGACCTTCAAGGCAGATGTGGTACAGAACAGGATACTACAACAGAAACCACTGTTAAAGGACTCTCCAGATTATCAAACAGTGTTCCTAAATCGAGACAGAACACGAAAGGAAAGGGAACAACTGAAAATGACAGCAATACAGAACCAGTGGAAGGAAAGAGAGACAGGACAGGCAACGACAGTC
>NC_069401.1:93837712-93955212 GCF_026875155.1 Cherax quadricarinatus | reverse complement strand
CATTGCAAGTGACACTGACAACATTGTAAGTGACACTGGCAACATTGTAAGTGACACTGGCAACATTGTAAGTGACACTGACAACAATGTAAGTGACACTGACAACATTGTAAGTGACACTGACAACATTGTAAGTGGGCACTGACAACATTGTAAGTGACACTGACAACAATGTAAGTGACACTGACAACATTGTAAGTGACACTGACAACATTGTAAGTGACACTGACAACATTGTAAGTGACACTGACAACATTGTAAGTGACACTGCCAACACTGTAAGTGACACTGACAACATTGTAAGTGACACTGACAACATTGTAAGTGACACTGACAACAATGTAAGTGACACTGACAACATTGTAAGTGACACTGACAACATTGTAAGTGACACTGACAACATTGTAAGTGACACTGACAACATTGTAAGTGACACTGCCAACACTGTAAGTGACACTGACAACATTGTAAGTGACACTGACAACATTGTAAGTGACACTGACAACAATGTAAGTGACACTGACAACATTGTAAGTGACACTGACAACATTGTAAGTGACACTGACAACATTGTAAGTGACACTGACAACATTGTAAGTGACACTGACAACACTGTAAGTGACACTGACAACATTGTAAGTGACACTGACAACATTGTAAGTGACACTGACAACATTGTAAGTGACACTGACAACATTGTAAGTGACACTGACAACATTGTAAGTGACACTGACATCATTGTAAGTGACACTGACAACATTGTAAGTGACACTGACAACATTGTAAGTGACACTGACAACATTGTAAGTGACACTGACAACATTGTAAGTGACACTGACAACATTGTAAGTGACACTGACAACATTGTAAGTGACACTGACAACATTGTAAGTGAAAATCGTTGATATTAAAAAAAAAATAATGTTCATAGCGCTTAAGTTCAGTTTGAAAATTTTATCGTCGGGTTAAAAATCTTGTTTCGCATTTATAGATCCAGTTAAGTTCACTGAACGCGATGTTAAGTTCACTGAACGCGATGTTAAGTTCACTGAAAGCGATGTTACCTTCACTGAACGCGATGTTAAGTTCACTGGACGCGATGTTAAGCTCACTGGACGCGATATTAAGTTCACTGAATGCTATATCAAGTTCACTGAACGCGACATCAAGTTCACTGAACGCGACATCAAGTTCACTGAACGCGACATCAAGTTCACTGAACGCGACATCAAGTTCACTGAACGCGATGTCAACTTCACTGAACGCGATGTCAACTTCACTGAACGCGATGTTAAGTTCACTGAACGCAATGTTAAGTTCACTGAACGCGATGTTAAGTTCAGTGAACGCAATGTTAAGTTCAATGAACGTGAGATGAGAGATGCTGCGGTGTCTATAGACGAGCAGAACAATTGCTCTCGGCTCTTTAGCGGAAGAACAATATTTATGCTATTTGTTTAGTTGATGAGTAAGACAAATGCAACACTTGGGTATCTTCACTGTTGACTGAAACGTTGCGACAACGCAGTAGGATTCTTCAATCATAAAGAGGCAGTAGGCGTTGTGTTTTAATCACTCACATCAACATCTTAGATGCCTCAATAAGATGCCTGGAGTGAGGGCTGCCTACCTGATGGTCTCGATCTATGTAACTTGTTCTTGGAAGACACATGACTACATCTCATTCTCAATGCGTCTCATGACTCGTGTTGTTGTGGACCATTCATAAATATACATATGTAATACTGTTGAAATGATGATGATGATGATGATGATGATGATGTGTTGTCAGGAGAGCCTTCCCCTGTGTTGCCAGGAGTGTCTTTCTTTGTGTTGTCAGGAGAGCCTTCCCCTGTGTTGCCAGGAGTGTTCTTTCTTTGTGTTGTCAGGAGAGCCTTCCCCTGTGTTGCCAGGAGTGTCTTTCTTTGTGTTGTCAGGAGAGCCTTCCCCTGTGTTGCCAGGAGTGTCTTTCTTTGTGTTGTCAGGAGAGCCTTCCCCTGTGTTGCCAGGAGTGTCTTTCTTTGTGTTGTCAGGAGAGCCTTCCCCTGTGTTGCCAGGAGTGTCTTTCTTTGTGTTGTCAGGAGAGCCTTCCCCTGTGTTGCCAGAAGTGTCTTTCTCTGTGTTGTCAGGAGAGCCTTCCCCTGTGTTGCCAGAAGTGTCTTTCTTGTGTTGTCAGGAGAGCCTTCCCCTGTGTTGCCAGGAGTGTCTTTCTTGTGTTGCCAGGAGAGCCTTCCCCTGTGTTGCCAGGAGTGTCTTTCTCTGTGTTGTCAGGAGAGCCTTCCCTGTGTTGCCAGGAGTGTCTTTCTTTGTGTTGTCAGGAGAGCCTTCCCTGTGTTGCCAGAGTGTCTTTCTCTGTGTTGCCAGGAGAGCCTTCCCCTGTGTTGCCAGAAGTGTCTTTCTCTGTGTTGCCAGGAGAGCCTTCCCCTGTGTTGCCAGAAGTGTCTTTCTCTGTGTTGTCAGGAGAGCCTTCCCCTGTGTTGCCAGAAGTGTCTTTCTCTGTGTTGTCAGGAGAGCCTTCCCCTGTGTTGCCAGGAGTGTCTTTCTTTGTGTTGCCAGGAGAGCCTTCCCCTGTGTTGCCAGGAGTGTCTTTCTCTGTGTTGCCAGGAGAGCCTTCCCCTGTGTTGCCAGAAGTGTCTTTCTCTGTGTTGTCAGGAGAGCCTTCCCCTGTGTTGCCAGAAGTGTCTTTCTTGTGTTGCCAGGAGAGCCTTCCCCTGTGTTGCCAGGATGTCTTTCTTGTGTTGTCAGGAGAGCCTTCCCCTGTGTTGCCAGAAGTGTCTTTCTCTGTGTTGTCAGGAGAGCCTTCCCCTGTGTTGCCAGGAGTGTCTTTCTTTGTGTTGTCAGGAGAGCCTTCCCCTGTTTTGCCAGAAGTGTCTTTCTCTGTGTTGTCAGGAGAGCCTTCCCCTGTGTTGCCAGGAGTGTCTTTCTCTGTGTTGCCAGGAGAGCCTTCCCCTGTGTTGCCAGAAGTGTCTTTCTCTGTGTTGTCAAAAGAGCCTTCCCCTGTGTTGCCAGGAGTGTCTTTCTCTGTGTTGCCAGGAGAGCCTTCCCCTGTGTTGCCAGGAGTGTCTTTCTCTGTGTTGTCAGGAGAGCCTTCCCCTGTGTTGCCAGGAGTGTCTTTCTCTGTGTTGCCAGGAGAGCCTTCCCCTGTGTTGCCAGGAGTGTCTTTCTCTGTGTTGTCAGGAGAGCCTTCCCCTGTGTTGCCAGAAGTGTCTTTCTCTGTGTTGTCAGGAGAGCCTTCCCTGTGTTGCCAGAGTGTCTTTCTCTGTGTTGTCAGGAGAGCCTTCCCCTGTGTTGCCAGAGTGTCTTTCTCTGTGTTGTCAGGAGAGCCTTCCCCTGTGTTGCCAGGAGTGTCTTTCTTGTGTTGTCAGGAGAGCCTTCCCTGTGTTGCCAGAGAGTGTCTTTCTCTGTGTTGTCAGGAGAGCCTTCCCCTGTGTTGCCAGGAGTGTCTTTCTCTTGTGTTGTCAGGAGAGCCTTCCCCTGTGTTTGCCAGAAGTGTCTTTCTCTGTGTTGTCAGGAGAGCCTTCCCCTGTGTTGCCAGGAGTGTCTTTCTCTGTGTTGTCAGGAGAGCCTTCCCCTGTGTTGCCAGAGTGTCTTTCTCTGTGTTTGTAGGAGAGCCTTCCCCTGTGTTGCCAGGAGTGTCTTTCTTTGTGTTGTCAGGAGAGCCTTCCCCTGTGTTGCCAGAAGTGTCTTTCTCTGTGTTGTCAGGAGAGCCTTCCCCTGTGTTGCCAGGAGTGTCTTTCTCTGTGTTGCCAGGAGAGCCTTCCCCTGTGTTGCCAGAAGTGTCTTTCTCTGTGTTGTCAGGAGAGCCTTCCCCTGTGTTGCCAGGAGTGTCTTTCTCTGTGTTGCAGGAGAGCCTTCCCCTGTGTTGCCAGGAAATGTCTTTCTCTGTGTTGTCAGGAGAGCTTCCCCTGTGTTGCCAGAGTGTCTTTCTCTGTGTTGCCAGGAGAGCCTTCCCCTGTGTTGCCAGGAGTGTCTTTCTCTGTGTTGTCAGGAGAGCCTTCCCCTGTGTTGCCAGGAGTGTCTTTCTTCTGTGTTGTCAGGAGAGCCTTCCCCTGTGTTGCCAGGAGTGTCTTTTCTCTGTGTTGTCAGGAGAGCTTCCCCTGTGTTGCCAGGAGTGTCTTTCTCTGTGTTGCCAGGAGAGCCTTCCCTGTGTTGCCAGGAGTGTCTTTCTTGTGTTGTCAGGAGAGCCTTCCCCTGTGTTGCCAGGAGTGTCTTTCTCTGTGTTGTCAGGAGAGCCTTCCCCTGTGTTGCCAGGAGTGTCTGTTCTTCCCTTGTGTGTTTTTGTCAGGAGAGCCTTCCCCTGTGTTGCCAGGAGTGTCTTTCTCTGTGTTGTCAGGAGAGCCTTCCCCTGTGTTGCCAGGAGTGTCTTTCTTTGTGTTGTCAGGAGAGCCTTCCCCTGTGTTGCCAGGAGTGTCTTTCTTTGTGTTGTCAGGAGAGCCTTCCCCTGTGTTGCCAGGAGTGTCTTTCTCTGTGTTGTCAGGAGAGCCTTCCCCTGTGTTGCCAGGAGTGTCTTTCTTTGTGTTGTCAGGAGAGCCTTCCCCTGTGTTGCCAGGAGTGTCTTTCTTTGTGTTGTCAGGAGAGCCTTCCCCTGTGTTGCCAGGAATGTCTTTCTCTGTGTTGTCAGGAGAGCCTTCCCCTGTTGTTGCCAGGAGTGTCTTTCTTTGTGTTGTCAGGAGAGCCTTTCCCTGTGTTGCCAGAGGTGTCTTTCTCTGTGTTGTCAGGAGAGCCTTTCCCTGTGTTGCCAGAAGTGTCTTTCTCTGTGTTGTCAGGAGAGCCTTTCCCTGTGTTGCCAGAGGTGTCTTTCTCTGTGTTGTCAGGAGAGCCTTTCCCTGTGTTGCCAGAAGTGTCTTTCTCTGTGTTGTCAGGAGAGCCTTCCCCTGTGTTGCCAGAAGTGTCTTTCTCTGTGTTGTCAGGAGAGCCTTTCCCTGTGTTGCCAGAAGTGTCTTTCTCTGTGTTGTCAAGAGAGCCTTCCCCTGTGTTGCCAGGAAAGCCTTTCCCTGTATTGCCAGAAGAGCCTTTTCCTGTGTTGCCAGGAGAGCCTTTCCCTGTGTTGGCAGGAGAGTCTTCCTCTGTATTGCCAGGAGTGCCTTTCCTTGTGTCGCCAGGAGAGTCTTCTTATGTGTTGCCAGGAGAGCCTTTCCCTGTGTTGCCAGAAGAGTCTTCCTCTGTGTTGCCAGGAGTGCCTTTCCTTGTGTCGCCAGGAGAGTCTTCCTATGTGTTGCCAGGAGTGCCTTCCCCTGTGTTGCCAGGAGAGCCTTCCCTTGTGTTGCCAGGAGAGCCTTCTCCTGTGTCGCCAGGAAAGCCTTCGCTTGCGTTGCCAGGAGAGCCTTCCCCTGTGTTGTCAGGAGAGCCTTTCACTGTGTTGCCAAGAAAGCCTTCCCCTGTGTTGCCAGGAAAGCCTTTCCATGTGTTGCCGGGAGAGCCTTTCCCTGTGTTGCCAGGAGAGTCTTCCTATGTGTTGCCAGGAGAGCCTTTCCCTGTGTTGCCAAGAAAGCCTTCCCCTGTGTTGCCAGGAGTGTCTTTCTCTGTGATGTCAGGAGAGCCTTTCCCTGTGTTGGCAGGAGAGTCTTCCTCTGTATTGCCAGGAGAGCCTTTCCCTGTGTTGCCAGAAGAGCCTTTCCCTGTGTTGCCAGGAGAGCCTTTCCCTGTGTTGGCAGGAGAGTCTTCCTCTGTATTGCCAGGAGAGCATTTCCCTGTGTTGCCAGAAGAGTCTTCCTCTGTGTTACCAGGAGTGACTTTCCTTGTGTTGCCAGGAGAACCTTTCCCTGTGTTGCCAGGAAAGCCTTTCCCTGTGTTGCAAGGAATGCCTTTCCATGTGTTGCCATTGGAGTCTTCCTCTGTGTTGCCAGGAGAGCCTTTCCCTGTGTTGCCAGGAGAGCCTTTCCCTGTGTTACCAGGAGAGCCTTCGCCTGTGTTGCCAGGAGAGTCTTCCTCTGTGTTGCCAGGAGAGCCTTTCCCTGTGTTACCAGGAGAGCCTTCGACTGTGTTGCCAGGAGAGTCTTCCTCTGTGTTGCCAGGAGAGCCTTTCCTTGTGTTTCCAGGAAAACCTTTACCTGTGTTGCCAGGAGAGCCTTTCCTTGTGTTGCCAGGAAAGCCTTTCCTTCTGTTGCCAGGAGAGCCTTTCCCTGTGTTGCCAGGTAAGCCTTTCCCTGTGTTGCCAGGAGAGTCTTCCTCTGTGTTGCCAGGAGAGCCTTTCCTTGTCTTTCCAGGAAAACCTTTACCTGCGTTGCCAGGAGAGTCTTTCCTTGTGTTGCCAGGGACCTTTTCCTGTGTTGCCGGGGAGGGCCTTTCTCTGTGTTGCCAGGAAAGCCTTTCCTTGTGTTGCCAGGAGAGTCTTCCTCTGTGTTGCCAGGAGAGCCTTTCCTTGTGTTGCCAGGGAAGCCTTTACCTGTGTTGCCAGGAGAGCCTTTCCCTGTGTCGCCAGGAAAGCCTTTCCCTGTGTTGCCAGGAAAGCCTTTCCCTGTGTTGCCAGGAGAGTCTTCCTCTCTGTTGCCAGAAGAGCTTTTCCCTGTGTTGCCAGGAGAGCCTTTCCCTGTATTGCCAGGAGAGCCTTTCCCTGTGTTGCCAGGAGAGCCTTTCCCTGTGTTGCCAGGAGAGCCTTTCCCTGTGTTGCCAGGAGAGCCTTTCCCTGTGTTGCCAGGAGAGCCTTTCCCTGTGTTACCAGGAGAGCCTTTCTATGTGTTGCCAGGAGAGCCTTTCCTTGTGTTTCCAGGAAAACCTTTACCTGTGTTGCCAGGAGAGCCTTTCCTTGTGTTGCCAGGAAAGCCTTTCCTTGTGTTGCCAGGAGAGCCTTTCCCTGTGTTGCCAGGTAAGCCTTTCCCTGTGTTGCCAGGAGAGTCTTCCTCTGTGTTGCCAGGAGAGCCTTTCCTTGTCTTTCCAGGAAAACCTTTACCTGCGTTGCCAGGAGAGTCTTTCCTTGTGTTGCCAGGAGAGCCTTTTCCTGTGTTGCCAGGAGGGCCTTTCTCTGTGTTGCCAGGAAAGCCTTTCCTTGTGTTGCCAGGAGAGTCTTCCTCTGTGTTGCCAGGAGAGCCTTTCCTTGTGTTGCCAGGGAAGCCTTTACCTGTGTTGCCAGGAGAGCCTTTCCCTGTGTCGCCAGGAAAGCCTTTCCCTGTGTTGCCAGGAAAGCCTTTCTTTGTGTTGCCAGGAGAGTCTTCCTCTCTGTTGCCAGGAGAGCTTTTCCCTGTGTTGCCAGGAGAGCCTTTCCCTGTATTGCCAGGAGAGCCTTTCCCTGTGTTGCCAGGAGAGCCTTTCCCTGTGTTGCCAGGAGAGCCTTTCCCTGTGTTGCCAGGAGAGCCTTTCCCTGTGTTGCCAGGAGAGCCTTTCCCTGTGTTACCAGGAGAGCCTTTCTATGTGTTGCCAGGAGAGCCTTTCCCTGTGTGGCCAGGACAGTCTTCCTCTGTGTTGCCAGGCGAGCCTTTCCCTGTGTTGCCAGGAGAGCCTTTCCCTGTGTTGCCAGGAAAGCCTTTCCCTGTGTTGCCAGGAGAGCCTTTCCCTGTGTTGCTAGGAGAACCTTTCCCTGTGTTGCCAGGAGAGCCTTTCCCTGTGTTGCCAGGAGAGCCTTTCCCTGTGTTGCCAGGAGAGCCTTTCCTGTGTTGCCAGGAGAGCCTTTCCCTGTGTTGCCAGGAGAGCCTTTCCCTGTGTTGCCAGGACAGCCTTTCCCTGTGTTGCCAGGAGAGCCTTTCCCTGTGTTGCCAGGAGAGCCTTTCCTGTGTTGCCAGGAGAGCCTTTCCCTGTGTTGCCAGGAGAGCCTTTCCCTGTGTTGCCAGGAGAGCCTTTCCCTGTGTTGCCAGGAGAGCCTTTCCCTGTGTTGCCAGGAGAGCCTTTCCCTGTGTTGCCAGGAGAGCCTTTCCCTGTGTTGCCAGGAGAGCCTTTCCCTGTGTTGCCAGGAGAGCCTTTCCCTGTGTTGCCAGGAGAGTCTTCCTCTGTGTTGCCAGGCGAGCCTTTCCCTGTGTTGCCAGGAGAGCCTTTCCCTGTGTTGCCAGGAAAGCCTTTCCCTGTGTTGCCAGGAGAGCCTTTCCCTGTGTTGCCAGGAGAACCTTTCCCTGTGTTACCAGGAGAGCCTTTCCCTGTGTTGCCAGGAGAGCCTTTCCCTGTGTTGCCAGGAGAGCCTTTCCCTGTGTTGCCAGGAGAGCCTTTCCCTGTGTTGCCAGGAGATCCTTTCCCTGTGTTGCCAGGAGAGCCTTTCCCTGTGTTGCCAGGAGAGCCTTTCCCTGTGTTGCCAGGAGAGCCTTTCCCTGTGTTGCCAGGAGAGCCTTTCCCTGTGTTGCCAGGAGAGCCTTTCCCTGTGTTGCCAGGAGAGTCTTCCTCTGTGTTGCAGGCGAGCCTTTCCCTGTGTTGCCAGGAGAGCCTTTCCCTGTGTTGCCAGGAAAGCCTTTCCCTGTGTTTGCCAGGAGAGCCTTTCCCTGTGTTTTCCAGGAGAAACCTTTCCTGTGTTACCAGGAGAGCCTTTCCCTGTGTTGCCAGGAGAGCCTTTCCCTGTGTTGCCAGGAGAGCCTTTCCCTGTGTTGCCAGGAGAGCCTTTCCCTGTGTTGCCAGGAGATCCTTTCCCTGTGTTGCCAGGAGAGCTTTCCCTGTGTTGCCAGGAGATCCTTTCCCTGTGTTGCCAGGAGAGCCTTTCCCTGTGTTGCCAGGAGAGCCTTTCCCTGTGTTGCCAGGAGAGCCTTTCCCTGTGTTGCCAGGAGAGCCTTTCCCTGTGTTGCCAGGAGAGCCTTTCCTGTGTTGCCAGGAGAGCCTTTCCCTGTGTTGCCAGGAGAGCCTTTCCCTGTGTTTCCAGGAGAGCCTTTCCCTGTGTTGCCAGGAGAGCCTTTCCCTGTGTTGCCAGGAGAGCCTTTCCCTGTGTTGCCAGGAGAGCCTTTCCCTGTGTTGCCAGGAGAGCCTTTCCCTGTGTTGCCAGGAGAGCCTTTCCCTGTGTTGCCAGGAGAGCCTTTCCCTGTGTTGCCAGGAGAGCCTTTCCCTGTGTTGCCAGGAGAGCCTTTCCCTGTGTTGCCAGGAGAGCCTTTCCCTGTGTTGCCAGGAGAGCCTTTCCCTGTTGTGCCAGGAGAGCCTTTCCCTGTGTTTCCAGGAGAGCCTTTCCCTGTGTTGCCAGGAGAGCCTTTCCCTGTGTTTCCAGGAGAGCCTTTCCCTGTGTTGCCAGGAGAGCCTTTCCCTGTGTTGCCAGGAGAGCCTTTCCCTGTGTTTCCAGGAGAGCCTTTCCCTGTGTTGCCAGGAGAGCCTTTCCCTGTGTTGCCAGGAGAGCCTTTCCCTGTGTTGCCAGGAGAGCCTTTCCCTGTGTTGCCAGGAGAGCCTTTCCCTGTATTGCCAGGAGAGCCTTTCCCTGTGTTGCCAGGAGAGCCTTTCCCTGTGTTGCCAGGAGAGCCTTTCCCTGTGTTGCCAGGAGAGCCTTTCCCTGTGTTGCCAGGAGAGCCTTTCCCTGTGTTACCAGGAGAGCCTTTCTATGTGTTGCCAGGAGAGCCTTTCCCTGTGTTGCCAGGACAGTCTTCCTCTGTGTTGCCAGGCGAGCCTTTCCCTGTGTTGCCAGGAGAGCCTTTCCCTGTGTTGCCAGGAAAGCCTTTCCCTGTGTTGCCAGGAGAGCCTTTCCCTGTGTTGCTAGGAGAACCTTTCCCTGTGTTGCCAGGAGAGCCTTTCCCTGTGTTGCCAGGAGAGCCTTTCCCTGTGTTGCCAGGAGAGCCTTTCCCTGTGTTGCCAGGAGAGCCTTTCCCTGTGTTGCCAGGAGAGCCTTTCCCTGTGTTGCCAGGACAGCCTTTCCCTGTGTTGCCAGGAGAGCCTTTCCCTCTGTTGCCAGGAGAGCCTTTCCCTGTGTTGCCAGGAGAGCCTTTCCCTGTGTTGCCAGGAGAGCCTTTCCCTGTGTTGCCAGGAGAGCCTTTCCCTGTGTTGCCAGGAGAGCCTTTCCCTGTGTTGCCAGGAGAGCCTTTCCCTGTGTTGCCAGGAGAGCCTTTCCCTGTGTTGCCAGGAGAGCCTTTCCCTGTGTTGCCAGGAGAGCCTTTCCCTGTGTTGCCAGGAGAGTCTTCCTCTGTGTTGCCAGGCGAGCCTTTCCCTGTGTTGCCAGGAGAGCCTTTCCCTGTGTTGCCAGGAAAGCCTTTCCCTGTGTTGCCAGGAGAGCCTTTCCCTGTGTTGCCAGGAGAACCTTTCCCTGTGTTACCAGGAGAGCCTTTCCCTGTGTTGCCAGGAGAGCCTTTCCCTGTGTTGCCAGGAGAGCCTTTCCCTGTGTTGCCAGGAGAGCCTTTCCCTGTGTTGCCAGGAGATCCTTTCCCTGTGTTGCCAGGAGAGCCTTTCCCTGTGTTGCCAGGAGATCCTTTCCCTGTGTTGCCAGGAGAGCCTTTCCCTGTGTTGCCAGGAGAGCCTTTCCCTGTGTTGCCAGGAGAGCCTTTCCCTGTGTTGCCAGGAGAGCCTTTCCCTGTGTTGCCAGGAGAGCCTTTCCCTGTGTTGCCAGGAGAGCCTTTCCCTGTGTTGCCAGGAGAGCCTTTCCCTGTGTTGCCAGGAGAGCCTTTCCCCGTGTTGCCAGGAGAGCCTTTCCCTGTGTTGCCAGGAGAGCCTTTCCCTGTGTTGCCAGGAGAGCCTTTCCCTGTGTTGCCAGGAGAGCCTTTCCCTGTGTTGCCAGGAGAGCCTTTCCCTGTGTTGCCAGGAGAGCCTTTCCCTGTGTTTTCCAGGAGAGCCTTTCCCTGTGTTGCCAGGAGAGCCTTTCCCTGTGTTGCCAGGAGAGCCTTTCCCTGTGTTGCCAGGAGAGCCTTTCCCTGTGTTGCCAGGAGAGCCTTTCCCTGTGTTTCCAGGAGAGCCTTTCCTGTGTTGCAGGAGAGCCTTTCCCTGTGTTTCCAGGAGAGCCTTTCCCTGTGTTGCCAGGAGAGCCTTTCCCTGTGTTGCCAGGGAGCCTTTCCCTGTGTTTCCAGGAGAGCCTTTCCCTGTGTTGCCAGGAGAGCCTTTCCCTTGTTGCCAGGAGAGCCTTTCCTGTGTTGCCAGGAGAGCCTTTCCTGTGTTGCCAGGAGAGCCTTTCCCTGTGTTGCCAGGAGAGCCTTTCCCTGTGTTGCCAGGAGAGCCTTTCCCTGTGTTGCCAGGAGAGCCTTTCCCTGTGTTGCCAGGAGAGCCTTTCCCTGTGTTGCCAGGAGAGCCTTTCCCTGTGTTGCCAGGAGTGCCTTTCCCTGTGTTGCCAGGAGAGCCTTTCCCCGTGTTGCCAGGAGAGCCTTTCCCTGTGTTGCCAGGAGAGCCTTTCCCTGTGTTGCCAGGAGAGCCTTTCCCTGTGTTGCCAGGAGAGCCTTTCCTGTGTTGCCAGGAGAGCCTTTCTCTGTGTTGCCAGGAGAGCCTTTCCCTGTGTTGCCAGGAGAGCCTTTCCCTGTGTTGCCAGGAGAGCCTTTCCCTGTGTTGCCAGGAGAGCCTTTCCCTGTGTTGCCAGGAGAGCCTTTCCCTGTGTTGCCAGGAGAGCCTTTCCCTGTGTTGCCAGAGAGCCTTCCCTGTTGCCAGGAGAGCCTTTCCCTGTGTTGCCAGGAGAGCTTTCCCTGTGTTGCCAGGAGAGCCTTTCCCTGTGTTGCCAGGAGAGCCTTTCCCTGTGTTGCCAGGAGAGCCTTTCCCTGTGTTGCCAGGAGAGCCTTTCCCTGTGTTGCCAGGAGAGCCTTTCCCTGTGTTGCCAGGAGAGCCTTTCCCTGTGTTGCCAGGAGAGCCTTTCCCTGTGTTGCCAGGAGAGCCTTTCCCTGTGTTGCCAGGAGAGCCTTTCCCTGTGTTGCCAGGAGAGCCTTTCCCTGTGTTGCCAGGAGAGCCTTTCCCTGTGTTGCCAGGAGAGCCTTTCCCTGTGTTGCCAGGAGAGCCTTTCCCTGTGTTGCCAGGAGAGCCTTTCCCTGTGTTGCCAGGAGAGCCTTTCCCTATGTTGCCAGGAGAGCCTTTCCCTATGTTGCCAGGAGAGCCTTTCCCTGTGTTGCCAGGCGAGCCTTTCCCTATTTTGCCAGGAGAGCCTTCTCCGTCAGTTGCTTCACTGAGCTCCTCTCTACGTATATACTTTATTGTTGTTCATTTCTGTTTTGTTAGGGTTATTGTTATTCTAGTGTTTTATACTAATAACCCGCACAAACGAGAGAGAGAGGCTTATGACGACGTTACTGACCAAAGTGGACCGAAACGTCGTCATAAGCTCCGTCTTATGTGGGTGTTATTTGTGTATTGTTCCAGTCACGGTATTGTTCCATGTTGTTCTTTCTAGTGCTTTTATTTATTATAGTTTAACTGCTTGTGTCAGTTTGTATTAGTGAGTTAGCTCAGGTGACAGCATCGTTCCCTTAAGTTAGTTTTAAGAGTCAGCCACCTGTTTGATATAGTTTTATGCAACTTACTGGTGAAGCAGGAAACTCACTTTTATGTTCAGTATTATCCCACCCCATAGATCTATCTCTTTCCTTTGTCGTGCGGGTATCGCAAAGTCTATATATGAGGAACAGCCTCTCACTGCTTGCTTCAGGATTCATCGTGTCTGATATTATTTTAGCAGTACTAGTCGTCCACCTCTGACCATTTTCGACAATACACCTTCCTTCTCTCAAGCCGGACATCTGCAATCCAATTGCTTGTTCATACAGCGAACTAGACACCGTCCTCACCTGCTGGCTTCTTACCAACACCCCAAATCCTTTTTCTATATCCACCATCAATCCGGGTCATTATATTTCCGCTGGTTCTAGTATGGATACACAGGTGACTGTTTGAACTTACGTGATAATTTGTTATATATATTTTTTTGTTTGAGCTTATTATATATTCTTTATTTTTTTACTTTCTTTGATAGAAAAGTTGGGTTGATTTATTCGATACCTCAATCCCGTATTTGCGTTTCTGAAAAAAATATTTAAAATATAAGAAAAAAAAGAAAAAAAGAAAATCATAATAATAATAATAATAATAATAATAATAATAATGAAAATCAAAATGATAACAATACATAATAACAATAATAATAATAGTAATAATGATTATAGTAATAATAATAATAGTAATAATAATAATAATATACAGCAGCCTAAACTGTGTGATATTACAGTAGTCTAAACTGTCTGATAATACAGCCACCTAAACTGTGTGATTATATAACAGTGTAAAACTGTGCAACTATCAGAAATTGCAGATTGCTTTAGCAATAACTGAGAAGTAATGTTGGAATCACAGTACACAGTTTTAAGGTTAGGTACGACTGGGTTCATTAAGCAGAAAAGTAGCAATATTCTCACTATGCTTCTCTGAGAGAGGGTTAAATTGATTCTTGACCTCGACAATGAAGCAAAAGGCAGCAGCGACGAGAGTGCCAGTATCAGCAGAAGCAGGAACAGGCAGCATCAGCAGCAACAGTAGTAGCACCATTACCAGCACCACTACCGACTTCAACAACAATAAAACAATCAGGAACATCAGCATCACCAGGAAAAGAAACAGTATCAAACACTGCATTGCAAGCAGCAGTAGCAATATTAACAGCACCAAACAGCATTAGTAGCAGCAACAACAAAGGCAGCAGCAGCAATATTAACAGCACCAAACAGCATTAGTAGCAGCAACAACAAAGGCAGCAGCAGCAATATTAACTAAACCAAACAGCACTAGTAGCAGTAACAACAAAAATAACAGCAATGGTAACAGCATTAGCAACAGCAGCAGCAGAAGCAACAACAGCAACAACAGCAACAACACCTACATCATGAGCAACAACAGTGTCAATAATACTAGCAGAATCAGCACAATCATGGGCAATACTAGCAGAAACAACACAGTAACAATAGCTGCAGAAGCAGGATCATCAGCAGTATACCAGCACCTGCTTAAGAAACAATAGTAAAACTAGCTGCAGCACAAACTGCATCGACAGTAACAGCAGCATCATAAACAGAAGCAGATGCAACAGTAGAAAACAACACCAGGATCCCCAGAAGTATTAGAAATATTCACAGCAGGAAAAGTATCATCAATAGAAGCAGTATCTGTAACAACAGCTGCAACAGCAGCATTGGGGTCAGCATCAGTAACAGCAACAACAGCAGAAGCATCAGCAGCATCTGTAACAGTAGCAAGAACAGCAGTATTAGAAAGGGCAGTAACAGCATGTGCCGTAAATAAAACAATAGCAGTAGCTACAAGGGCATAACTAGTAGAAAAAGCAGCAATAGCAACATACACAGCAGCACTAGCAGAAACAGCAGCACTAGCCGCAGCATTACTAGCAATAATCAACAACTTTCTATAATGGACGATAAAGGAAAATACAAAGAATATAAGATAAACTCAAGCAAGAGCAGTCTCGTGAAATTCATGTAGCGTTTACGACCAAGATCCGACCAAAAACTCTCTCTAAAATATGTGGAAGCGCAAGACTACCCAGCGCTGCTAAAACCGGGAAACCAATACCAATTTTGAAAACGGCAAATAGATAATGGAAGACGAGGATCCCTGACATTGCCTCCACATAAACATCAATGTACATTCATTGGAAAAAGTCCGTTCTTTACCAGCAGGAAACAAAGAACGAAGAAAGGCGTTCTTCCAGTGGTACTGGAGTACACTGCGGAACGCTGGAGCAAATCCTTCCAGAGAAATTTGTGTGATTGGATGATTGGGCCACAATAAAGGACACATTACAGATGGCGGCTGAACGGAACTCTTCTTGGATATAAACCTTAAAACAATGGAGAGCAGAGGATAAATGCACGAGCTAATGGACATATCGAAGGCAGAGGAGATCAAAGCTAAAGGAAATCGAATCTAATTGTGATCAAGCAAATAGTGATTTGAATAAGACATTGAAACCAAGAAAGACATTGAAACTAATGAAGGTATTAGAACCAAAAACAAGGATAGAAGACGACAATGATATTTGAAAACATCTCAAGTATAACTGCGGTTAACAGCGTTTTTCATTTTCCAATTTATTTAATGGAATAAAAGTCAGAGAACACTAGCAAGAATAAATTAAAATAAGCTGTACATTTAGGGATGAGAGTTTAGACATCGTCTCAGCTTTCCTTATCTGTATGTTATCTGTATGTTAGTTTAGAAATTATCCTTATAGAACTTTTTATGGGGATACAGAGAAACTAGGTAAAAGAAATGTAAGATTTCATACCTGCTCACAACGTTAAAGAATAATTTTTTGACGTCTAAAGAAAAGTATTTGGAAGCTGGTTATTTGTAAGAGTCAAGATGGGGTTGGAGGTATTTGCAACATTACGGGGGTTGATCGTCTTCTTGGTGCAGCTATTTGTGTCCACAATGACGACCCTCCCACCCATATCAACGCCGGAGATTCTTATTAAATAACATCCGCTAACTGCGTTAGAGCTGAGATATACTGTCTTGGGAGTTGAGATGCGGTATGGTCCATAGTATACCCCCTTTTGGAAATGGTAGTCTTGAAAGTGGGAGCTCTTCGTTATGTTTTCAAAACTGTGGTTTGATATGGATACCCGTGTGGCTTCTGTTTTAAGTGTAGTAAGGACTCTATTAGATATGTTTAATATTAATATTAATATTAATAGGTGTGTAAGGACTGGAAATATGATAGCATGGTGGTAGTTTGTTAGGCGTTATGCTTGTTTTTGAATCGTTACCAATACTCCCCTCCTCTCCTCTCCCCTCTCCATCTGGTGGAAGTTGATGTGTGTCCCTCCGACCAGTTGACAGTCCCTTGACTTTCGTCTCCCATCAAGTCTGTATCTAATCCACTCCTGTTTATTAAGATATTTTGTTTTGTTTAATTAAGTTTAAACAAGAGCTTCAATCTTGTTTCGGTTTATATTCTGGTAATTCAACCTGACCTAGTTTGGACATTCTAAGAATAACCTAAACATTTTTGTGCTCACCATTTCTTTTAAAGGCAGTACGCCTATCATGTGATTTCTTGAACGGTTTGTAACTTTGTTTCTTTTTGTTTTAATTGATTATCGGCTAGGGTCATCTAACACAGCAAGATAAGAAGGGCAGTAAAGATCTAGCTCAAGATTATAGACTTAATCTGGCATCAGTACCTAAACTGGTCCCCTTCCTCTCGTAACTAACACGCAATCATCCATATACCATCCTGAAGCCGTTCCCCAGTTGTCACCCCACTGACTGACGGGTTGTCAGAGGATCCCGGTAACTCGGTTCTTCAAAACATCTACTCATACTGGAGGTCACTCTCAATTTTCTTCACGTGTCACAACAGTCACGTCCACTATTTATTTACATATTTAAATTTTATTCTTTGCTTCAGGGATAATATTTATGTTTAAGTGTTTATAGTCAATACAAATTTTACACATTGTAAATAAAATTGTTTATATTATGTTATCAATGATTTTTTTATTTCTTTTCATTTCCATAAGGAGGAATCGGCCTTACCAATTACTCTTTGATGCACTGTATACCCTTGTAGGTTTAGCGCTTTTTTATTGTAATAATAATTACTCTAGTGAGCCTTCACGAGGTGGAGGGAGAGGAGAAGGAACAAGAAGAGAAGAAATGCGAGGAGGGGAAAGAGATTGAGAAGGAAGACGAGGAAATGGAGGAACAGCAGCAGCAAGACAAGGAAAAGGAGCAGGACAAGGACAAGGATGAATACGTGAAGGAGGAGGAAGAGAAGGGAGAGAAGAGGATGAAGTGCATGTGCTCCACACAAAGGTCTAGCAGCTGTTTGCTACACACGAAGAAACTTAAGGTTCCAACTTCTTCCTCCGAGTTTCCCACAAACATTTTTTAGATCCAGCCTCCTCCTTTCTTCCCTACATACCTAGGAAACTTCCTGCTTTCCTCACTGATCCCGTAGTTACAGCCTTCACTGTGTTACGCACAAATATCTTGTAGCTCCTTCTTCCTCCTTCCCTGTTATTTACAAAGATATTACAGAAGACTATTTTGTCCCAGCTACACACTTTTATGTAGCGGCCTCCTCCTCCTCCTCCTCTGTACTACATATAAAGATCTTGTAGTTACTCCCTACTTCTCTCTTCAGACAGTATTCTTTCTGTAGGTCCAGCCTCCTCTCTGCTACGCAGAAAGTTCTATTATTTCCTCCCTTCTCTATTCTACATAAAAAGATCTTGAATTTTCAGGTTTCTCTCTGGTACGACTCACGAAATCGTAATGACACGATTGCGAACAAATCATACCACGGGTGGGGATAGAACCCGCGATCAGAGAGTCTCAAAACTCCAGACCGTCGCGTTAGCCACTGGACCAGCTAGCCGCAATAAGATTCGTCCAACTAGGTATATTTCTACACCATAGGAAGGTTAGCATAGGCACCACTCTGACCACAAATGCAAGTTTTTACAGATGAATCTCCAGCTAGCGTGACCGTGACGATCTCTAGCTCAAGTCCCCTCAAAGCAGTCAACATGACTCACGAAATCGTAATGATACGACTGCAAACAAACCATACTATGGGCGGGGATAGAACCCGCGATCAGTCTCAAAACTCCAGACCGTCGCGTTAGCCACTGGACCAGCTAGCGACGGTCTGGAGTTTTGAGACTCTGATCGCGGGTTCTATCCCCGCCCGTGGTATGGTTTGGTCTTTTCTCTCTGGTATTCTAAAATGTTACTGTTCCAGTCTCTGCCTCTCCTACAAAGATTTAGAAGTTCCAGTCTCGTCTCTTCTATACATGAGGACCTAGTTTCTGCCTCCTTTTCTCTGACACAGAAAGATTTCGTAGTTCCATCCTACTACTCTCTGCTACACACAGATCTTTTAGTATCAGCTTCCTCTTAAGTTCTATCCTGCTCCTTTACCCTACATACGAAGGTCTAGTTAAAGCCTCTTAACTGTTACAAAGTGATCTTGGAATTCCAGTCTCCTCCTTTGCTTTATATAGTAAGATCATGTTGCAGCCTCCATGACTTTGCAATACAAAGTTCTTGTACGAACAGCCTTCACTTCTCTGCACACAGTGAATTTTATAGTACTTTCCGCCTTCTCTTTGCTACTTAATAATCGTGTAGCTCAAGCCCCCTCTCAGTTATACATAAAGATCTTTTAGTTCCAGCATCCTCCTCCTCTTTGCTACAAAGAAATTATATTTTGCTCAGCGCTGCTACTCGGTAGTACACACAAAGTTCTTGAAGTTCAAGCATTTCCTTTGTGCTACATATAAAGTTCTTGAAGTTCCAGCCTCAGATTCTCTGCTACACAAAAAGTTTTATGTAGTTCCAGCCGTTGTACACAATGGTCCAGTGGGTCCTGCTTTCTCTTCCTACACACACAGTTCTTGCTGCCGCCTCATCTTTGATATACACAAATATCTTGTAGTTCCTGCAAATTAGTGATATTGAGGGTCCAGCCTCCTCTCTTCTACAATAATCCTGTTCCACTTCCTTCCACTCTGCTGTACATCTTGTAGTTTCAGCGTCCTCTTCTTGTCCTCGTACAGAATTCTTGTAGTTCCAGACTCCTTAGTGTTTAAGTTTCACACTCATAGATTTTGGTGTTTTCAGCTTTCAAATTTACTTTCAACATCTGTATGAAAATTTATAATAGTTGTTGATGAATTGAAACTGTTATTCAGTAAATTACATTAATGGAAAAATTCCCGTCTTCTCTGAGGGACACTGTCTTCAATGGGGGAACTAACCTGGATATTTTTATACTTTTGTTAATACCGAACAATCCAGTCTCCAGGTTACGAATTCTCTGCTTAATATTGACTCTACAATAAGCTTTCTATCATAGTAGCATCACAAGCCTCTTGCTGCAATATTGAAAAAGCCATGAAAATGTAGTTAACATTATACTCTGGTGCATTTTCCATTTTGCATTCGTGACTAAAATTGTCTTTATAGAGTCCTCAGTGCACCGTCCAACATTTTACTTTCTTCTTTTCTATGGTTTACCTCACCATTCACAGACTCCTTCTCTGGCCGGGTCACTTCCACTCCCACTCCAAATACAGTAACTTCCTCCATACCTTCCCTGCAATCTGATCTACATTTTTTATTTGCCTAGAAATTACATTGCGTCCACTACCTTCATCTTCCCTAAGTTCACATTTATTTTTCCTTCTTTTACATGCACTCTGAAATTCCAAAACAAAACCTTTGCAACTCCTTTACTAACTCCTCCAAAGAACCATGAACTCAATGAAGAGCATCTTTGACAACTCCCACTATTCATCCAATTTGTTATCTTCTATTATCACACCTATCACATCACTTGTATTCACCCCGGTTAATAAAATAATTTCTTTAGCAACCACAGTTACATCTCTTATCCTTGTCTAAGGCCTACTTTTGCTGTAAAATAATCCTCCTTTCTCCAACATGCCATAACCTAAGCCTTACAATCACCATAAAAGCTCTCTACTCCTTAAGGTAATTTGCTATCTATTCCATTAAATTGCATCATCTGCTACATTACTCTCCTATCCACCCTATCATATGCATTTTCTAAATTCATAAATGAGAAAATAATTCTTAACTTTATCTAAAATACTGTTCACCTAAATGCATTAATGTAAACAACTGGTGTACGCATATGTTCCCTTCCTAATTCCTCCCCAATATTCCTTACTCCTCGTTTCTCTGCAATCCTACTTGCTGCCTTATCCTTGATTCTTTCAATAATTAATGTTTCCACCCCAATATTTCTTACTCTCACTTTCGTCCCCGTTTCTTACCTGGAGTTTACCTGGAGTGAGTTCCGGGGGTCAACGCCCCCGCGGCCCGGTCTGTGACCAGGCCTCCTTAGGTCAGTGTCCCAGGATGCGACCCACACCAGTCGACTAACACCCAGGTACCCATTTTACTGATGGGGAACATAGACAACAGGTGGAAAGAAACACGTCCAATGTTTCTACTCTGGCTGGGAATCGAACCCAGGCCCTCACCGTGTGAAGCGAGAGCGTTAACCACCAGGCCACCAGGAACTATACATACTCTCTACCGGTTTTTAGATGCCTTTACTTCTTTCATGTAAATTCTAAATTATATACCTTGCTTCACTGACAGGGATACAAGGTATATAATGCATATTTTCATATAACTTTATATTGTCAATCATTTCATTGATTGGCTACCAGCACTTGAAAACTACCTGCCTACTCGTTAGGCAGTTTTTTGAGGAACTGTCTATGGAGTAGCTATGACAAGTCACATGATCACACCTGATGTCGTAGCTCCTCTTGGGAAGAACATCTCTCTTGTTTCTCTGGTAGTAGCATGCTTATTCTGCTCTCATCCTTTGTGAGTTAGACTCTGTTTTTGGTAGAGTATGTCGTCGTTGGAGAGCAGAGACATACTTCTTATAACTGTTCACATAGCATTATTTAGACTCGGTGATATTTGACGTTCTGTATATTTATGGTCATGAGTTAAGCTTCTGACCTACATTTGTTCTGGCATCTACGAACTGCCGTAGTCATTAATAGGGGAGTTTCATGCCTTTGTGTACGATCTGCCTATGGTTCACAGTTATGTTCGTTTTTTTTTGTCTCCTTGCATAACGTTGTGCTGTTCACTGGTTGAAATGATACAATATTTTAGGACATGCTGTTAGTCATGATTTAAGTCTAAGTAGAGTCGAGTCTTACAGAGAAATGATTATTGACTCTGGGGGTCAATTGATACTTTTGTTTCTGACTGATAAGTGAGGTTAGGGGGACTACAACATCTGCCAAGTATCTGTAGAAATGCTGTAGGGATTTCCTGTCATGTGGTACTGGGTAATTCTTAACGACAAGATTTTTAGCAACTTTAAGGGCCACTTTATTACTACCTACTTCATGGCCCAAAAAAGTAATAGTAGCATGGCCAATGGATGACTTAGATTTAGATTTAATCGCTTTTAGTTCCTCCTGCCTCTCCTGGATTCTGTGTGAATTCTTTAACATAAGCTCGCTTCTTTCCACTTCCCTGGTCAGCGTTTCCTTCCGTGTATCAGATAATCTAGTGATCTTGAGGAGCTCAGTGATTCTTCGTAGTCTTCTGTAGAGGGAACGTCTTTCTCCAGTTCACATTTTTTTTTTCTTAGGGGAATATGACTTGAACATAATTCAACCGCCAGGAAGTTGATCCTCTTAGTGCTTGGTTCCATGTTATTTAAGATACCTTCCCAACATGTTTCATTTAAGACATGATTCACCTGGTCCCAGCTGATGTTTTTGTTGTTGAAGTTTAATTTAGTGAAGACACCTTCATAGCTGCGTGTATTTTGCTGGACAGAGCCACTGTGCGTGTAAGTCGATTAGAATACGATCGGAATTAATCGTTTTTGATACTATTATGTTCCTTACCTGGTCCTCATTATTTGTGAAAATAAGGTCAAGTGTGTTTTCGAATCTAGTTGACTCCACTGTCTACTGATTTAGGGTGTGTTTATTGCAGAGATTTATCAGCTCATGTATGTGTGACTTTTCATCTGTGCTACCTCCAGGGATTGATTCTGCTATAAAATTATTTACTACATTCTTCCATTCTGTATGCCTTAAATTGAAGTCACCAAGCAGCAAGATGTTGGGGAATGGAGCTGGAAGGCTTTCCAGACAGTAGTCGATTTTCAGTAGCTGTTCCTTGAACTGTAGTTCAAGATTTTGCCTCTGGATCTTTACTAGAACGTCAACTATAATGTTTCCCCCAAGCACAGAATTTGCACTATTTTGCTTTTGGTTGGGTAGAATTAGTGGTAGATTTGTTCAAAGACTGCTCTACAATTTTCAGTAGCCAACCCAGAGCTAACATCATCTGTTTCCAGGAGACCAACATTTTCCCCAGAAGTAGACTCTTCCTTTACTACATCTGTAACGTGGTCTATGGTTTTGCGTTATGGTGGTTGTATCTTTAAGGTTTTAGTGGTGACTGTGTTATTCTTTAGCAGAGTCTGGATTAACACTAGGGCTGGGGACTGAATCTGGGTTAGCTCTATTGGTAGGGGTTGGGCTAGCTGATGTTTTTGTTGTTTCCAGTATTTTTTTTTTTCAGTATGGGCATTTTATATTTAAAATTTTTTCTCCTCTCCCTTTCTATGTTTTATATATCTTGGGTAGACTATCCAAGAGTTCCTCTTTTTTTTCTTGCTTGTTATTTATTATCCTCCTGAGTACTTTCCGGATACATGTCCAAAGTTCCATATCTTTATTGGAAATCCAAAAGAACCTTGCTAGTTGGATGTCAGTTTTAGAGGCAATGTTTACTCTTGTGCATGAGATATGATGCTTGGAAAAGCACAGGTTGCAAGTGATCCAGGATTTTCTTCAAAGGACCTTTTTACATGTCCCACAGGTATATCGTACTGACATCGTGCCCGTATACTAAAATCTGCATGCCAAGAAGAAATCTGATTTCCATTTTACCTTTCTGCTCTACACTGGATATTTAAGGGTGATAGTAATAGGGTATGTGAGATGTATTCAAATAACCGTAGCTTTCTACCTATCACAAATATTTATGTGTATAACATCACAGACTTTTCCGATTTGGGTACATTTCTCTATCTCCACACATACACAAAACAAACGCATGATTTCTTGCTAAGATTTGTATATCGTGGTGTGTGGATAAGATAGGTGACACCTGGTGTGCAGCATGTAATAACCTGGTAATCTGTTTTGTACGAGATGAACCTTCAGGAAGCAGCAACACTGTAGGGGAATTAGTTTAAATCTTACCGCAATACAGTTAACTCTTATGTACTGTAATGAACTCGCATCTACCATATTATATCTCCATAAACTTCAGTGCATGTACTCCCTTGTACTTGTGTTTAATCTCACGATTTTTTTTTTTGTAATATGTAAGCTAATATACTTTTATTTTCTCCCGTATACCTCAGTGCATTCTGTGTGCTCCTGTGCGCTTGTATGCAGTATGTCATGTACACTCACGCATTCCTTAGTACTCCTAGTTATTTCCGTGTTCGACTCTGTATCTTGTTGTACTCACACGTATTTTAGTGCAGTCTCGTGTACACCTGTGTTGGCATGTATTCTCTTGTACAATTGTGTGCTCTGTATCTTATGGTACCCCAGTGTACCATGTATACTGATGTAGTCCTATGGTTTCACAAGTACCCCATGTGTTTCAAATTTTCTCACATGCGTCCCATGTACTCAAACATACTCGAATTTGTCCCCATACATTCTTATAAACCTTTATGCACTGATACGTACTCCCACGAACGTACTCTCCTGTTGTACAAAAGAATTCCTAACAGCTACTAACACATAGATTTTGAGGAAAGACGAAAGCGTTCTAATGATTCCTTCCAGAGAAGACAAATGAGGAAAGCTGGTCAGTTATTACACGGACATTTCTCATGGATATACGAACCCCCTTCCTTCCCTTACGTCTCGGTATCACCTCCCATGCTTTCCTGTTGTCAATTCCAGAGGTTATTGTCCTCGCGTCCCAGTCCTACTCTAGGACTCGTAATACATCCTACAGTGAAAAATAGCACTAAATTTATGAGGCGAGAAATGATAGCAGTTTTTCCTCCAGCATTTACCCACGAAATTGGATAAGCAGGTACCAATGTTCCAATAGTTAGGGTAATATTTTAATCTCAATATATGGCATTAAGACAGGGTGTGTTGGGACAGGAAGAGATATTTTTCACGGCAAGGGAGGCCATTTATCCGAAAGTCCTTGCATGTTAATGCTAAATAAATTGTCTCGTTCGTAAGTTCAGCACTTTGTCTCATGATGATGCGCTTTCCTAACTTTTGCTACCCGGGTATGAATGAGGATGCTTCTGTGCACCGTGGGAGAGAAGAGATGGGACCATACTAGGCACCACGAATGGGGAAGATGAATGAGTCTTTTTGGCACCATTGGGCAGGAGAAGTAAGGTCTATCTGGACATCGTGGGAGGAGACAAGGGTGTCTTCCAGGATACTATAGGAGGAAGAGAGGCCATTTTGGGTCCCTTAACAAGGGAGAAAGGGATTTTATCAGAGAGCCATAGGAGATTAAAATGGGCGTACGTCTGAGCAACGCGGGAGGGAAGTAATAGGGTCTTTCGTTTCACCATGAAATGGCTAAATTGGAAGTTTCCTTAGGCATCGTAGAAAGGTTGAAGTGGGACTTTTAGGGCATCACTGGTCCCACAAACCCCTTTTCTTGCAAGAGCATTGTCCTTTATGTGATAAATGATTTTGAAAACCGTCAAGTTGAATATTGAGATATGCAACATATGGGAATCATTATTAAGGAAACGTTTCGCCACACAGTGGCTTCATCAGTCCAATACAAAGTAGAAATGGGTAAGGAGAGGAGGAGATTGAGGTAATCAGTCCCTCAGCCTGGAAACGATGTGTTCAGTCCATCACTCTTGTAGAAAGTGCAATATATGGCCGGAGAAGTGGTTTATATGCCGTAGTCAGGTGAGTTTCCAGGCTGAGGGACTGATTACCTCAAACTCCTCATCTCTGTACCCCTTTCTGCTTTGTATTGGACTGATGAAGCCATTGTGTGGCGAAATGTTTCCTTAATATAGATTCTCATATGTTGCATAAGTGTCTCAATCTACATTACCGTTTATGATTCTAGGATATATTCATGAGGTCAAGTAGAAACGTTCAGACCAAGCTATTTGACAGCCGAGGAGACATTTATATTACCGGGTTGATTTGCAGGTCTATGGTGCGTAATATTCATTGACAGGCGCGAGAGAACATAGACGGCAGAACTCCAGCAAGTTTGGTTACCAAGCTATTTGACAGCCGAGGAGACATTTATATTACCGGATGGATTTGCAGGTCTATGGTGCGTAATATTCATTGACAGGCGCGAGAGAACATAGACGGCAGAACTCCAGCAAGTTTGGTTAGAGGTAATGATACTTGGAGCTTTATCATACGATAAATCTCTCTTTAAGTGAAATGTTATCACAGTTGAGGCTTGATGTATTATCATCTGAAGCTGACGAACAGTCATAGGAAAAGAGGGAAATATTTGACCATCCTAGTGGAGGTAAGTAGTAGGTGAAAAGGGAAGATTAAGTTTTAAGAGGCAGGGCCAGGAGCTACCAAGCGATGCCTGCAAACAGATGTAGGAGAGTTATTACACACACATACACACACACATACATAAACGCACATACACACACAAACACACACACACGCACACACACACACACACACACACACACACACACACACACACACACACACGCACGCACACATACACACACACACACACACACACACACACACACACACACACCACACACACACACACACACACACACACACACACACACACAATACAACACACAAAAACACACTCACACTACACACACACACACACACACACACACACACACACACACACACACACACACACACACACACACATGACACACACGTGTAGTGGGTCACAAGCGCCAGGCTCCGTGAATCTTAGTGTTTTTAGGTCGTGCTTTAGCTGCTAGAAGCAACCAGTGTTAGTGACAACGTCAGTGAACAACCCTACAAGTGATAACCAAAGTATTAGCAAAAAAAAATAAAGTAAAGGCGAGAGAAAGCCTGAAATTATACAACAAAATTTCAAAGTGCCAGTTCGTTGAGGCCTAGTTGGCACTTGTTGCCACACTGTTACAAATATACAAAGTACAAAGCGAGTGACTAAAGACAAAAGATCAAATAGAATTAAGAGAGGTTGGCTAACGAGAAACTGTGATGTAGCACACAGCCAGAGTGAACAAGCTAGCCAGAAAGGGGATATATATATATATATATATATATATATATATATATATATATATATATATATATATATATATATATATAAATATATATAAGCAGAGAAGGTGGCAGCAGTAGGCCTGAGGAAGTAGCGCCGCCATAACAGGTTGGGTGTCATCACAAATAAGAAGTGTACTTACCAAAAGTGAAGTGTAAATTATAAAAGTAGCAGTATACAAGTGATAAGTGTGGTAAATGAGGACTCAAAAGGGCAACGAGAAAAAGAATAGCTGAAGAAGTCAGAGGCAGAAGGGCGAGGTGCACGAGTCATCGTACAGCGAGCATCGTACAGCGAGCATCGTACATCAGGCATCTGGATGGACGTCCCCTCTGAGGAGTAACGTACAAATCACCTGTTTGTGGTTGGCGGGAAGTTTTGAGTGGTAGAGCCGGCCCTACGATCACTGGTAGCTGGCTATCACAAACCCTGCTCCAGAGTGATTATCATACACACAACACCTAGCAGTAGTAGGAAGATAAAATTTGTAGGAGCAAGGAATAGGCATGAGGATTAGGTTGGGGCTAATGGGACTACAGCCCTGACAACAGTTTCGAGAGATAATGTTTTAGGACACAAAGACAGTACAATCTGAGAAGCAAGTATTGGGTACACATGTAGTAAAAGGTAGTACATAACTGGGTGAAAGAAAGACTAGTTAACACATGCTAGTATTATAATTACTAGAATTACTCTCAGTGTTAATGGTATCTTATTAGTATTACGGATACACAGAGGTGAAATGTATTTCTGGAACATATGAACAACTGACGTGCTCACACACACGCGCGTGCACACACATACACACTCGGGGCCAGGAGCTGAGTCTCGACCCCTGAAACCACAACTAGGAGAGTACACACACCCACTCATTCACAAAGCTGATCCTTGGAATTTGACCACGTCCCCTCATCCCCCCACACACCTTTCCCTCCCCCACAGACCTTTCCCCTCCCCCGCTCTTGCCTTCACTCCCTCCTCCCTCCTCTCTTTCTCTCTCCCCCTCCCTCGCGTTTCTCTCTCTCATAGCCTTTTTCCCTCCCCTTCCCCCTACTCTCTCTCTCTCTCTCTCTCTCACTCCCATAACCTATCCCTCACCCTCCTCTCTCTCTATAGGCTTCTCTCTCCATCTCCTTTTTTCTTTATTTCTACCCCTCCCTCGCATTTCTCTCTCTCATAGCCTTTTCTCTCACCCTCCTTTCTCCCTCTCTCTCTCTCTCCCTCTCTCTACCCTTTCTCTCCTTCCTCACATTTCTCTCTCCCCCTTGGTCTTATCCCTCACCCCCATACTCTCTCCTATCTCTCCCTCTTTCTACCCTTTCTCCCCCTCTCACCCTCTCTCTCCTCTAGCCTTCTGTCTGTGGTTAAAAAAAAAAATGGGTGGCCCTAGAGGACGGAAAACCAAAGATCTGGTGGATGAACCAGGGAGGAAAGACTGGGAGTTAGAGCTCCAAAAAAGGAGGAAGAGTGGGGAAGGAAGATAGTAGAGCTTGGTAAGGAAATGGAGGAGCGGATAGCTGAAGAGTGCAGGAAGTGGGAAGTACAGGTCTTAGCAGCAGAAGCTAGGATGCAGTGCTTAGAAGAGAAACTGCAAAGCCTGAAACAGATTAGAGAGACAAATGACAGTTCAGATGTGACATCAGGAAATTCAATGTCAGGCGCCTACAAGGGGACGGTAAGCAACAAAGGAGACATGCCGTACACGAAGGCCCTATCAGACCCACGTGGGGCCAGCGAAAAGACGAGGAGCACACTAAGATCAAATGACAGGTCCGAAGACAATGAAGGTATGCTATATGCAGAGATTCTAACAGCCAACTGCAGTAGCAAGGGACAGCTGGTCATGAAAGACAGTTCACTAAGAATAGAAGTTTCAGATATGACAGGGACTGAAGGCAAGAACATGTCAATTGAAGGAAATAAAATGCCTCAGAAGAAGTAGATGGAGACTCAGTGGGAGGAGGAAAGGGCGAGGTCAGTTTTTGTGTACGGGCTCCAAGAAGCCAAGGGGGACAACTTTGAAGAAATAAAACAGGAGGAGAAAAAAATTATTGAAGGCATCATGAAAACAATAGGTGAGGGCGATATGACACAGGTGACAAATTTTCAGAGAATTGGGTGGTATGCGAGTAGAAGGATACGGCCTGTCAAAGTAATTTTCAAGGAAGAATCAGTTCGAACCAAGATTCTGCAAGAGAAAGCAAGACTGAGGGACAAACAGGGGTACCAGGGAGCATACCTCGACCGCGACAGAACACAAGAAGAAAGGACTACACTGAAAGAGAGGGTACAGAGATGCAAGGAGGAACGAGAGGCAATGACGAAGATGAGCAGGACCCAGACACAGGAGGAAGGGCAAACACACCCCACAGAATCTCCCACCAAAAGACTCCAACCGTGACATTCCCAGCACAACTGAGCAACCTATACTACAACCCACTCACTGTTCCCTCTGCCACCAACCCCCATATCACAAACCTCACCCTAACAGCTGTCCCTTATGGGCATTCTGACCCCACCCCCATCATCACAAACCCCACCTACACCACAGCCCCATATAGGCCCCCACCAAGGATCTCGCTCCCCCAACCCCAATATTCTTGCATGACCACAGTGATAGAAAAGAAACTGAAAGTTTGGTACACAAATGCGGATGGAATAACCAATAAACATGAGGAGTGGAACTAAAGAATCAGTGAAAAATCCCCATACATCATAGCAGTCACAGAAACGAAACTCGCTGAGACAATAACAGACACAATCTTCCCAATGGGATATCAGATCCTGAGGAAAGATACAAGGAGTAGAGGGGAAGGAGGGGTTGCACTGCTCCTAAAACACCAATGGGGATTTGAGGAAATGGAAGGCATGGACATGATTGGAGAAAGAGACTACATTGTAGGTACAATTCGGTCTGGAGAACATAAAGTAGTCATTGGAGTGATGTATAACCCACCACAGAACTGCAGGAGGCCAAGAGAGGAGTACGAAGAAAACAACAGGGTGATGGTGGACACACTGGCTGAGGTGGCAAGAAGAGCTCACTCGAGCAGAGAAAAGTTACTGGTAATGGGCGATTTCAACCACAGGGAGATCGACTGGGAAAACCTGGAGCTGCATGGGGGTGCCGAAACATGGAGAGCCAAGATGATGGATGTGGTACTTGAAAACCTCCTGCATCAACATGTCAGGGACACAACCAGAGAGAGAGCGGTTCAGACATTGAAGACGTCACTTACGAGAGGCCCCTTGGAGCTAGCGATCACGTGGTTCTGAGTTTTGATTATATAGTAGAGTTACAAGTGGAGAAGGTAACAGGAACTGAAGGGGACAGGCCAAACTATAAAAGGGGGGACTACACAGGTATGAGAAACTTCCTGCAGGAGGTTCAGTGGGACAGAGAAATGGTAGGAAAATCAGTAAACGAGATGATGGAATATGTGGCAACAAAGTGCAAAGAGGCAGAGGAAAGGTTTGTTCCCAAGGGAAACAGAAATAATAGGAAGACCAAAACGAGTCCTTGGTTTACCCGAAGGTGTAGGGAGGCAAAAACTAAGTGCAACAGAGAATGGAAAAGGTACAGGAGGCATAGGACCCAGGAAAACAAGGAGATTAGTAGAAGAGCCAGAAACGAGTATGCACAGATAAGGAGGGAGGCCCAGTGACAGTATGAAAATGACATAGCATCGAAAGTCAAATCTGACCCGAAACTGCTGTATAACCATATTAGGAGGTAGACAACAGTCAAGGATAAGGCTGAGGTGATAAGGTGAGGAAAGAAGGTGGAGAACTCACAAGAAACGATCAAGAGGTATGTGAGGAGCTCAACACGAGATTTAAGGAAGTATTTACAGTAGAGACAGGAAGGACTCTGGGGGGACAGACCAGATGGGGACACCAGCAAGGAATACACCAACAGGTGTTGGACGACATACATACAGATGAGGAGGTGAAGAAACTGCTAAGGGACATCGATACCTCAAAGGCAATGGGACTGGACAACGTCTCCCCGTGGGTCCTCAGAGAGGGAGCAGATACGTTGTGCATGCCACTTACCACAATCTTCAACACGTCCCTGGAAACTGGGCAACTACCTGAGGTATGGAAGACGGCAAATGTAGTTCCCATTTTTAAAATAGGAGACAGAAAAGAGGCACTAAACTATAGACCTGTGTCATTGACGTGTATAGTATGCAAAGTTATGGAGAAGATTTTCAGGAGGAGAGTGGTGGAGCACCTGGAACGGAACAAGAGTATAAATGCCAACCAGCACGGATTCATGGAAGGCAAATCCTGTGTCACAAACCTTCTGGAGTTTTATGATAAAATAACAGAAGTAAGACACGAGAGAGAGGGGTGGGTTGATTGCATCTTCTTGGACTGCAAAAAGGCCTTTGACACAGTTCCTCACAAGAGATTAGTGCAGAAGCTAGAGGATCAGGCTCATATAACAGGAAGGGCACTGCAATGGATCAGAGAATACCTGACAGGGAGGCAACAGCGAGTCATGGTATGTAATGATGTATCACAATGGGCACCTGTGACGAGCGGGGTCCCACAGGGGTCGGTCCTAGGACCAGTGCAATTTTTGGTATATGTGAACGACATGATGGAAGGGTTAGAACTCAGAAGTGTCCCTGTTTGCAGATGATGTGAAGTTAATGAGGAGAATTAAATCAGATGAGGACCAGGCAGGACTTCAAAGAGACCTGGACAGACTGGACACCTGGTCCAGCAAATGGCTTCTCGAATTTAATCCTGCCAAATGCAAAGTCATGAAGATAGGGGAAGCGCACAGAAGACCACAGACAGAGTATAGACTAGGTGGCCAAAGACTGCAAACCTCACTCAAGGAGAAAGATCTTGGGGTGAGTATAACACCGAGCATGTCTCCGGAAGCACACATCAATCAGATAACTGCTGCAGCATATGGGCGCCTGGCAAACCTGAGAACAGCATTCCGATACCTTAGTAAGGAATCGTTCAAGACACTGTACACTGTATGTCAGGCCCATACTGGAGTATGCAGCATCTTTTTGGAACCCGCACTTGATAAAGCACGTCAAGAAACTAGAGAAAGTACAAAGGTTTGCGACAAGGTTAGTTCCAGAGCTAAGGGGAATTTCCTATGAAGAAAGATTAAGGGAAATCGGCCTGACGACACTGGAGGACAGGAGGGTCAGGGGAGACATGATAACGACATATAAAATACTGCGTGGAATAGACAAGGTGGACAAAGACAGGATGTTCGAGGGAGGGGACACAGAAACAAGAGGCCACAATTGGAAGTTGAAGACACAAATGAGTCAGAGAGATATTAGGAAGTATTTCTTCAGTCACAGAGTTGTCAGGCAGTGGAATAGCCTAGAAAATGACGTAGTGGAGGCAGGAACCATACACAGTTTTAAGACGAGGTTTGATAAAGCTCATGGAGCGGGGAGAGAGAGTGTCCAGTAGCAACCGGTGAAGAGGCGGGGCCAGGAGCTAAGACTCGACCCCTGCAACCACAAATAGGTAAGTACAAATAGGTGAGTACACACACACAATACAAACAATACACATACAATACACACACATTCACAATGCACACACACTCATACTAGTAAGGAATCGTACAGGACACTGTGCACTGCAGCACCAGTTTGGAACCCACACCTGGTCAAGCAAGTCAAGAAATTAGAGAAAGTGCAAAGATTTGCAACAAGGCTAGTTCCGGAGTTCAGGGGTATGTCCTACGAAGAAAGGTTGAGGGAAATCGAACTGACGACACTGGAGGAGAGGTGGTTTAGAGGAGACATGATAACAGCATACAAAATACTGCGTGGAATTGACAAGGCGGACAGAGATAGGATGTTCCAGAGAGGGGACACAGCAACAAGGGGTCACAATTGGAAGTTGAAGACCCAGATGAGTCAAAGTGATGTTAGGAAGTATTTTTTTCAGTCATAGAGTAGTAAGGAAGTAGAATAGCCTAGCAAGTGAAGTAGTGGAGGCAGGAACCATACGTAACTTTAAGATGAGGTATGATAAAGTTCATGGAGCAGGAAGAGAGAGGACCTAGTAGCACTCAGTGAAGAGGCGGGACCAGCAGCTGAGTCTCGACTCCTGCAACCACAATTAGGTGAGTACACACAGAAAACACACACGCACACAAAACAACAAACACGCACACACACAAAATGCACACGCATACACATACACAAAACATGCACAATCACAGACACACACACACACACACTCACACACACACACACACACACACAAAGTATTTCTTCAGCCACAGAGTAGTCAGGAAGTGGAACAGTTTGGGAAGCGATGTAGTGAAGGCAGGATCCATACATAGCTTTAAGCAGAGGTATGATAAAGCTCACGGTTCAGGGAGAGTGACCTAGTAGCGACCAGTGAAGAGGCGGGGCCAGGAGCTTGGACTCGACCCCTGCAACCTCAACTAGGTGAGTACAACTAGGTGAGTACACACACACACACACAGGGGAGCAACAGCTCGTTTTCGCTGGATAAGATAAGATAAGATAAGATTTCGTTCGGATTTTTAACCCCGGAGGGTTAGACACGCAGGATAACCCAAGTCAGTGCGTCATCGAGGACTGTCTAACTTATTTCCATTGGGGTCCTCAATCTTGTCCCCCAGGATGCGACCCACACCAGTCGACTAACACCCAGGTACCTATTTGCTGCAAGGTGAACAGGACAATAGGTGTAAGGAAACGTGTCGAAATGTTTCCACCCGCCGGGAATCGAACGGGAACTGTTCGTGAATCTTTAGTAGTTAATGGCCAAACAAAGCCACTGCCAGGGTCATCGGAAGTTGACAGTGTCAGTGAACAACCTGAGAAGTGATACACGATCTGTCCCAACCAGAAAAGAGAGGTGAAAGATACAGACACATGAAAACAATTTGAATCAGTGCCAAGAGAGAGTGGAATAGCCATAGGCCTAGTGTTGGTGTAGGTGGTATTGCCACATCCCAATACCAAAATTCAAGCAGAAAAAGTGTGACCCAAGCCAGGGAGATAAGAGATAAAGGTGGTTGAGTTAGTGAATACAGTGTATAGTGAATACAGTGAAGAAGAAATAGAAGAGGAGCCAGAATGGAAGCATCTTCCATGTTATTAGCGGAACAGTGTGAGCCTGCCAGACGTAATGTATAGCCTTTTTGTGGTTGCAAGGCGGTATTGGCCATGTATATTACTGATAGATGAGGGTCATAAACCCTTCTCTGGAGTGCTGAATATCATACTTAGGGCACTAATCACTAAACAGAGGAATAGAATTAGGGAGGGGAATAAACGTGGGGACCACAGGCACTGTAATGTGTGCACAGGCAGTAAGGCTGGACAACTAACACTAACATTGTGTATTCAGTAAGTATGTATAGCTCCAGGTATACACGAGTAGGTGCACAGGCTTTTACTCAGTAAGTATAACTACAGGAATACATGAGTAGGCGCAAAGACAGGCACAGTACATAGCAGTATGTGTGTGGAGAGCCTAGGATAGGCCCAAAAGCCTGACAGTAAGATTATCCCTCCCTCTCCTCCTCCCTCTGTTATTGCTTGGCTCGGGTGGCAGGATAGTAATGCACACACACACACAGGACCAGGAGCTGAGTCTGGCGGGGCCAGGAGCTGAGTCTGGCGGGGCCAGGAGCTGAGTCTCGACCCCTGCAACCACAATTAGGTGAGTACACACACACACATACACACACACACACACACACACATGAAAATAAGAGGGCCATAAATTCTCACACACAAACACTTGTTGTCCTACCCTAAAGGATACATCTCACATACTCACTCCAACACCCACAGTTCACCCACAAACTCCTATTACCTCCTCTCTCTCTCTCTCTCCCTCTCTCCTTTCCACTTTCTCTCTCCCCCTCTCTCCTATTTCACCATCCCTTCCTCCTCCTGCTCCTCCTCCTCCTATACCTCCTCCCCCTTCACCTCCTCTTCCTTCTCACTCTCTCCCTCTATATCTTTCTCTTCCCTATTCCACTTTCTCTCTCTCCCCCTCTCCCTTTCCACTAACCCTCCCTCCTCCTGCTCCTCCTCCTCCTATACCTCCTCCATCTCCCCTTCACCTCCCCTTCCATCTCCTCCTCCCTCTCCCCTCGCCTCCTAGGCCTGCAAGTACACTAAAGGCTGTCCTACCCAACTCACATACTCCACACACTCTAACACTTCCTCCCTCTCTCTCTCTCTCTTTCTCTCTCTCTCTCTCTCTCTCTCTCTCTCTCTCTCTCTCTCTCTCTCTCTCTCTCTCTCTCTCTCTCTCTCTCTCTCTCTCTCTCTCTCTCTCTCTCCTAACTTTCCCTCTTCATCTTCCTTCTCATCCTCCCTACTCCTCCTACTCCCCTACCCCCCACTTGTCTTCCCCCTGTCCCCTTAGCCTTCCCCCCATCTCTCTTCCCTCTGCTGCTGTCCCCCCTCCAGCTCACTATTCTTTTCCCCTCCTTGCCTCCTTCCCCCTTTTTCCCACAACAAACACCCCCTTCCCTCCCCACATCAAACACCCCCCTCCACACAGTACTTTTGGCATAAGCTCTTCCTTCTGTGGAAAAGAAACATGAGACACCAGAAACCCAGACGACGAACCAGAGGAATGGCGGATGAAGCGAGGAGTGGACCTGGGAGAGAAGATTTGGAGGCAGAGCTCACGAGAAGAGAGGAGGAGTGGGGGAGGAGGCTGAAAGAGCTCGGCAAGAAAATGGAAGAGAAAATAGCTGAGGAGAGGAGGAAATGGGAATTAAAAATCACAGCAGCTGAAGCTAAGATACTGAGCTTAGTAGAAGAACTAAAATGTGTGAAACAGCCTAAAGAACCAGAGGACAGTACAGCCATGACACCAAGAACTGCTACATCAGTCACCGATGAGGGATCAGTAGGGAACAAAGGAGGTATACTGTATGCAATGGCTCTATCGGACCCAAGGGGATCCCCGGGAAAAGGCAGGGAGAACAGCAGGAACTAATGAGGGGACTAAAGACAATGAAGGAGCTAGGCTATACACAGAGGCTCTAATGAACAACTGCCATGTCCAGAAACAGATAAGCTCAAGGGCACCGGACAGAGAAGAGACAGTAGGAAGCAACGTGTTAATGGCAGGAACTAATTCGTATCAGAGGATACTCAGGGAAGTACTGTAGGAGGACGAAAGGAAGAGGGTCATTTTCGTCTATGGGCTCCAAGAAGTAGATGGGGAAACTTGTGAGGCAAGGAAACAGGAGGAGAAAAAAATGATTGAAAGCATCATGAAAGCAATAGGAGAGGACGACATGACCTAGCTGACAAATTTTCGGAGAATTGGGTGGTTTGCGAGAGGAAAAAAATCAAGGCAGAGTCAGCTTGAAACCGGATCGTGCAAGAGAAAGAGCGCCTAAGGGACAATCAGGAGTTCCTGGACCGAGACAGAACACAAGAAGAAAGGATGATACTGAAAGAGAGGGTGCAACGTTGCAAGGAGGAATGGGAGGCAAGGAAGGTGGAGAGCAGGAGAAATCAGGCCCACGAGGAAGAACAAACACAACCCACTCCAGTACCACCCACAGAAGGAACACAACCATGGCAATCCCAAAGTAATCAAACAACCAAACCCAAAACCCACTCACTGTACCCTCTGACCCCATCCCCCTCAGCACAAAGTCCACCCCCACAAAAACCCACAACCCACACCCCCCTCTGCACAAACCTCACCCCCACAGTAACCCACAGCAATCCACACACTGTACCCACCATCACCATCCCCCTCACCAGAACCCCCACCCCTGCTGTAACCCCCCATAGGCCCTCTCCCCCATCCCATCACCACAATGTCTACACTCACTGAAAGCTCCCATTGGCCCCCTGCCCCCATCCCCCACACCACAGACCCTACCCACACAGCAACTCCCTATAGGCCTTTGCCAGGGCACCTGCTCCCCATAACCCACCTTTCTCCCCAGACCACAGTTATAGAAAAAAGTTGAAGGTTTGGTACACGAACACAGAGAGAATAACAAATAAATATGAGGAGTGGCATGAAAGAATCAAGGAGATGTCCCTAGACATCGTAGTGATTACAGAAACAAAACTCACTGGGATAATAACAGATGCAATCTTCCCACCCGGATATCAGATCCTGAGGAAGGACAGAAGGAGCAGAGGGGGAGGATGGGTTGCACCGCTAATTAAAAACTGGTGGGGTTATCAAGAAATGGAAAGAATGGACGAGATTGGAGAAAGGGATTACATAGTAGGTACAGTTCAGTCAGGGGAACACAAGGTAGTCATTGCAGTGATGTTTAACCCACCACAAAACTTCAGGAGGCCAAGAGAGGAAAATGATGAGTGCAACAGAGCAATGGTGGACACACTAGCTGAGGTCGTAAGAAGGGGTCACTAGAGTAGAGTGAAGTTACTGGTCATGGGCGACTTCAATCACAGGGAGATTGATTGTGAAGACCTGAAGCCACATGGGGGTCCCGAAACAAGGAGAGCCAAGATGATGGATGTGGTGCTGGCAAACCTCATGCACCAACATGTTAGGAACACTACCAGAGAGAGAGAGGAGGATAAACCAGCAAAACTGGACCTTGTGTTCAACCTGTGTAGCTCAGACATTGAGCACATCACATATGAAAGGCCCCTTGGAGCTAGTGACCATGTGGTTATGAGCTTTGAATACATCGTGGAGCTAAAAGTGGAGAGGGTAACAGGAGTAGAAAGGAAAAAGCCAAAGTATAAATGGGGGGACTTTACAGGAATGAGGACCTTCCTGCAGGAGATTCATTGGGAACACGAGTTGGTAGGAAAATCAGTAAACGAAATGATGGACTTTGTGAGAACAAAATGCAAGGAGGGAGAGGAAAGGCTTGTTCCCAAGGGTAACAGAAATAATGGGAAGGACAGAACGAGCCCTTGGGTTACCCAAAGGTGTAGGGAGGCAAAAACTAAGTGCTCTAGAGAATGGAAAAAGTACAGAAGGCAAAGGACTCAGTAAAATAGAGAGATTAGTCGACGATCCAGAAACGAGTATGCTGAGACAAGGAGTTAGACGCAGCGGCAGTATGAAAACGACATAGCATCAAAAGTCAAGTATGACCCGAAACTGCTTTACAGCCACATCAGGAGGAAGACAACAGTCAAGGATCAGGTAATCATGCTGAGGAAAGAAGGTGGGGAGCTCACAAGAATTGACCAAAAAGTCTGTGAGGAGCTCAACATGTGATTTCAGGAAGTATTTACAATGGAGGCTGAAGGGACACTGGGAAGACAAAACAGTGGGGTACATCATCAAGGAATATACCAACAAGTGTTGGATGAATTACACACAACTGAGGAGGAGGTGGAGAAGCTCCTAAGTGATCTTGATACTTCAAAGGCGTTGGGACCGGACATTTCTCTGTGGGTCCTTAGAGAAGGAGCAGAGACATTGAGTGTGCTACTAACCAAAATCTTCAACACTTTCCTTGAAACTGGGCAACTACCTGAAGTATGGAAGAAGGCAAATGTAGTCCCCATCTTTAGGAAGGAGTCAGAAATGAAGAACTAAATTACAGACCAGTGTCACTGACGTGTACAGTATGAAGAGTCATGGAGAAGATTATCAGGAGGAGAGTGGTGGAGCACCTGGATCAGAATAAGATTATAAACGACAGCCAGCATGGATTCATGGAAAGCAAATCCTGCGTCACAAACCTACTAGAGTTTTATGACAAGGTAACTGAAGTAATAAATGAGAGGGAGGGGGGGGGTTGATTGCATTTTCTTGGATTACAAGAAGGCCTTTGACACAATTCGTCACAGGAGATTACAGAAGCTAGAGGAACAGGCACATATAACAGGAAGGGCACTGCAGTGGATTAGAGAATACCTAACAGGGAGGCAACAGCGAGTCATAGTCGATGATGAGGTATCACAGTTGGCGCCGTTGACGAGTGGGGTCCCACAGAGGTCAGTCCTGGAACCAGTGCTATTCTTGGTATATATGAACGACATGATGGAAGGGATAGACTCAGAAGTGTCTCTGTTTGCAGATGATGTGAAGTTAATGAGGAGAATTAAATCAGATGCGGAACAAACAGGTCTACAAAGAGACCTGGACAGGCTAGATGCGTGGTCCAGCAACTGGCTCCTAGAATTTAACCCTGCCAAATGCAAAGTCATAAAGATCGCAGAAGGGCAAAGAAGACCGCAGACAAAGTATAGGCTAGGAGGCCAAAGACTGCAAACCTCACTCAAGGAGAAAGATCTAGGAGTGAGTATAATATCGAGTACATCACCAGAAGCACACACTAACCAGATAACTGCTGCGGCATATGGGCACTTGGCAAACCTGAGAATGGCGTTCTGGTACCTCAGTAAGGAATCATTCAAGACTTTATACACTGAGTACGTCAGGCCCATACTGGAGTACGCAGCACCAGTTTGAAACCCACACCTAGTCAAACACTTCAAGAAATTAGAGAAAGTGTAAAGGTTTGCAACAAGGCTGGTTCCAGAGCTAAGGGGAATGTCCTATGAAGAAAAGTTAAGGAAAATCGGTCTGGCGACACTGTAGGACAGGAGGGTCAGGGGAGACATGATAACGACATACAAAATACTGTGTTGAATAGACAAGGTGGACAGTGTCAGGATGTTCCAGAGTTGGGACACAGAAACAATGAGTCACAATTGGAAGCTGAAGACTAAGACGAGTCAAAGGGATATTAGGAGGTATTTCTTCAGCCACAGAGTTGCTAGGAAGTGGAATAGTCTGGCAAGCGATATAGTGGAGGCAGGAACTATACATAGTTTTAAGACGAGGTATGATAAAGCTCGTAGACCAGAGAGAGGGAGGACCCAGTAGAGGTCAGTGAAGTGGCGGGGTAAGGAGCTGAGTCTCGACCCCTGCAACCACAATTAGGTGAGTACACACACACACACACACACACACACACATGAACCAGCAAGACTGGACTTAGTATTCACCTTGAATAGTGCAGATATTGAGGACATCACATATGAAAGACCCCTTGGGGCCAGCGATCATGTGATTTTAAGCTTCGAATACACAGTAGAGCTGCAAGCGGAGGGGTAAGCAGGAAGGCCAGGACGAATGAAGCCAAACTACAAGAAAGGGGACTACACGGGAATGAGGAACTTCCTGAACGGGGTTCATTGGGACAGAGAACTGGCAGGAAAGCCAGTTAATGAGATGATGGAATATGTAGCAACAATGTGCAGAAGGCTGAGGAGAGGTTTGTACCCATGGGTAAAAGGATTAATGAAAAAGCCATGATGAGCCCATGGTTCACCCAAAGGTGCAGGGAGGCAAAAACCAAGTGTGCTAGGGAATGGAAGAAATATAGAAGGCAAAGGACCCAGGAGAATAAGGAGACCAGTTGTAGAGCCAGAAATGAATATGCACAGATAAGAAGGGAGACCCAACGACAATATGAAAATGACATAGCAGCGAAAGCCAAATCTGACCCGAAGCTGTTACACAGCCACATCAGGAGGAAAAAACAGTCAAGGACCAGGTAATCAGGCTAAGGAAGGAAGGAGGAGAGACAACAAGAAATGACCGTGATGTGAAGAACTCAACAAGAGATTTAAAGAAGTGTTCACAGAGGAGACAGAAGAGGCTCCAGAAAGACGGAGAGGTGGGACACACCACCAAGTGCTGGACATAGTGCACACAACCGAGGAAGAAGTAAAGAGGCTTCTGAGTGAGCTAGATACCTCAAAGGCAATTGGACCGGATAACATCTCTCCATGGGTCCTGAGAGAGGGAGCAGAGGCGCTATGTGTGCCCCTAACAACAATATTCAATACATCTATCGAAACAGAGAGATTGCCAGAGGCATGGAAGACAACAAATGTTTTCCCAATCTTTAAAAAAGGAGACAGACATGAAACACTAAACTACAGACCAGTGTCACTGACATGTATAGTATGCAAAGTCATGGAGAAGATTATCAGGAGAAGAGTGGTGGAACACCTAGAAAAGAATGATCTCATCAACAGCAGCTAACATGGTTTCAGGGATGGGAAATCCTGTGTCACAAACCTTCTGGTGTTCTATGACATGGTGACAGCAGTAAGACAAGAGAGAGAGGGGTGGGTGGATTGCAAGGAGACGTTTGACACAGTTCCACACAAGAGATTAGTGCAAAAACTGGAGGACCAAGCAGGGATAACAGGGAAGGCACTACAATGGATCAGAGTATACTTGTCAGGAAGACAACAGCGAGTCATGGTACGTGGCGAGGTGTCAGAGTGGGCACCTGCGACCAGCGGGATCCCACAGGGGTCAGTCCTAGGACCAAAGTTGATGAGAAGAATTCATTCGATCGAAGACCAGGCAGAACTACAAAGGGATCTGGACAGGCTGCAGTCCTTGTCCAGTAATTGGCTCCTAGAGTTCAACCCCACCAAGTGCAAAGTCATGAAGATTGGGGAAGGGCAAACCTCACTAAAGGAAAAAGATCTTGGGGTGGGTATAACACCAGGCACATCTCCTGAAGCGCACATCAACCAAATAACTGCTGCAGCATATGGGCGCCTATCAAACCTCAGAACAGCATTCCGACATCTTAAGAACATAAGAACATAAGAAAGGAGGAACACTGCAGCAGGCCTGTTGGCCCATACTAGGCAGGTCCTTTACAATTCATCCCACTAACAAACATTTGACCTACCCAATTTTCAATGCTACCCAAGAAATAAGCTCTGATGTGCAAGTCCCACTCAAATCCAACCCATCCCACTCATGTATTTATCCAACCTAAATTTGAAACTACCCAAAGTCCTAGCCTCAATAACCCAACTAGGTAGACTGTTCCACTCATCTACTACCCTATTTCCAAACCAATACTTTCCTATGTCCTTTCTAAATCTAAACTTATCTAATTAAATCCATTACTGCGGGTTCTCTCTTGGAGAGATATTCTCAAGACCTTGTTAATATCCCCTTTATTAATACCTATCTTCCACTTATACACTTCGATCAGGTCTCCCCCCATTCTTCGTCTAACAAGTGAATGTAACTTAAGAGTCTTCAATCTTTCTTCATAAGGAAGATTTCTAATGCTATGTATTAATTTAGTCATCCTACGCTGAATGTTTTCTAACGAATTTATGTTCATTCTGTAATATGGAGACCAGAATTGAACTGCATAATCTAGGTGAGGCCTTACTAATGATGTATAAAGCTGCAGTATGACCTCTGGACTTCTGTTGCTTACACTTCTTGATATAAATCCCAGTAATCTATTTGCCTTATTACGTACGCTTAGGCATTGCTGTCTTGGTTTAAGGTTGCTGCTTGCCATAACCCCCAAGTCCTTTTCGCAATCTGCATGGTTAAGTTCTACATTATTTAACTTATAAGTGCTAGGGTTATGGACACTCCCGAGCTTCAGAACCTTGCATTTATCTACATTGAACTGCATCTGCCACTTTTCTGACCAAGAGTAGAGTTTGTCTAAATCCTCCTGAAGTTCCCTAACATCTACGTTTGAATCAATTATCCTACCTATCTTTGTGTCATCGGCGAATTTGCTCATATCACTAGTAATTCCTTCATCAAGATCATTGATATATATTTTAAACAACAACGGGCCCGAGGGCTGATCCCTGTGGAACGCCACTTGTTACTGATCCCCACTCGGATTTAACCCCCATTTATGGACACTCTTTGCTTCCTGTCTGTGAGCCATGATTCGATCCACGAGAGCACCCTTCCCCAATGCCATGAGCTGCTACTTTCTTCAACAGTCTTTGGTGCGGAAATCTATCAAATGCCTTACTAAAATCTAAGTAAATAATATCAAATTCTTTATCGTGGTCAACAGCCTCAAAAGCTTTACTGAAGAAAGTTAATAAATTAGTTAGACAAGACCGGCCTCTTGTGAATCCATGCTGAGTATCATTAATCAAGCTATGCTTATCGAGATGGCTTCTTATAATCTCAGCTATAATTGACTCTAGTAATTTGCCTACAATTTAGGTCAGGCTTATTGGGCGGTAATTTGACGGTAACGACTTGTCCCCCGTTTTAAAAATAGGAATTACATTAGCCATCTTCCACATTTTCAGACACTGCACCTGTTTTGAAGAGATAAATTAAAATATTAGTTAATGGTTCACAGACTTCCATTTTGCATTCCTTTAGAACCCTTGAAAAAACCTCATCAGGACCCGGTGACTTATTTTGCTTCAGTCTGTCTATCTGCTTCACAACCATTTCACTAGTGACTGTGATGTTACATAATTTATCTTCTTCTGATCCACTATAAAAATTAATTACCGGAATATTATTAGTGTCTTCCTGTGTAAAAACCGAGAGAAAATAATTATTTAAAATCGAGCACATTTCATTCTCTTTGTCAGTAAGATGCCCATAGTTATTTTTAAGGGGACCTATCTTATCTCTGACTTTTGTTCTATAGACCTGGAAAAACTTTTTGGGTTAGTTTTAGAATCCCTAGCAACTTTAATTTCATAGTCCCTTTTAGCTTTTCTTATCCCCTTTTTAATGTCCCTCTTAATGTCAATATACTGATTCATAAGATGACCCTCGCCTCTTTTGATACGCCTATAAATTCCTTTCTTATGCCCTAGTAGATATTTCAGCCAATTATTCATCCATTTTGGGTCATTTCTATTTGATCTAATTTCCTTATAAGGGATAAACGTTCTTTGAGCAGCATGTATTGTGTTCAGAAAACTGTCATATTGATAGCTCTCTTCGTTACCCCAGTCAACAGATGATAAGTGTTCTCTAAGCCCATCGTAATCTGCTAGGCGAAAATCTGGGACTGTTACTGAGTTATCCCTACTATCATACTTCCATTCAATTCTACATGTAATTGATTTGTGGTCGCTGGCACCCAGTTCCTCTGAAACTTCTAAATTATTAACAAGGGATTCATTGTTTGCCAGAACTAAGTCAAGCAGGTTATTCCCCCTTGTATGTTCTGTCACAAACTGCTTCAAAAAACAATCCTGAACTACTTCTAAGAAATCGTATGATTCTAAATTCCCAGTTAAGAAATTCCAATCAATATGACTAAAGTTAAAGTCTCCTAGAATTACTACATTATCGTGCCTTGTGGCCCTAACAAATTCCTCCCATAGTAGTCTCCCCTGGTCCCTATCTAAATTTGGGGGACGGTATATCACACCTAAAATTAATTTTTCATGTCCCTCTGAAAATTCTATCCAAACAGACTCTGTATGTGTTACTTCAGACTTAATACCTGTTTTTATGCAACAGTTCAAGCGATCTCGGACATACAATGCCACCCCACTCCCCTTCCCGATACTTCTATCTACTTGGAACAATTTAAAACCCTGAATGTGACATTCTGCAGGCATGTCCCGACTTTTTGAATTAAACCACGTCTCAGTAATGGCAAATACATCTATGTTACCTGCACTAGCAACTAGTCTCAACTCGTCCATCTTATTCCTAGCACTGCGACTATTTGTGTAATAATATATTTAATGACCCTCCTATCTCTTTACCCTTCCTGCTCCTTTCTGTTATTCCACTAAACCTATTACTGTCATTGTCAATTAGTGCCACTGGCTTTCCAATATCCTCCTCATTTTGCCTATTACTAGTTCTCCTAGTACTCATGTTACTACCCTGCGACTTCACAGTTTTCCCCCCAAAACCCATACCACTAACTATTCCTAGTTTAAAGACCTAACAGCTCCCTCCACTGCGTTGGCCAGTGCTCCCACCCCACACCTAGACAAGTGAACCCCATCCCTGGCATACATGTCATTTCTGCCATAGAAGAGGTCCCAGTTGTCAATGAATGTTACCGCATTTTCCTTACAGTATTTGTCCAGCCAGCAATTGACACCAATTGCTCTGGACAACCATTCATTTCCAACTCCTCTCCTTGGCAAATGCCACATATGACAGGTTTGCCACCCTTCTTCCTAATTATCTCTATTGCTGACCTATACCTGCTAATCAGGTCCTCACTCCTACGTCTGCCAACATCGTTGCCTCCAGCACTGAGACAGATAATAGGATTGCTCCCATTACCTCTCATGATGTCATCCAGACGGCTAACAATATCCTTCATCCCAGCCCCAGGAAAACAAACTCTCTGCCTCCTACTCCTATCCTTCAAACAGAATGCCCTATCCATGTACCTAATCTGGCTATCCCCAACAACAACAATGTTTTTACCTTCCTTGGCGTCGTCCGTAGTGATGCTCCGAGTAGTCGACTCACATTCGCCAGGTAGCATTACACCACTTGTAGAATTCTTCATGACGTTCTCGATGGTCTTCGTTGGGGTTTCTAGGGATGTCTCACTCACGTCTGCCAATGCTTCCTTGGTGCTCGTTGTGGCATTCCCAGTAGAACACTCACATTCGTCAGGTAGCACCGAGAATGAGTTGGAAGTTTCCACGGCAATCTTCTGGTTTCTCGTTGTTTCTGCCTCTCCAACCGTTTTCTTAATCTTCAGCTTGGTTCCATGTTGCCCGACCACTGACCAAGCTCCCTTCTTAACCTGGGGACTCACAACAGGTGGATTACTACGAATCCTCTTGTTCTCCTCCGTTAATCGCCGTATCTCCAGTTTAGCAACTCTGAGTTCTTCTCTCAGCTGCTGGTAAAGCTGCTCAAGAGAGGGCATCCTGGTTCAGATTCACAGAGAGCACACAAACAGGTCTTCACAGAGCTAAGTACACGTCACCACTGAGCTAAGTACACGTCACCACTGAATCGGTGAGGACCCTGTACACCGTGTACGTTAGGCCCATATTGGAGTATGCGCCACCGGTTTGGAACCCACACCTAGCCAAGCACGTAAAGAAACTAGAGAAAGTGCAAAGGTTTGCAACAAGACTAGTCCCAGAGCTAAGCGGTATGTCCTACGAGGAGAGGTTAAGGGAAATCAACCTGACGACACTGGAAGACAGGAGAGATAGGGGGGACATGATAACGACATACAAAATACTGAGAGGAATTGACAAGGTGGACAAAGATGGGATGTTCCAGAGATTGGACACAGTAACAAGGGGACACAGTTGGAAGTTGAAGACACAGATGAATCACAGGGATGTTAGGAAGTATTTCTTCAGCCACAGAGTAGTCAGGAAGGGGAATAGTTTGGGAAGCGATGTAGTGGAGACAGGATCCATACATAGCTTTAAGCAGAGGTACGATATAGCTCACGGTTCAGGGAGAGTGATCTAGTGAAGAGTGACCAGTGAAGAGGCGGGGCCAGGAGCTCGGACTCGACCCCTGCAACCTCGACTAGGTGAGTACAACTAGGTGAGTACACACACCTTAGTTGTCAGAATGTGTAACAATTTGAAGTGATATAGTGGATGCAGGATCTATAGACATGAAGCGTAGGACATATATATTTGGAAGACTCAGGTACAGGCGAAGAGAGATGAGAGGAGCCAAACCAGTCCCGGGAAGAGATGCTGTCAACAGGGCTGACCTCTGGAGGGAACTAAGAGAACTATGCATGTAGGCTTACTGTCTACATTTTGCTCGGTCATGCACCAAGCGTCATCAGGATACAACAACACATTTGGGCATAAGAACATAAGAACATAAGAAAGGAGGAACACTGCAGGAGGCCTGTTGGCCCATACTAGGCAGGTCCTTTACAATTCATCCAACTAACAAAACGTTTCCCCAACCCAATTTTCAATGCTACCCAAGAAATAAGCTCTGAAATGCAAGTCCCACTCAAATCCAACCCCTCTCACTCATATACTTGTCCAACCTAAATTTGAAACTACCCAAAGTCCTAGCCTCAATAACCCAACTAGGTAGACTGTTCCACTCATCAACTACCCTATTTCCAAACCAATACTTTCCTATGTCCTTTCTAAATCTAAACTTATCTAATTTAAATCCATTACTGCGGGTTCTCTCTTGGAGAGATATCCTCAAGACCTTATTAATATCCCCTTTATTAATACCTGTCTTCCACTTATACACTTCGATCAGGTCTCCCCTCATTCTTCGTCTAACAAGTGAGTGTAACTTAAGAGTCTTCAATCTTTCTTCATAAGGAAGATTTCTAATGCTATGTATTAATTTAGTCATCCTACGCTGAATGTTTTCTAACGAATTTATGTCCATTCTGTATTATGGAGACCAGAACTGAGCTGCATAATCTAGGTGAGGCCTGACTAATGATGTATAAAGCTGCAGTATAACCTCTGGACTTCTGTTGCTTACACTTCTTGATATAAATCCAAATAATCTATTTGCCTTATTACGTACGCTTAGGCATTGCTGTCTTGGTTTAAGGTTGCTGCTTACCATAACCCCTAAGTCCTTTTCGCAATCTGTATGGCTAAGTTCTACATTATTTAACTTATAAGTGCTAGGGTTATGGACACTCCCGAGCTTCAGAACCTTGCATTTATCTACATTAAACTGCATCTGCCACTTTTCTGACCAAGAGTAGAGTTTGTCTAAATCCTCCTGAAGTTCCCTAACATCTATGTTTGAATCAATTATCCTGCCTATCTTCGTGTCATCGGCGAATTTGCTCATATCACTAGCAATTCCTTCATCAAGATCATTGATATATATTATAAACAACAACGGGCCCAAGTAACAAGTGGAACGCCACTTGTTACTGATCCCCACTCGGATTTAACCCCATTTATGGACACTCTCTGCTTCCTGTCTGTGAGCCATGACTCGATCCACGAGAGCACCCTTCCCCCAATGCCATGAGCTGCTACTTTCTTCAACAGTCTTTGGTGCGGAACTCTATCAAATGCCTTACTAAAATCTAAGTAAACAATATCAAATTCTTTATCGTGGTCAACAGCCTCAAAAGCTTTACTGAAGAAAGTTAATAAATTAGTTAGACAAGACCGGCCTCTTGTGAATTCATGCTGAGTATCATTAATCAAGTTATGCTTATCGAGATGGCTTCTTATAATCTCAGCTATAATTGACTCTAGGAACTTGCCTACAATTGAGGTCGGGCTTATTGGGCGGTAATTTGACGGTAACGACTTGTCCCCTGTTTTAAAAATAGGAATTACATTAGCCATCTTCCACATATCAGACACTACACCTGTTTGAAGAGATTAACACCTGTTTGAAGAGATCTACACCTGTTTGAAGAGATGAAATGGAAAACCGAGTCACCCCTCGGGAATGGCTCTGCTTACCCTGAGTGGGTGTGAGTTGGACCTGACTAGCTTGTGCTGCTGGGTGTGGTGCCGTGCTCCTTCCTTGAGTGGAGGTGACCAGACTGGGTGGGTCATTGGGCTAATCTGGTGGGGGGGACATGGACCTGCTCCGCATGGGTCAGTAAGCCTATTGCAGTGTTCCTTCTTTCTTATGTTCTTATGTTCTTATATTCTTATATCAAATGGGAGAGAAAATAGCGTGCTCGGCATCGTAGAGGTGGATTGGGCGATGGCGACAGCACTGGACCATATATTCTTCTGATGTACTGGTTGTTCACAAGCCTGCGCCGGACATCAGACTTGTCTGCACATCAAGGACATCAAACAATCCACAAATCTGTAAACAATGACTGGCAGTAGCATTTCCTAGGGTCTGACAAGCGACATGAAAGGGCGGTACTCCCCTGGCCTATAATACAGACCAAAAAATACTAGCTGCACACAACATAAGAACATAAGAACATAAGAAAGGAGGAACACTGCAGGAGGCCTGTTGGCCCATACTAGGCAGGTCCTTTACAATTCATCCCACTAACAAAACCTTTGCCCAACCCAATTTTCAATGCCACCCAAGAAATAAGCTCTGATGTGAAAGTCCCACTCAAATCCAACCCCTCCCACTCATGTACTTATCCAACCTAGATTTGAAACTACCCAAAGTCCCAGCCTCAATAACCCAACTAGGTAGACTGTTCCACTCATCAACTACCCTATTTCCAAACCATACTTTCCTATGTCCTTTCTAAATCTAAACTTATCTAATTTAAATCCATTACTGCGGGTTCTCTCTTGGAGAGGGCATCCTCAAGACCTTATTAATATCCCCTTTATTAATACCTATCTTCCACTTATACACTTCGTCAGGTCTCCCCTCATTCTTCGTCTAACAAGTGAATGTAACTTAAGAGTCTTCAATCTTTCTTCATAAGGAAGATTTCTAATGCCATTATTAATTTAGTCATCCCTTGAATTTTTTCTAACAAAATTTTTTTGCCCATTTTGTAATAGGGAGCCCAGAACTGAGCTGCATAATTAGGTGAGGCCTTATAATGATGAAAAGCTGCAGTTGCCCTTGGACTTTTTTTGCTTCCCTTTCTTGATATAAACCCAGTAATTATTTGCCTTATTACGTATGCTTAGGCATTGCTTCTTGTGTACAATGGTATATAATACCGAAAAGATGAGAGAAAGACCTGTGAAAACATCTGGGTATCTTTATTGTAGACGTTTCGCCACCCGGGGCTTTATAAATAAAATTTAGGCAAAACTTGAAGCAGTAGAACTATACAAAAGATAGGTAATCAGTCCCCAACCTAGGGTAGGTGCGAACAGCACCTAGTCGGGGAGATTTGAAGCAGAAAAAAAAGAACCTGGCGTTATATATAGTCAGGTGTGCAGACGGGGCAAATTCACGGGGTAGCGGGATTCCCCAGTGGGAAATAGGTCCTTCCCAAGAGATGGGTTAGTTGTAGTAGTAGTTGTCGTGTCGTGAAGGTTATGTACATTCCTTCCGACTAGACAAACTAATACACTAACCCATCTCTTTTGGGGGGACCTACTTCCATGGGGAAACCCGCCTACCAGTGAATTTTCCCTGTCGCTCACCCCGCGTTACAAATAAGCGCCAGGATTCTTCTTCTGCTTCGAAACTCCCGACTTGGGCGTTCCACCTACTCCTAGGGTTTAGGGCTGATTTCCTTCTTCTGTACTTTGTTCAACTGTCTTTAGTTATGTCCTAGAATTTGTATTGATAAAGCCCTGGATGGCGAAAAAGTCTACAATAAAGTACCCGATTTTTACATGTGTTTTCTCTCACTTGTCGGTATTATAACTTTTGTACACAACTTGTCAGACACTGCAACTCATGGGGAAACTTAATTCTGAGGGCATGTACATAACCCTTTACGACTACGACAACTATACTACAAAAAAACCCCTCTCTTTTGGGGAAGGACCTACTTTCCCCTGGGGAATCCCCCCCTACCAGTGGGAATTTGCCCTCGTCTGCTACCCTGACGTTACTATATAAGCGCCAGGTTTTTTTTTTCTGCTTCAGAAAAATTTCCCCAATATGGTGCTGTTTGACCCCACTCCCAGGGGAGGGGTGATTTCCTCTCTTTTGTACATGTTCTACTGTCTTCAAAATTATGTCCTGAATTTGTATTTATAAAGCCACTGGTGGGGAAAGTCTACAATAAAGATACCCAGATGTTGCCATGTGTCTTATCTCTCTTTTCGTATTATATACCTTCGTACACAACTTGTCAGACACTGCAACATCATGGAATCTTAATTCTGAGGACATGTACATAACCTTCACGACTACGACAACTACTACTACAACTAACCCATCTCTTTGGGAAGGACCTACTTCCACTGGGGAATCCCGCCTACCAGTGAATTTGCCCTCGTCTGCTACACCTGACGTTACTATATAAGCGCCAGGATTCTTTCTTCTGCTTCAGAATCTCCACGACTATGGTGCTGTTCGCACCTACTCCTAGGTTGAGGGACTGATTACCTCATCTTCTGTACATAGTTCTACTGTCTTCAAGTTATGTCCTAGAATTTGTATTGATAAAGCCACTGGATGGCGAAACGTCTACAATAAAGATACCCAGATGTTGCACATGTGTCTTACTCTCATCTGGTCGGTATTATATACCATTCCCGTACACAACTTGTCAGACACTGCAACATCATGGAATCTTAATTCTGATGGACATGTACATAACCTTCACGACTACGACAACTACTACTACAACTAACCCATCTCTTTGGGAAGGACTACTTCCACTGGGGAACCCGCCTCCCAGTAAATTTTGCCCTCGTCTGCTACACCGGACTTTTACTATAAAAGACCCCAAGGGTTTTCTTTCTTCTGCTTCAAAATTCTCCCCCGACTATGGTGCTGTTCGCCCCTTTCTCCTAGGTTGAGGGGATTGTTTAAACCTCATTTTCTGTACATATTTCTCCCGTCTTTAAGTTATGCCCCTGGGGAAGGGGGGGGGGGTTTTTGTTTAAACCCACTGGATGGCGAAAGTTACAATAAAGATACCCAAAATGTTGCACATGTGTTTTTACTCTCATAAATTGCTGTTTTGGTTTAAGGTTGCCCCCTCCCCAAAACCCCCCAAGCCCTTTTTTCGAAATTTTTGAAATGGTTTAAGTTCTACATCATTTAACTTATAAGTACTGGGGTTATGGGCACCCCCCAAAAAGGTTTCAGAACCTTGCATTTATCTACATTGAAATTTGATCTCATTTTTTTCCTGCCCAAAGAATAGAGTTTGTTTAAATCCTCCTGAATTTCCCAAACATTACGTTTGAATAAATTATCCTACCTATCTTTGTGTCATCGGCAAAATTTTGCTCATATCACTAGAAAATTCCCTCATCAAGATCATTGATATTTTTTTATAAACAAAAACGGGCCCAAGATTTGACCCTTTTGTGGAACGCCACTTGTTACAGATCCCCAAATCGGATTTAAAAACCCCATTTAGGGAAACCACTTCTGTTTCCCTGTCAGTGACCATACTCGATCCCACGAGAGCATTTTTCCCCCAAATTTGCCATGACTCCCATTTTCCCTTTAACAGCTATGGTGGGGAAAACCTCTATAAAAAAAGGGCCTTTCAAAAAACAAGTAAATAATTTTAAAATTTCTTTATCGTGGCAACAGCCTCAAAAGCTTTACGAAGAAATTTTTAAAAAATTTAGTTAAAATAAAAAACCGGCCTCTTGTGAACCCAAAGCTGAGTATCATTAAACAAACCCTTTTCTTATCGAGATGGCTTCTTATAATCTCAGCTATTTACTCTAGTAATTTGGCCCCACAATTGAGGTCAGGCTTATTTGGGGGGGGTAATTTGACGGTTTAAAAACTTTTCCCCTGTTTTTTAAAAAAAGGAATTACATTTCCATTTTTCCACATATCAACACTCCCCCTGTTTGAAGAGATTTAAAATTTAAAAAAATTAGTTAAGGGTTCCCCAGAGTTCCATTTTGGGATTCCCTTTAAAAAACCCTTGAAAAAACCTCATAGGACCCGGGGACTTATTTTGCTTCAGTCCCGTTATTTTTGCTTTACAAACATTTCCCTAGTGACTGTGATGTTACATAAATTTTTTCTTCTTCTAGCCCACTAAAAAATTTTAAATTTCTGGAATGTTGTTATGTCTTCCCGTGTAAAAAAATGGGGAGAAAAAAATTATTAAAAAACGACACATTTCATTCCCTTTTTCAGTAAAGGGGCCCCCAAATTATTTTTTTTAAAGGGGGCCCTTTTTTTATCTCTAACCCTTTTTTTCAATAGACCTGGAAAAAAATTTCTGGGTTAAATTTAGAATCCCTAGCAACTTTAATTTCATAGTCCCTTTTAGCTTTTCTTATCCCTTTTTAATGTCCCTCTTAATGTCAATATACTGATTCATAAGATGACCCCTCACCTCTTTTGATACGCCTTATAAATTCCTTATGCCCTAGTAGATATTTGAGCCTATTATTCATCCATTTTGGGTCATTCCTATTTGATCTAATTTCTTTATATGGGATAAACGTTATTTGAGCAGCATGTATAGTGTTCAGAAAACTGTCATATTGATATCTCACTTCGTTACCCACAGTCAACATGATAAGTGTTTCTCTAAGCCCATCGAATCTGCTAAGCGAAAATCTGGGGGACTGTTACTGAGTTATCGCTACTATCGTACTTCCATTCAATGCTAAATGTAATTGATTTGTGGTCGCTAGCACCCAGTTCCTCTGAAATTTCTAAATTATTAACAAGGGATTCATTGTTTGCCATAACTAAGTCAAGCAGGTTATTTCCCCTTGTAGGTTCTGTCACAAACTGCTTCAAAAAACAATCCTGAACTACTTCTAAGAAGTCGTATGATTCTAAATTCCCAGTCAAGAAATTCCAATCAATAGACTAAAGTTAGTCTCCTAGAATTACTACATTATCGTGCCTTGTGGCCTTAACAATTTCCTCCCATAGTAGTCTCCCTTGGTCCCTATCTAAGTTTTGGGGGACGGTATATCATCCTAAAATCAGTTTTTCATGCCCCTCTGAAAATTCTATCCAAACAGACTTGTATGTGTTACTTCAGACTTAATACCCGTTTTTATGCAACAGTTCAAGCGATCTCGGACATACAATGCCACCCCACCCACCCCTCCCAATTACTTCTATCTTCTTGGAACAATTTAAAAACCTGAATATTACATTCCGCAGGCTGTCCCGACTTTTTGAATTAAACCACGTCTCAGTTAAGACAAATACATCAATTGTTACCTGCACTAGCAACTAATCTCAACTCGTCCATCTTATTCCTAGCACTTCGGCAATTAGCATAATAAACATTGAAAGACTCTCCTTTCTCTTTACCCTTCCTGCTCATTTCTGTTTTTCTACTAAACCTATTACTGTCCTTATCACCCAAAGTCCCTGGTTTTTCAATATTCTACCTCGTTCTGCTTATTACTAGTTCCCCTAGAACTCGTAATATTACTACACTGGGACTTCACTGTTTTCCTGCCAAAACCCATACCACTAACTATTCCTAGTTTAAAGTCCTAACTGCTCCCTCCACTGCAGTTGCCAGTGCTACCACCCCAGACCTAGATAAGTGAACCCCATCCCTGGCATACATGTCCACTTCTGCCATAGAAGAGGTCCCAGTTGTCAATGAATGTTACCGCATTTTCCTTACAGTATTTGTCCAGCCAGCAATTGACACCAATTGCCCTGGACAACCATTCATTTCCAACTCCTCTCCTTGGCAAAATACCACATATGACAGGGTTCCCACCCTTACTCCTAATTATTTCTATTGCTGACCTATACCTGCTAATCAGGTCTTCACTCCTACGTCTGCCAACATCGTTGCCTCCAGCACTGAGACAGATAATAGGATTACTCCCATTACCTCTCATGATGTCATCCAGACGGCTAACAATATCCTCCATCCCAGCCCCAGGAAAGCAAACTCTCTGTCTCCTACTCCTGTCCTTCAAGCAGAACGCCCTATCCATATACCTAACTTGGCTATCCCCAACAACAACAATATTCTTACCTTCCTTGGCGTCGTCCGTCGTGATGCTCCCAGTAGTCGACTCACATTCGTCAGGTAGCATTACACCACTTGTGGAATTCGTCAAGACGTTCTCGATGGTCTTTGTTGGGGTTTCTAGGGATGTCTCACTCACGTCTGCCATTGCTTCCTTGGTGCTCGTTGTGGCATTCCCAGTAGAACACTCACATTCGTCAGGTAGCACCGAGAATGGGTTGGAAGTTTCCACGGTAGTCTTCTGGTTTCTCGTTGTTTCTGCCTCTCCAACCGTTTTCTTGATCCTCAGCTTGGTTCCATGTTGCCCGGCCACTAACCAAGCTTCCCTCTTAACCTGGGGACTCACAACAGGAGGATTACTATGAATTCTCTTGTTCTCCGTTAATCGCCGTATCTCCAGCTTAGCAACTGTGAGCTCTTCTCTCAGCTGCTGGTAAAGTTGCTCAAGAGTGGGAATCCTGGCTCAGATTCACAGAGAGCACACAAACAGGCCTTCACAGAGCTAAGTACACGTCACCACTGAGAGCTAAGTACACGTCACCACTGAGAGCTAAGTACAAGTCACCACTGAGGCCTTACTAATGATGTATAAAGCTGCAGTATGACCTCTGGACTTCTGTTGCCTTTATCGAGAAGGATATAGTGAGGAATAAGTGGGGTCAAACCCATTTGCTCACTGTCTAGTGCTACTGCAGATCGAGCACTATTGAGAACTTTGAGAAGTTTACGAGCTTCTTCAGGGTAGTGTGTCATCCTCCAACCTGGCAGAGTGATGGAAGATTCAGTAGTAGACTCGCCTGGGAGGACTGCACCTGCAAACTGGTTTGCTGGTACTTCGCCTTCCACTCTCACTGGGAGAGGGAATCTTAAGAGGTCGACCAGTGAGATGTTCTTCCTAAGGGTAAAATTCCTACTGTGAATGTTAACGACAAGAACTTGCAGCTTACCACGTCGTACAATGTGCAAGGATGGCTCAAGAGAGAGAGACCATTGACTCTGCACGAATCGTTGTTGACTAGCACGTGGTCTCCTTCGAAAGCTCTGTTCATGTATATCACATCGAGAGTGTGCTAAAAATAGCTGTCAGAGTGACGTCATACTTTCTATAGGCTGTAACTTTCCTCACTGAAGCCATGACACAAGTCAGACAGTTGCTCGCCGTTAGTGCTACTGCGGCTGAGGTTAGACTGAGCGTCCCCAGACAGGTTTCTACTTATAACTGTATTCTGACGGTCAGGAGGTGAAGTGACACGGGCTCTTCTACGAGGCTGGACAGGACAAAAGCCTAACCTCTGAGAGAACTAGCTTCTATGGAAACTCTCTGTCTCTAAGGTTTCCAGACACTAGACATACTCAAAGACTGAGTAGTAAATGGTGGATCCTATGCACATGCTCCAGAAGGGCACATCCACCCTACCGAAATTCACTTTCCAATTAGCTGGGTCTGTGCGAATCTTGATGTCTGTCATGGTTTTGAGACCAACAAGCAAGTCACCAAGGGAGTCAACGTTATCAACCACCAGGAATTTTGCGGATAAATTCTGACCCTGAACATCAAGCTACAATGTTGTTCTCCCACGTACCATCAGGAAATTGCCTGAGACGCCACTGAGGATCTGAATTTCTGACGGCTCCGTCAACACAGCTGCATGCAGACCAATGTCACGGATGGTGGAACGAGCAATGTTTACAACAGAATCTGTATGAAGGAAGCGCTTGACAGGTTTTTCATATACAGTGGATTCAACTAGTGGTCCCCTGGTGTTGTGGTACCAAACGTGGAGATACTCCAGGTAATCCACGTCATTAGAGTCATAGCTGCTAGTGGCTCTATGCTTGGTGGCAAGGCTCAAATTCTTGGTGAGTGTAGTACTATCCCTATTACAATCATCAAGGCACTCATTTTTCACTCCGTCAGAAGCATGTCATCGCTCAGAGCAGCGAACTCATTGCAGACTGGAGACAGAATGCAGCAACTCCATTAAGGTGACTATCTCTTTTGTTGACTCTGTGGGCACGACTCTTTTCCCGAGCTATGGGAAGGACTCCAACTATCACTCCCGTTAGAGTGTGTTAGTAGCAGCTCCTCCTGAGCTATCGTCACACACAACAGACATTATGCGACGCATTGTAAAACACTCCTCAGAGATGTGTCCGGTAGAGATATGAAACATGCATGCTCTACCTCTGCACTGATTTCTTGGACGATTATAGTTATTCGGTGGAGGCCTAGGTCTGGTATATTCTGACTGGTAGTGACCACACCTACCACAATTGAAACATATCACCGCAGGTGACGGTAAACTGTGCTGAGTCTTACCCTTTCATTTGTTATTTGTACTTGTCCTAGTGTTATTCGTACTCGACGTATTTGTATTAGGCTGTAGCTGAGTGCCCCTGGGTGGTGATTGTTTAATTGCTGCAATGAATGTGACTGCACGCTGTGCAGGCGGTGCAGCTGGGGCAGTCGCTGAAGGAACCGGCACCTCTGCTTCAATAATATGAGAACACTTAGCCTTCTCAGTGGGTGGCTTGAGATCCTCTATGGCCTTCAATGTACCCAGAACTTCGTACTGAGGGCCAAGACCAAACTCGTTGATAACTCGATGGAGGGATGACGGGGCATCTATCAGCATGACGCTTACGGCGGTTATGGGGATGATGTCCCTGATACGGATACAGTCACCGCCAGTAACCCACTTAGTCGACTTTATCACTTCCTTAGAGTGAACTCTCACGAAAGTATTGTTTCTCGTTACATGTACTAGAAAGGATATCGAAATAGTGACGATGCTTACTATGCCGGAAATAACATCAGAACTTTTTGAGTTCAGACCATGACTCCAGGTTGCTCACCTTTTTAGATGTACAAAAGCACTAATGTCTCTGTTAGCTAAGTCCACTGCGGCAACGGATGCAGGAATGTACAACACATCCTTGGGGTTATCGCATCTCCCCTTAACCACAGTTCGAACTGTAAACAGATGGATAGAAACAGCCAGCCGAATCACTCGTGAATAATATAGAAGCAACAGTTTGGCCAACTGAGCTAAGCATTTCACTAGAAGTACGAATGGGGAGACTTTCCATATCCTTATTACTTGCATCAGCCTGAGCTGGAGAAGCGTTACGACAACTGCATGTGTTTGTTATGATGCATTAGTCGTTCAAAGCGAAAGAAATCACGATAGAAGATATAAATAGTAAAGCTGAAAATGATACGCAATTTGCTGTAACTTAACAGAGTCAGAGAGCACTCAGCACGATGTTACGTTTTAAATTGTTAATATATTAAAATAGCTTTGAAAACACGACTACAGAAATAAAAAGGATACACTCTGGGAATCGACGTTAATGAAAGCTTAAGCAAGTGAATACTTAACAGGGAATTTCTCAAATTAAGGGAGATGGTACACCAAAACTATGCAATGATGCAGAGGTAGTTAGTAACAGAAAAAAATGTCGCAACGACTAGCTGCAAACTATGGCAGCAAAATATACAGCAAAAATTTACGTATTCAAAGAAAAGGTATGCAATTACACAAATCATTGAATTATATTGCAGACTTGGGTAACACGCAGCAGAAGGTTGCAGGTGCTGCCAATTGGAAGTGAGAATGTAAAAATAATTCACTTGCAGAAGGGAAGAATGACACAAAAATATTACCAGAGTAATTGATGGTACAAAAATCCCTAATGCAATATAAAGATGCACACAACTACAGTAAAAGATTTACGCAACACAGATCAATCCATAAAAAGTGTCAAGATGATATCAATGAAAGTAATAAATTAATCTCAATAAAAATAAATAATAAATTGCAATTACAGTGGTGCAAGCACCTGAAAATTGCAATTACAGGAACTGGTGCTGTAATTTAAGACAAATGCGAAAATATTGAAAAAATGCAATTTACAGAGTTGAGCAGGAAATGATATGGAGTAATAAATTCTTGGAATAAGTAAATATGGATAAAACTGGAGAAAAGCGATGTCTAGGCACAAACTGTGACAACTGCAGGGTAAAGAAACTGACAACAGTAACACTGTGTAATAACACTTGAGGAACAATTAATAAATGAAAGATATGCAGGAGTGGTCTACAATGTAGTGGCTCGCTCTTATAAAAGAACACAGGATTTGTATAAATAAAATAGGCAGTACACTGAACAAATCTGATCAATAGCAAGCAATTAAAAATTGGTATGTTGCAGAATAATTTTCTGAAAAACAAGTGCAAAAATTCAACAAGATTCTTGGGCAACTAATAACGTGAAACACTGTTGATTGAGTACTGCAGGTAAATGGCAAGGTGCACAAAGTGTGCACAGAGCTTAAAGAGCTGACTGATGAGTGCAAGCTAAACACTTCACTGAAAGAATGGCTTCAGCAAGGCACTGTATTAAGTGCCAGCACAATAGAAAAATGTCACAAATGTTAGGAAATGAGGGAGCCACTGTTTACTTTTATCTGATTGTAAAGATGTCTACGCAAGAATTACACACATATGCAGGGACAATGAAGACAAAAGTAGTGGTGTTAGGACATAATAAATGCACAGGAAGTCTTGATAGAGCACTACATACATCTGAAGGCTCTCGTGGGTGCTGTGGGGTCCTTTACTGGGCAATGGTGATGAGAATAACGTGGGAGACAGGAAATAATGCAAGACTGTGAATACGAAAGATGTGAGAAAATACGTCAAAGCCTTGTGCAAGGCAGAGTTGTTGTGTAAACACTGTAAATACATGTGTTCGAGGCACGCTATCTGGCTGTGGCTTGGGTGCGCAGATAACAACAATAATAATAATAGTAATATATAACAAGAGCATGTGGTAAGTAGAACTGAACGAAAATGAAGTGGGAAAATGAAACTGCAAAATACTGCACAAAATTAAGGCGCTAGAACGGAAAAGCTGAATACTGTACACTCTCAAGTTATGGAACATAATGGGATCTGAAAAATTGCTGCAAAGTACTCACTGGGGAAAATTTATAAAATAATATTATAAACAAACAAAATATAACTGCAATGGCTGGAGAAATCATGGAGAATATTTGATAACAGGAGTTGAAAGCAGAACACACAGGTACTAGCGATGACCTTAGTACAAGCGGCCTTGTTGGGATAAACCAGACTGGAATCCCAAGTGGACAAGCCGGATCGTTCACAGCCCATGTAGAAATGTCTTGAAGAATACATTTAGGTCAGCAACACGTGCAGAATGCAGGCTGGTCGTAGAGAACGTAGCAGAAGTGTGAGACAGCTGGTGTGTAGGTGCGGGGGCTGGAATAGCATAGGATAGGCGGAGGACACTGCTACATCCCAAGCTGGGCATACTCGCATGGGAGCCAAGTACATAAAGACAACTTCAACTCGACTTCCGTGGCTTGAACGGGCATAAGGACACTGTATAAGGGCTGAGGAAGGCTGCCTGTATGTGCTGCAGGGCTGGAGATGAAGTGCACACGTAACTGGTGGATCCGGAATGACGCTGTGGCAACAATGTCCAAATTTTGTGGGAAAATCACAGACAAGGTCCCGTCTCCGTCGCTGATGAGATGCTGAGAGCAGCTGACAGTGCTGTAAGCAAGCGGGTGTTGTGCACTGACACATATGCAGCTGGATGAAACATATCGCTCCCCTCACCCCCACCCTGTGCCACTGGAAAACCTGCTGTGACCACTGTTGAAACATGTTTAACTTCATTCCTGAGTCATTGGGTAATGTGTAGAGAAGCTTGAGGGTTGGAGTGAAGCTCTACATAGCGTAGGACATATATTTAGAGGAATAAGGTACAAGCGGAGAGAGATGAGAGAAGCCAAACCACTTCCGCTGGAAGATGCTGTCAATAATAAAATTAAAATACAGCTACATGCGTAACCAGAGTTTCATTTTGTGGTTCAAAGTCAGAGTTAAAAATCTGAACGTTTGTTGGGATGCCACCCGCCAACCAGATAGACAGCAGACATTGTGGTTACTGGTGATGATCGGATTTTCATATCTGCAGAGGCCAAGTTTCTAGTCTAGGTTTGTATGCACTGCAAGCTCTCTTCAGTGTTGTTATGTACAATCTAGAGTATAATATAATAAAGATATAATTGACTGATACTGATTGTGGTACGCTGCAGTCAGTGGTCACATGAGGTCATCCTGTCTTAAGCTGTCTGGGAATTAGCGTGGGGTGTTACCGAGCACTGTGGGATGCTATAGTGCTTTAGAATCTCAGGTTAAAGTGTTGAAGATGGAGGTTCTACTTCTACAGGAGGAAAATAGGAGGCTGAAGCTTTGCCTAGATGGGTTTGGGAGTGAGTGTGAGATATTTGGAGCTCGTAAGGAGGAAAAGGTTGCCAGCAGTGATTTGGAGAGTGGTAGCCACTTTAAGTGGCAAGTGATTCACAATTAAGGAAGGTTAACAGAGAAGATGTGAAGGTAGGAAATCGCTTTTCTGTTCTCCAGGACAAGTGTACTTCAGTGGTTAGTTAGGTTTTTACGTACCACTGACTCCCCTACTAATCAAGGTAAGAATGTTCTGATTGTGGGAGACTCTCAGGTATGATATATGGACTGTGCTCTTTGTAACAGAGATTGGAAAGTCAGACAGAGAATGTGCCTGCAAGGAGCTGATGTTGGTGAAATAGTCAGCAGGCTGGAGAATATTATGTCAGGTAATGGGAACTTCCCATTATCTGTCGGAAATGACATAAGGAAGGGAAGGAGACAGGAGCTGCTGGATAAGTACAGGTCAGCCATAGATGTAGTCAGGTCTAAGAGAGGGATCCCAATCATATGTGGCATCATGCCTAGAAGTGGAGTGGGCAATGACTGGATGTCTAGAACAATTGGTATAAATTGCTGGCTAGACAGATACTGCAAGGAACTTACAATTCCATTCACTGATAACTGGGGCATACATGATATGTATGCAAGGGAAAGGGTTCATCTTTGGAGTGGTTGCATTACCCAGTACAATAGAGGGGGTCATTGATGACTTGTCTAGGAATTTAAACTGATAGATTATAGAGGTATGGGGGGTTGTAGGAAACATTCAGGCTTCAGTACTAGTGTTGAAAACAGCAGATACTACCAGGATACACAAGGGACAATTTTAAAAGACAATACTCAAAATAAAACTGCTAGTAAAGACAAAGTAATTTTTCAACAGACAAAGGGTACTAGTCTAAGAAATAAGATAGATGAGCTAAGAGTACTTGCAAGTGTAGGTAAAATAGATATTATTCCTATAATGGAGACCTGGTTCCACTTGAAAGATAGAGTAATGCCTTTTGAATGAAACATATAGGATTATTAACTATTCCACACTGATAGAGTCAACAGGAAGGTTGGTGGAGTTGCGATTGCGATTGGAACAATGTGACAGTAAATCTTGACTCTAGTGATTTTCTTGATACAGTTCAGTTTGTGACAGAACCAACTGGAGGAAAGAACTTGCTTAACTTGGTTCTTGCCAACAAAGGGCCACTAATTAATAATCATGATGTTAATGATGAGCATGGGGAAAACGATCACAAATCACTTAGTTTCAATATATCATGGAGCTACCCAGATAACTGCAATCAAGTCAGCTTGCCCGACTTCATGGGACTGAGAAATTACCTGGGAGGGCTAAATTGGGATAACCTGACTATGGGTCAGGGAGGCGGTGTTGGTTACAAAAATACAGTGGACCCTCAACCAACGGCATTAATCCGTTCCAGAAGGCTTCCCATTGGTTGAAATTGCCGTTGGTCGAGTTAATTTTCCCCATAAGAAATAATGGAAATAGAATTATTCCGTTCCTGACACCACAAAGTCTGAAAAAAAATTACATGAAATATACATTTCCTTATATGGAAAGGAATGGGACATGCAAAACAAACAATAATTAAATGCCACTTACCTTTATTGTGGAGTTGTTGATGAGTGATTTGCCAGCAGCAGGGAAGATTCAGGATTGTCTATTGCTTGGAAGGAGAATCCCCCACCAGAATGACTTCAGGTACCAAGTCCTTTGGTGGGGTTACCTCCCTCCTTGTTTTTTTTTAATGCCTTTAGGACCAGCTTGAGAGTCGCTGGACCCCTGTCGCACAAAATAGCTGTCCAGAGAGCTCTGTTTCTTACGTGCCCTTAGATAGGCCGTATAATTCACTCTGAGGAGGATATCAATGAACTCCAGGACGATTTGAACAAATTAATGTCTTGGTCTGAGAAATGGCAGATGAAGTTTAATGTGGATAAGTGTAGGGTACTTGCCCTTGGTAATGAAAATAACCCTCGAAGCTATAATCTAGGTGAAGTAGAGCTTGGTCATACAGAATGTGAAAAAGACTTGGGAGTCATGGTAAGCAGAAATCTAAAGCCAAGACAGCAGTGCCTCAGTGTGCGCAACAAGGCCAACAGATTACTTGGATTTATCTCAAGAAGTATAAGTAACAGAAGTCCAAAAGTTATTTTACAGCTCTATACATCACTAGTGAGGCCTCATTTAGATTATGCTGCTCAGTTTTGGTCCCCTTACTACAGGATGGACATAGACTCATTAGAGAACATACAGAGAAGAATGACTAAAATGATTTACTGTGTAAGGAACCTCCCGTATGAAGATAGACTTAAAGCCTTAAATCTCCACTCTCTGGAGAGGCGTAGAATGAGGGAGATATCATTGAAGTGTATAAGTGGATGACGGGCATAAACAAGGGAGACATTAATAAAGTACTGAGGGTGTCGAACCAGGTAAGAACCAGGAATAATGGATTCAAGTTGGATAAATTTAGATTTAGAAAAGACATAGGTAAGTACTGGTTTTCTAACAGAGTTGTAGATGCGTGGAACAGTCTTCCCAGTGGGGTGATAGAGGCTAGGACCTTGGGTAGCTTTAAGAAGAGACTGGACAAATATATGAGCGGGAGGGGCTGGGTTTGATTGGTGTCAAGGGGTACGGGAGTTATTTCTTGAGTAGCTTTAGGTAGATGTCGTTTTGATAAGGACCTGCCTCGTATGGGCCAGTAGGCCTTCTGCAGTGTTCCTACATTCTTATGTTCTTATGTTCTTAAATGGGACACAAGAGTGTCATTGTACATGTTGCCAGTGCGGCTGCAACTTCGGTGACAGGATAAAATTCTTCGATAAATGCTTGCACCTTTGTAAACATTGAACACATTTCCCTAATCCTTGATGAAGTCATCTTCCTCCGTCTCTCTTCATTCTGCTCTGAAGAATATTCCTGAGATGTGATCTGTTGCTGTTGCTCCTCAAGCTCTTGCAGGTCTGCAGTGGTTAGTTCTTCCTCGTCGTTCTGCACCAACTCTTCCACATCCTCGTCACAAACCTCCAACCCCAAAGACTTTCCCAATGACACAATAGCTTCCACTACTGGCATAGCCTTCTGAGGGTTAGCCCCAAACCTTTCAACATCCCTCTGTTCTACACATTCTGGCCACAGTTTCCTCCAAGCAGAGTTCAAGGTCCTCTTAGTCACTCCCTCCCAAGCCTTACCTATAAAGTTTACACAACTTAGGATATTGAAGTGAACTTTCCAAAACTTTCTTAGGGTCAATTGAGTGTCTGAGGTCACTTCAAAGCATTTTTGAAACACTGCTTTTGTGTAGAGTTTTTTGAAGTTGGAAATGACTTGCTGGTTAATGGGCTGGAGGAGAGGAGTTGTATTAAGAGGCAAAAATTTCACCTTAACGAAACTAAACTCCCCTGTAATTTCCTCTTGCAAGTCATGAGGATGAGCAGGAGCATTGTCCATTACCAGGAGGCACTTGAGTGGCAGTTTATTTTTCTGGAGGTATTTTGTCACAGTGGAGCCAAACACACTCTAAAACCAGTCCAAGAAAAGTACCCTAGTGACCCATGCCTCACTGTTTGATCTCCACAGCACACACAAATTACCCTTGACGATATTGTTTTTCCTAAACACTCTGGGAGTTTCAGAGTGATACACCAATAAAGGCTTTACTTTGCATTACTGCACAACATTAATGTCAGCCTGTCTTTCATAGGATTATGTCCTGGGAGTGCCTTTTTCTCCTGAGTAATGTAGGTCCTGTTTGGCATTTTCTTCCAAAACAGGCCTGTTTCGTCACAATTAAACACTTGTTCAGGTTTTAAGTTTTCAATCTCTATGTATTCCTTTAAGTCCTTCACATATTTTTCAGCCGTATTTTTGTCTGAACTGGCTGCCTCACCATGCCTTACCACACTGTGTATGCCACTATGAATTTTAAATCTCTCAAACCAGCCTTTGCTGGCCTTAAATTCATCATCAGCAGCACTATTTTGAGGCATTTACTTAATGAGATTATCATGCAGCTTCCTTGCCTTCTCACAAATTATAGACTGAGAAACACTATCACCTGATAATTGTTTCTCGTTTATCCATACCAATAACAGTCTCTCTACCTCTTCAATATTTGTGGTCTCCGTTTTGAAAGAAATACTTGAACCTTTCGCAACAACAGCTTCCTTGATTGCCTGTCTGTTCACCAAGATAGTACTGATGGTTGAACGTGATTTGTTGTATTGCCTTTACAATTCGGCCATACACACTCCATTCTCGTATTTTTCAATGATTTTCATTTCCATCGTAATTCTCACCCTTTTTAACACAGACTTGGCACTAGAAGCTTTCTTGGGACCCATGGTGCCTTATTTAGCGGTTACAAGCACTAGAAATAGTAGAATAATCCAAAATATATGGGAGGCACACGTGGAAACCGACCGCAACAGCTTGTAAACAATGGCACACTGACTCTTGGAGTCTCCGGGCACAACGACACGTTCCAGACAAACGTCGTTGGTTAAGTTTTTCGCCGTTGGTTAAGGCATTTTTCCTACGGCAAAAAGCGCCGTTAGACGAAATTGCCGAAATTGCCGCCGTTAGTTGAGGGTCGGCTGTAACGTATTTCAGGGCATAGTTCTAGCTGCCCAGACAACTTTATCCGAGTAGGAAAAATAGATCTAACAAAAATTATCCCAGATGGATAAACAATAGATTGAAACATCTCATTGGTCAAAAGAGAGGCACATATAGGTGTAGCCAAAGAGGGCAGTTAAGTAATCAATATATTCAATTAAAGAGAGATATATAAATAGGAATAAGAAAAGCAAAAAGGGATAATGAGGCTAAAGTTTTTACTCAGGAAGATACTAGAGAAATTACAAAAATAATAAATTATGTAAACAGGACGATAATAAACTATGCACAATTGGGTTAACTAGTGACATGGTCCTCAGACAAACAGAGAAATTAAAACCTAAAATATTCCCAGGCCCTGATGAACTGTTTGCAAGGGTGTTAATGGAATGAAAAGAGGAGCTTAGCATGCCTTTGGCTAATCTTTTCAGTATATCACTACAAACTGGCTTAGTGTCAGACAAGAGGAAAATGGCAAATGTAATACATATTTACAAAGCAGGTGTCATGTCCATAGCTTCGAGCTAAAGACAAATAAGCCTTACCTCTACAGTGGGAAAATTTATGGAATCAATAACTTCCGGGGCAATTCGTAGCCATAAATTGATGAATGAATCTCAGCACGGTTTTACAAAGGGGCATTACTGTCTTAGGAATTTGCTAATTTTTTTCAATAAGGCATCTGAGGCGGTAGATCGCGGTATTGAATATGATATTGTGTATATGGACTTCAGTAAGGCTTTTGATAGACTTCAACATCAGAGGTTATTGAGGAAACTTAAGGAACAGGGAATAGGAAGAGAAATTTTTTCCTGGGTAGAGGCACGGATGACAAATAGGCAGCAGAGAGTTTGCATAAATGAGGAGAAATCAGAATGAGGGCACGTCACAAGCGGTGTTCCAAAGGAGTCAGGGAATAAATAGCGACATAAGTAAATTTGCTGATGACACCAAAACAGACCGTCCAGTTCATTCTAATGAGGACATCAGAACACTCCAGGATAATTTGAATAGACTGATGCAGTGGTCGGAAAAGTGGCAGATGCAGTTTAATATAAACAAATGCGAAGTTCAAAATGTTGGACAGGAAAATAACATTGTCACATATAAACTAAATAAAGTAGATCATAATATTACTGATTGCGAAAATGATTTAGGAGTTCTGGTTTGGAGTAATCTGAAACCAAGACAACAGTGCATAAGTGTTCGTAATAAAGCTAACAGAATCCTTGGCTTGGTATCAATAAGTATAAATAATAGAAGTCCTCAGGTTGTTCAACTCAATATATCATTGGTTAGGCCTCATTTAAATTATGAAGCACAGTTCTGGTCACCGTATTACAGAATGAAAATAAATGGATTGTAAAACGTACAAAGGAGGATGACAAAGTTGATCCCATGCATCAGAAATCTTCCCTATGAGGCGTCGAATTAGGGGGGATATGTTTGAGGTGTATTAATGGAAAACAGAATAAATAAGTGGGATGTAAATAGAGTTCTAAAAATATCTGTCCTAGATAAGACTCGCAGCAATGGCTTTAAGTTGGAAAATTTCGGATTCAGGAAGGATAAAGGAAAGCACTGGTTTGGTAAGAGGGTTATGGATGAGTGGAACAAACTCCCGAGTACCGTTATAGAAGCTAAGACGTTGTGTAGTCTTAAAAATAGGTTTGATAAATACATGAGTGGGTATGGGTGGATGTGAGCTTGACCTGACTGGCTTGTGCTAGTAGGTCAGATACCGTTCTCCTTCCTTAAGTGAATGTGACCTGACGTGACTAGATTAGGGCGTTGGCTTAACCCGATAGGGGAATTGGACCTACCTCGCATGGCTTAGGCCTCAAATTTGTAACAGGAATTCGGAAACCGAACAAGACCTCAGTTTCATCGCAAAAAACTACAGATACTATGACTCCGATTTCCAAAAAGGCTTTCTTCAAGGCATCATCTCAATCGCCATCTCAACACAGCTCCCCAGTCATACCTTGACGCTACATCACTGCACTTAAAGCTTTAGCAGAAGACACGACCATCAGGGTTAACACCGCTGATAAAGGAGATGGTGTCGTAATCATGAACACTGACGATTACATTAACAAAATGCTCAATCTACTTAATGACCCAGATAACTACGAATCTCACATCAAATCAAGTGGACAGCCTTACTAAACATTTCTTCGAAGGACTCGCTGCATTCGGAGGGACTCAGAATAAGGGAAGAAACTCGTGTACATCATTCCCAGCAACCCCAGACCTGTCAGAATGAATGGTCTGCCAAAAACTCACAAGCCAGGTATCCCATTGAGGCCCATATCCTCGGGAATAGGCAGTGCTCCTCACCAACTCTCAGAGATTCTCGCTAAACACCTATTTCAACTCTTGGGCACAATCAATCCAGCACATTTCAAACACACGGATGATCTTCTCAGTCGCATTCACAACATCAACATCAGAAACAAGAAGCTTTCTAGCCTGGACGGAACTTTTCTATTCTTCAAAGTACCTACTATACAAGCCATCGATCTCTTACACAGGAAAACTGACGATTTCCTTGATCTTTCTATTCCAGCCAGCGATTTCACTGATCTTGCTGAACCATGTGTTGGCTTTACGTGTTTCTCTTTCGAAAAATCACCTCTTTCAGCAGATTTTCGGACTACCCATGTGTTTGCCACTTAGTGCCGTCCTGGCGAAGCTATACATGGAACATCTGGAAGCCGAGCGTTTCTCCATTATCATTCTTTCTTCTGTCATCTGGCTCCGTTATGTTGACGAAATTCTCATCATAACTCCCAGACGCTTCAACGTTCAAGCTCTCCAACACAAGCTCAACCAGGTCGAGCTCTATCCATTTCACACTAGAAGAAGAAGTCGACAACACTCTTTCTCTCCTCGATGCTCTTCTCTGCAAAGCTGACCATGAACTTCGTTTTAAAGTCTACCAGCCAACACGATCTTCTGCACTTCTACTCTCACCACGACACCAAAACTAAACGTGATGTAATTATACGCTTTTACCTGCGTGCATTTAGAATCTGCAGCAATGAGTTCCTTGAGGAAGAATACTCTCTTATTGAACAAGTTTTTTCTAAACTTCACTATCCTCGTCACTTTATTAAAGACTACAGACGACGGACAATACACATCTTTAACACACCCAGAGAAGACACTGGTGAGAAGAGATACATAGTCCTCCCCACCAACTCCATTGCCAAACACGTTTCCAACATCTTTTCCATAACCTCATTCCAAGTATCTACCTCCACATCCACCACCATGAAGGACATTACCAGTAATAGACAGGACAAGCTTCAATTCTCTGCAGGGGTATACACAATCCCTTGTAATGACTGCAGCAAATTATACGTCGGCGAAGCATCCATAGACCTCCAAACGCGTATTTCAGAACACCAGTACGCAGGCACATCTGACGATCCAAGGATTGCCTGTGTTCAACACCGTTATTCATATGCCGTATTCTATTCAAGATTAATGGACTGACCACATCGACTCAAGGCTGAGAGACTGATTACCTCATTCTCCTCCTGTTCTTCAAGTTTCTCATTTGTATGGACTGATGAAGCCACTGTGTGGCGAAACGTTTCCTCAATAAAGATACCCAAGAGTTGCACATGTGTCTAATTCAACAACATTCACACAACCATTTAATCAACTACAGAAACGCAAGACTTATCGCCAGAGAAGACAACACTCAATACCGAAGAATCCTGGAATCATCACTTATCTGTACATCCAACAACTTCAACCAGAACAACGGTTTCTATAACATAGTTGAACCCCTCGCCAAGAAACTTCATCTCTATCCCACATAAGAACATAAGAATCGAGGAACACTACAGAAGATCTACTCATATACTTATCCAGTTTCTTTTAAAAGCTACCCAGTTTTTAAACTCTATCACTCTACTCGGAAGATTGTTACATGAAGCTTTCTCCACCTAATCCAGCATTCTGTTCCTATAAATACTCACGTATGTTTCACCCACGTAGATCTGCTTGTGACTTAACATAAGAACATAAGAACGATGGAACACTGCAGAAGGCCTACTGGCCCATGCGAGGCAGGTCCAAGTCTCCTACCGGCTTAAGCCAATGCACCCAACCTAGTCAGGTCAGGTCACATTGACTTAAGGGAGGAACACGGCAACCGACCTGGTAGCACAAGCTATCAGGTCTAACTCACACCCACCCACATCTACACATGTATTTATCCAACCTATTTTTAAAGCTACACAACGTTCTGGCCTCTATAACGGTACTTGGGAGTTTGTTCCACTCATCCACAACTCTATTACCAAACCAGTACTTTCCTATATCCTTCCTGAATCTGAATTTTTCCAACTTAAAACCATTGCTGCGAGTCCTGTTTAGGCTAGATATTTTCAGCACACTATTTACATCCCCTTTATTTATTCCTGTCTTCCATTTATACACCTCAATCATATCCCCCCTAATTCTACGTCTTTCTAGAGAGAGCAGTTTCAGGGCCCTTAGTCTATCCTCATAGGGAAGGTTTCTGATACATGGGATCAACTTTGTCATCCTCCTTTGTACATTTTCCAGAGAATTTATATCCATTCTGTAATACGGTGACCAAAACTGTGCAGCATAACTAAATGAGGCCTAACCAAGGATGTATAGAGTTGAAGAACAACCTGAGGACTCCTATTATTTATGCTTCTTGATATGAAGCCAAGGATTCTATTAGCTTTATTGCGAACACTTATGCACTGTTGTCTTGGTTTCAGATTACTGCTAACCAGAACTCCTAAATCTTTTTCGCAATCCGTAATATTAAGATCTACATTATTTAGTTTATATGTGGCATGGTAATTGTCCTGTCCAACATTTAGAACTTTGCATTTGTCTATATTAAACTGCATCTGCCACTTCTCCGACCACTGCATCAGTCTATTCAAATCTTCCTGGAGTGCTCGAATGTCCTCGTCAGAATGAATTCGACGGCCTATTTTGGTGTCATCGGCAAACTTGCCGATGTCGCTCTTTATGCCCTCATCTATGTCGTTTATGTAGATTGTGAACAGCAGGGGGCCCAACACTGACCCCTGTGGAACACCGCTCGTGACACTTCCCCACTCTGATTTCTCCCCATTTATGCAAACTCTCTGCTGCCTATTTGTCAACCATGCCTCCATCCAGGAAAAAATTTCTCCTATTCCATGTGCTTTAATTTTCCTCAATAGTCTCTGATGTGGGACCCTGTCAAAAGCCTTACTGAAGTCCATATACACAATATCATATTCATTACCATGATCTACCTCCTCAAATACCTTAGTGAAAAAAGTTAATAAATTCGTAAGGCAGGAACGCCCCTTTGTAAAACCATGCTGAGATTCGTTGATTAATTTATGCTTTTCAAGGTGGCTACGAACTGCCTCGGCAATTATTGATTCCATAAATTTTCCCACTATGGAGGTTAGGCTTATTGGTCTATAGTTCGAAGCTAAGGACCTGTCACCTGTTTTGAAAATAGGTATCACATTTGCCATTTTCCACTTATCTGGCACCATGCCAGTTTGTAGTGATATGTTGAAAAGATTAGCCAAAGGTGTGCTAAGCTCCTCTTTACATTCCTTTAGAACCCTTGCATACAGTTCATCAGGGCCTGGGGATTTGTTAGGTTTTAATTTATCTATTTGCCTAAGGACCATGTCACTTGTGACCCTAATAGTGCACAGTTTATTATCGTCCTGTTCTACATAATTTATCATTACTGGAATATCGCTGGTATCCTCCTGTGTAAAAACTGAGAGGAAGTATGTGTTAAAAATTCTACACATTTCCTTATCACTGTCAGTGAGCTGACCCGAGGAACTTTTGAGTGGGCCTATCTTGTCCCTGATCTTACTTCTGTATACCTGAAAGAATCCTTTTGGGTTAGTCTTCGATTCTCTTGCAACTTTAACCTCATAATCTCTTTTTGCTTTTCTAATTCCCTTTTTTATTTCTCTCTTTAACTGAATATATCGATTTCTCAATTGCCCCTCTCCTCTTTTGCTTTGCCTATATATGCCTCTCTTTTGACCAATCAGATATTTTAATCTATTGTTCATCCATTTAGGATCATTATTGTTTGATCTGATTTCCCTATTTGGAACATAATTTGACTGAGCAGCTAGAACTATGCCCTGGAAAGCATCATATCGGCAACCATCACCACCTACCTGACCCTTAGTCAGGTCATTCCAGTTCAGCCCACCTAAGTAATTTTTCAGTCCTATGAAATCAGCCAAGCGAAAGTCAGGGACAGAGACTTGATTGTCATTATTAGGGGAATTCCATGATATATTAAAACTGAGTGATTTGTGATCACTTTCCCCAAGCTCATCATTAACCTCAAGATTATTAATTAGTGTTTCCCTACTGGCAAGAACCAAGTCAAGGAGGTTATTTCCCCTAGTTGGCTCTGTCACAAACTGTTTTAAAAAACAATCCTGGATCGTATCAAGAAAGTCACCTGACTCTAAATTTCCTGTCAAATTGCTCCAGTCAATCTGTCTATAGTTGAAATCTCCCATTAGCACAACATTTTCGTATGTAGATGCCTTACGAATTTCGTCCCATAGATGTTTACTGCTCTCCCTATCAAGATTTGGGGCCCTGTAAATCACACCCAAAATTAGTTTTTCTCGGCCCTCGAGAAGCTGTAACCAAACAGATTCAGTGGCTGACGCTTCTAATTTAATATCTTGTCTAACACAACAATTTAAATTGTCTCTGACATACATCGCTACTCCACCACCTTTCCTGTTGACCCTGTCAGTGTGGAATAATTTATAGCCTTGTATGTGACATTCAGAGGGCATCTCTATCTTTCAGATTGAGCCAGGTCTCTGTTATAGCAATAATATCTATGTTTCCTGCACTTGCAATTAATCTTAGCTCATCTATCTTATTTCTTACACTCCTGCTATTAGTATAGTAAACCTTAAGGGAGCTAGTCCCTTGCTGCCCTCTGCTGTCCCCCTTTGTTTGCTGACCTGATCTATTGTCTTTATTGATAACTTCATGCTGAATGCCTTTTATACATTTACTGTTTCCAACCCAAGTGTTGCAACCTGCTTGTTTCCCACACACACCCATACCTCTATCTTCCATCAGTTTAAAATCATAGGCATTTCACCAATAGCCTTCTCAATCGAGTCTGCAAGTGCTACCACCCCCAGCCCCAGAGAGATGTACCCCATCCCTTGCATACATATCATGTTTGCCATAAAAGTTGTTCCAGTTGTCAATGAATGGGATTGCAAGTTCCTTGCAGTATCTGTCTAGCCAGCAATTTACACCAATTGCCCTAGACAACCATTCATTTCCTACTCCCCTTCTAGGCAAGATGCTACATATGATTGGGATCCCTCCCTTAGACTTAATGAAATCTATAGCTGACCTGTACTTATCTAGCAGCTCTTCTCTCCTACCCTTCCCAATATCATTTCCACCAGCACTGAGACAGATAATGGGCTTGTTCCCATTACCTGACATGATATTATCCAGCCTGTTGACAATGTCCCCAACACCAGCTCCAGGGAAGCACACTCTATCTCTCATCTTCTTATTCCTATTACAAAAAGCACGGTCAATATATCTTACCTGAGAGTCACCAACCACAAGAATGCGCTTACCTCCATTAGCAGGGGCAGTAGTACCCTTACCTTCACTGGCCACTGAAGTACATTCATCCTGAAGAACAGAGAAGCGATTTCCTACCTTCAGATCTTCACTCTTAACTTTCCTTACTCTGATGCGCCTTCCATTACTGTGAACCACTCGCCACTTGTAGCAGGTGCTGGACTGCACCTCACCGCTGGTAGCCGTTGCTACCTCCCCAACTACAGCCTCCTCACAGCGAGAGACAGACTGCACCTCACTTGAAGCCTCATTCCCCACAACTCCAGCCACCTCACACTCTCTCCCAGACCCATTGAGGTGGACCTTCAGCCTCCTAATCTCCTCCTGGAGAAGCAAGACCTCCTCCTTCAACTCTCCAACCTCAATTTTTAAAACACTGCAGAAGCAAGCCATGCTTTGTAACCGTCCACGCTAATCCCCAAAGCAGCTCAGAGTCTGTGACCTCACGTGACGACTGACCACTGAGTTGATAAAGCCCACTGCGTGGGCGAAACGTTGTCAATAAAGGATCATCTTATACTGCTTAAGTGTTTATATTTCCATTGTGTCGGTATTTTATACAATTTATTTACACACTCCAGCGAAGTGGCGGGGCCAGGAGCTATGCAGCCACAAACAGATGAACTATACAGCCACAAATTGATGAGCTTACACACACACACACACACACACACACACACACACACATACATATACATTTGTAGATGAATGGTTCAGAGAACCGACATGTTGATAAATTAGACACATGTGCAACTCTTGGGTATCTTTATTGAGGAAACGTTTCGCCACACAGTGGCTTCATCAGTCCATACGTAGGAGAAACTTGAAGAACAGGAGGAGAATGAGGTAATCAGTCCCTCAACCTTGAGTCGATGTGTTCAGTCCATCAATCTATTCAAGATTGATGGACTGAACACATCGACTCAAGGTTGAGGGACTGATTACCTCATTCTCCTCCTGTTCTTCAAGTTTCTCCTACGTATGGACTGATGAAGCCACTGTGTGGCGAAACGTTTCCTCAATAAAGATACCCAAGAGTTGCACATGTGTCTAATTTATCATGCATATACATGCACATAAACTGACACACACACCAATACAAACACACCAACACATAAGAACATAACATAAGAAAGAAGGAACACTGCAACAGGCCTACTGACCCATACGGAGCAGGTCTATGTTCCACCCCGATTAGCCCAATGACCCACCCCCTCGGATTTGCCCAATGACCCACCCAGTCTGGTCACCACCACTCATGGATGGAGCATGGCACCAGACCCAGCAGCACAAGCTAGTCAGGTCCAGGTCACACCCACCCACACCCACTCGTGTGTTTATCTAACCTATTTTTAAAACTTCACAACGTATTAGCCTGAATAACTGTACTCGGGAGTTTGTTCCACTCATCCACAACTCTATTACCAAACCAGTGCTTTCCTATATCCTTCCTGAATCTGACTTTTTCCAACTTGAAACCATTGCTGCGAGCCCTGTCTTGGCTGGAAATTTTCAGCACGCTATTTACATCCCATTTATTTATTCCTGTTTTCCGTTTATACACCTCGATCATATCCCCCCTAATTCTATGTCTTTCGAGAGAGTGCAGATTCAGGGCTCTCAGTCTATCCTCATAGGGAAGATTTCTGATACATGGGATTATTTTTGTCATCCTCCTCTGTACGTTTTCCAGACCATTTATATCCATTCTGTAATACGGTGACCAGAACTGAGCAGCATAGTCTAAATGAGGCCTAACCAAGGATATAGAGAGTTGAAGAACAACCTGAGGACTTCTATTATTTATACGTCTAGATATGAAACCAAGAATTCTGTTAGCTTTATTGCGAACACTAATGCACTGTAGTCTTGGTTTTAGATTACTGCTAACCAGAACTCCTAAATCCTTTTCGCAATCAGTAATATTAAGATCTACATTATTTAGTTTATATGTGGCATGGTTATTTAACTGTCCAACATAAAGATGTTCTCACACACAAACACACAACACAATCACACACCCTTACATACAAAGTGTACAGCTTGTGGTGACTACTGTATCAAAAGAAAAATGGGTTCCCAGAAAATAGGACGAAGAGGCAGGGTAACCGAGGAAGATGGGTCTGAGTAGGAACTATGGGCATCATGGCTCAAGATAACAATGGCACAAGAATGGGAAAGAAGAATAAATGAGTTTACCAACTCATTGATGGAGTGGATGGTCGAAGAGAGCAAAAAGTGAAAAAAAAAAAAATGCTGAAGGTGTAGAGGCTAGGATACAGAGCCTAGAATAGAAACTGAAAATACTGAAGCAGGATATAGAGCCATGAAAAGAAAGGGACATTTTACTGGGAACATGAGCATCAGTAGACATTCAGGCGATTGAAGGCGATAAAATCTGTTTTTTTTCGAACTGCTATCAGGCCTCTGGGTGATCAAGGAAATGTTAAGGGGAGCAGTATTGGTGATGTTTAAATCTGATCCAGTGATACAAAGGGAAAAAATGGGAAGAGGAGAGGTAGAGTTCAAAAATTATTAATGGGATTCACGGGACTGAATGGCGGACATATGAAGACAACTGGGGGAGGAAAAAGAGACTGAAAAAAACAAAGAGAAGGGAAGGATACAACCAAGTTGACAAATTTACAGAGAATTGGTGGATACTGGAGCCGAAAAAATCTGCGAGTCATATTGACGTTCCCAACAGAAATGGTACAAAACAGGATCTTGCAGCAAAAGCCATGATTAAAGAGAAGATTTCACGTCTATACCACCTGGTGTACCTCGACCATGACAGAACATGAAAAGAATGGGAGAAATTGAGAGCCAAGGTACATAGACACAAGGGACAGGAAGGAGACACAAAGCAGGTATCAATAGGCAGGCAAGCCCAGATTCAGGAGGACCACCAAATACAAACATCCACACTAGCACCCCATTACAACAAAACACAACCCAAAACTAAGCACAATCTACACCCCAACACCCCTAGCACAAACACCACCCACACAACAGCCTCTAATATTATCCAGGCCAGCCTCCCAGTCCCACATCCCGCATTAACACCCCTATCTCCCATTATTCAGTATTGGAAAAGAAGCTGAATGTATGGTACACCATTGTAGACAGAATATCAGATAAGTATGAGGAGTGGTTTGAAGGAATCATGGAGTCATACTAAGACATCATAGAAGTCACAGAAACAAAGCTGATTGGGGATGATAATAGACATAATCTTCCTCACTGGGTACGAGATCTTGAGAGAACAGAGTAGGAGGAGTTGCTCTTCAAATCTGTGGCATGTAAAGAGTACATTACATTTATTCGGCGTATGTACACACTCCCATATAGGCTGCCTTCCAACCAGCAAACTAGGTGCTAAGGGTTTAGCAATTAAGGGAGCCCCATCATTAAATCAGTACCTTGGTTCAGCCAGTCATAATGTGGGTCAGACAATTGCTAAGGTGATGTGTTTTGAGAAGATTTGGAGGTATGGACAAAGGAGAAGCAGGTGACTATGTAATAATCGCCTGCTTCTTCTATGGGGGTCCGAAAGTGGTGATTGCAGTGACGTATAATGCGCCACAGAATAGCAAGAGACCAAGACAAGAATTTAATAAGAGCATTAGAGCAATGGTAGACACACTAGCTGAGGTGGGGAATTTTAATCACAAGGAGATAGACTGGGAAAAACCTGATGCCACATGTGAACCAGAAACGTGAAGGACTAAGGTGGTGGAGGTGGTACTGAAAAACCTCATCTCCCAACATGTAAAGGACACACCCAGATAGAGAGAGAGAGAGAGAGAGAGAGAGAGAGAGAGAGAGAGAGAGAGAGAGAGAGAGAGAGAGAGAGAGAGAGAGAGAGAGAGAGAGAATGAACCAACATGGTCCTGAGTATCGAATACATAGAGTTAACAGTGGAGAGTGAAGCAGTACGAGATGGATGGGTGAAGCCAAAGATTAAAATAGGGGATTACACAGGTATAAATCAGTTCCTGAATAAGGTGTAGTGAACTAGAGGGTAAGTCAATAAATGAAATGATATAATTCGTGGCCACGAAGTGCTAGGAGATAGAGGACAAATTCATACCCATGGAAGACCAGCTCAAGCCCGTGGTTCACCCATAGACGTAGAGATGCCAAAGCCAAGTTCTCTAGAACATTAAAAATCTATAGAGGGCAAAGGACCCAGAAGAGCAAGAAACAAATTGGCATGGATAAGGAGGGAAGCCCAGCAGCAGTATGACAATAACATAGCATCGAATGGCAATTTTGACCCAAAGCTGTTATTAAGCCACTTCAAGATAAAAACAACAGTAAAGGATCAGGCAATCAAGCTGAGGAAGGATGGGGAAGAGCTCACAAGAAACGATCAGGAAGTATGTGAAGAGCTTCGAGAGAGATTCAGGAAGATATTCTCAGTGTAGACAGAAGGGCATCCAGCAAACCGAGGTGGTAAAGAACCCCAGCAAGTGCTGGGGACACAACACAGAACCGACGGGGGTAAGAAACTGCTATGTGAACTAGATACCTCGAAGGTAGGCCCAGACATCCCCCATGGGTCATAAGAGAGGAAGCAGAGGCACTGTGTACATCACTAATAACAATATTCAAAAAATCTATTAAAACAGGGCAACTACCAGAGACGTGGAAGAGAGCAAATATCCCATTTTCTAAGAAGGAAGACAGACAGGAAGCATTAAACTACAGGCCAGTGCCACTCACACTTATAGTATGACTAGTGGGGCACCTAGAAGAGATCGAGTTGTTAAACGATAACAAGCACGGTTTCTGAAATGAGAAATCCTATATCTCAAACCTACTAAAGTTCTCAGACAAGTTAACAGAGGTAGGGCATGAAATAGAGAAAGGTGCATAGACTGCATTTTCATTCATTGTACGAACGCTTTTAATACAGTTCTGCTGAAGAGATTGGTACAAAAGCTAAAGGAGCAGGCACGTATACCAGGAAAAGCACTGGAAACAACCAGTGATGATATGTGATGAGGTGTCAGAGTGAGCTCATGTGCTAAGCAGGGTTCCACAAGGGTCATTTCTGGGGCTGGTGATGTTTCTGCCCGGAGTCTACCTGGAGGGTATTTCAGGGATCAACGCCCTCGCGGCCCGGTCCACGACCAGGTCTCCTGGTGGATCGAGGCCTGATCAACTAGGCTATTACTGCTGGCTGCACGTAGCTCAACGTATGAACTACAGCCCGGCTGATCCGGCACTGACTCTAGGTATCTGTCCAGCATATTCTTGAGGGCAAGCAGGGGTTTATTGTTAATTCCCCTTATGGCAGGTGGAAGGCTGTTGAACAGTCTTGGGCCCTGGACACTTGTGGTGTTTTCTCTTAGTGTATTAATGGTGGCCCTACTTTTCAATGGGTGTATGTTACATTGCCTGCCAAGTCCTTTGCTTTTGTAGGGAGTGATTCCTGTGTGCAATTTTCGGATCAGTCCCTGTAGGATTTTCCAAGTGTAGTTTATGATGTATCTTCTCGCCTGCGCTCCAGCGATTACAAGTCAAGTGCTTCCAAAGTTCCCAATAATTAAGGTGTTCGATGGAAATGATATGTGCAGTAAAGGTTCTCTGCACATTCACTAGATTTGTGATTTCACCTGCCTTGAATGGAGCTGTTAGTGTATAGCAGTATTCCAGCTTTGAGAGAATAAGTGATTTAAAAAGGATCATCATTGGCTTGGCATCTCTTTTGCTGAATGTTCTCATTATCCATCATATCATTTTCCTCGCAGATCTGATAGTGGCATTATGATCCTTGAAGGGAGATCCTCAGACAATATGACTCCCAGGTCTTTCACTTTACTTTTCCGCTCTATTGTGTGATTAGGGTAAGTAATATACACAGTTCTAGCTTTTATTTCCTCCAGTTTTCCATAACTGAAGAGTTGGAATTTGTCTTCACTAAACATCGTATTGTTCTCCGTTGCCCATTGGAAAACTTAGTTTATATCTTCTTGGAGATTTGCCGTGTCCTCAATAGATGACACTCTCATGCAGATCCTAGTATCGTCTGCAAAGGATGATAGAGTGGTATTGTTTACATCTCCGTCTATGACTGATATGAGGATTAGGAACAGGATAGGGGCGAGTAGTGTGTCTTTTGGAACAGAGCTCTTCACTATGGCAGCTTCCGATTCAATTCTGTTTACCACAATTCTTTGTGATTGATTGGTTTGAAAGTTGAAGATCCATCTGCCCACTCTGCCAATTTCTGGAGTATGTGAATGATATAACGGAAGGCAATGATTCAGAAGAGTCCCTCTTCATAGACAACATGAAGCTAATGCGGAGAATTCTAGTGGACGAGAATCCAGTAAGACTACAAAGGGATATGGACAGGGTGATTCCTGGTCCGACAAATTTCTTGTGTAGTTTAATCCCATCAAATGCAGAGCCATGAATCTTGGTGGACAAAAGACCACATTTGGAGTACATGCTCGGGGGTAAAAGACTGGAAGCCTCACTCAGAGAGAGGGATCTTAGGGTGAGCATCACAACGAACACATCCCCTGAGGAGAGCATCAACCAAAAAACCACTGTAGCCTATGTTCACCTGACAAATGTAAGAACAGTTTTTAACATCTAAGAGTTATTCACGACACTGTATACTGTGCATTTCAGGCTCATACTGGCGTATGTAGCACAAATATGGAGCCTACACCTGGTCAAACACGTCAGGAAACTGGAGAAAGTACAATAGTTTGAAATAAGACTAGTCCTAGAGGTTCAGGGAACTCACCACGACGACACTGGAGGACAGAAGAGATAGGAGGGACATGATAATGACGCATAAAATATTTAGAAGAATTGACTAGGTGGAGAGGGCCAAAATTTTTCAGAGACAGGATATAGAAACAAGGGGTCGCAATTGGAAATTGGAACTCTCATAGGGATGTGTGGGAGTATTTCTTCATCTTTAGAGTTGTGAGAACGTGGAACAATCTGGAAAGTGAAGTAGTGGAGGCAGGTTCCGTACATAGCTTTAAGATGGGGTATGATAAGGCTCTTGGACCAGGGAGAAAGTAGATCTTGTAGCGACTAGCGAAGACGCAAGGCCAGGTGTTATGAATCACCAAGTGCAGAAACAATCAGGTGGGTACACACACACATGCACGCACTCATGCAAATACATATATATATATATTCATATAAACATTCATTTACACATATACATGCATATTCACATACTTTTCACATAGACTCTGCAGCAAACGCGATACTGGCAATTTTAATGGTAGTTTTCAAGAACAACAAGAAGGCGTTCACGACCTTGTACTCGGCATACCTTACGACGATCTGGGAGTATGAAGAACCAGTAGGGAGCCCACATCTGATTAAGCATCTAGAAAAAGTGCAAAGTTTAGCAAGGAAGCAGCCCATGAGCAAAGCGGTATGATATTTGAACTCAAGGTTAGAGGAATTAAGCCAGACTACACTAAGAAGAGGACAATAGCTGACAGGATTACTACGCACAAAATCCAGGAAAGAACTGACACGGTGGAGAGGTTGTGTGTGTGAGAGGCTGGTCATTACAAGCTAAAAGTTACAAGCACAGTTGAGACACTGGGTTGTTTGGAAAGACATCTATAGTCTTGTAGTCGTTCAGAAGTGGAACCGCCAAGAGAGCAAAGTGGTACAGGCTGAATCTATACATAACTTGAAGAATAGGTTCTATAAAGTTCATGCAGAAAAAGGGGGCTGGGTGATACCATATGCGGTCAGCAATAAAAGACTTGGACAATAGCATAGACTCGACCCATCAACCACAACTGAGTGCAGTTGTTTACGCACACACAAACACACACACACACAAACACAAACACACACACACAACACACACACACACACACACACACACACACACACACACACACACACACACACACACACACACACACACACACACACACACACACACACACACACACACAGGAACTTTATGCAAGACGTTCAGTGGGAGAGAGAACTGGAAGGAAAACAAGTAAAAGAAATGATGGACTATGTGACAACAATATGCAAGAAGGCAGAGGAGAGGTTTGTTCCCAAGAGAAACAGAGATAATGGGAAGAACAGAACGAGTCCTTGGCTCACCCAAAGGTGTAGGGAGGCAAAAACTAGGTGTACTAGAGAATGGAAAAAGTACAGAAGACAAGGGACCCAGGAAAATAAAGAGTTCAGCCGAAGAGCCAGAAACGAATATGCGCAGATTAGAAGGAAGGTTCAGCGGCAATACGAAAATGACATAGCATGAAAAGTCAAGTCTGACCCGAAGCTGTTCTACAGCCACATCAGGAGGAAAACAAATGTCAAGGACCAAGTAATCAGACTGAGGAAGGATGATGGGGAGTTCACAAGAAACGACCAAGAAGTATGTGAGGAGCTCAACACGATATTTAAAGAAGTATTTACAGTGGAAAACGGTAAGACTCCAGGAAATCAGAACAGGGAGGTACACCAACAGGTACTGGATGAGGTACACATAACCGAGGAGGAGGTGAAGAAGCTGCTGTGTGAACTTGACACCTCAAAGGCGGTGGGACTAGACAACATCTCTCCGTGGGTCCTTAAGAAAGAGCAGAGATGCTGTGTGTGCCACTAACAAAGATCTTCAACACATCCACTGCAACTGGGCAACTCCCTGAGGTATGGATAAAAGGCAATTTAAGAAAAAAAAGACAGACACGAGACATTAAACTACAGACCTGTGTCACTAACGTGTATAGTATGCAAAGTCATGGAGAAGATCATCAGAAGGAGAGTGGTGGAGCACCTGGAAAGAAACAAGTATATAATCGACAACCAGCACGGTTTCAAGGAAGGAAAATCCTGTGTCACAAACCTGCTGGAGTTTTATGACAAGGTGACAGAAGTAAGACAAGAGAGAGAGAGGGGTGGATAGACTGTATTTTCTTGGACTGCAAGAAGGCCTTCGACACAGTTCCTTACAAGAGGTTACTGCAAAAGCTAGAGGATCAGGCACAAATAACAGAAAAGGCACTGCAATGGATCAGAGAATACCTGACAGGGAGGCAACAACAAGTCATGATACATGATGAGGTGTCAGAGTGGGCGCCTGTGACAAGCGGGGTTCCACAGGGTTAGTCTTAGAACCTGTGCTGTTTTTGGTATATGTGAATGACATAATGGAAAGGGAGACTCAGAAGTGTCCTTGTTTGCAGATGATGTAAAGTTAATGAGGAAAATCAAATCAGTCGAGGATCAGGCAGGAATACAGAAACCTGGTCCAGCAATTGGCTCCTTGAATTTAACCCTGCCAAATGCAAAGTCATGAAGATCGGGGAACGGCAAAGAAGACCGCAGAGACAGTATAGTCTAGGTGGTCAAAGATTGCAAACCTCACTTAAGGAAAAAGATCTTGGGGTGAGTTTAATACCGAGCACATCTCCTGAGGTGCACATCAATCAGATAACTGCTGCAGCATACGGGCGTCAGGCAAACCTAAGGATAATGTTCTGATACCTCAGTAAGGAATCGTTCAAGACTCTGTACACAATTTACGTCAGGCCCATACTGGTGTATACAGCACCAGTTTGGAATCCACACATGGTAAAGAACGTCAAGAAATTAGAGAAAGTACAAAGGTTTGCAACAAGACTAGCTCCAGAGCTACGGAGATGGTCCTACAAAGAAAGGTTAAGGGAAATTGGCCTGATGACACTGGAGGACAGGAGGGTCAGGGGAGACATGATACCAACATATAAAATACTGCGTGAAATAGACAAGGTGGACAAAGACAAGATGTTCCAGAGATGGGACAAAGAAACAAGGGGTCACAATTGGAAGTTGAAGACTCAGATGAGTCAAAAGGATGTTAGGAAGTATTTCTTCAATCATAGAGATGTCAGTCAGTGGAATAGCCTAAAAGTAAGGTAGTGGAGATGGGAACCATACATAGTTTGAAGACGAGGTTTGATAAAACTCATGAAGAAGGGAGAGAGAGGACCCAGTAGCAATCAGCGAAGAGGAGGGGACAGGAGCTATGATTCGGCCCCTGCAACCACAAATAGGTGAATGCACACTCAGTGACCAGCAAAGAAGCGGGCTCAGGAGCTGTGACCCTACCCTGCAACCACAAATAAATTAATTTATCCTCTCTCTCTCTCTCTCTCTCTCTCTCTCTCTCTCTCTCTCTCTAAGCTATCCTAAGCACTCTGGGAATTAGCTTGGAGTGCTACCGAGCACCATGGCTTGCTGTAGCACTTTAGAATCTCAAGTTAAAGTGTTGAAGAACGAGGCTCTACTTCTTAAAGAGGTGAATAGGAGGTTGAAGTTTCGCCTAGATGGGTTTGCCATTATCTGTCATATTATCCAACCTGCTGACTATGTCACCAACACCAGCCTCTGTGAGGCATACTCTCTGTCTGACTCTCCTATCTCTGTTACAAAAATCTCTGTCCATATATCTTACCTGAGAGTCTCCCACAATTAGAATATTCTTACCTTGATTAGCAGGGGAGTCCATGATACCTTTAACCTTACTAATCACTGAAGTAGACTCGTCCTGGAAAACAGAAAATCGATTTCCTTTCTTCACATCTTCTCTATTAACCTTCCTTGTTTTCCTTCTTTCTGAATTGTGAACCACAACCACTTGCCACTTAAAGCGGCTGCCACTCTCTAGCTCACTGCTGGTAACCTTTTCCTCCTTACCAGCTCCAACCATCTCACACTCCCAAACCCTCTAGGCAAATCTGCAACCTTCTAAGGAGGAATATAGGAGGTTGAAGTTTTGCCTAGAAGGGTTTGGAAGTGAGTGTGAGATGGTTGGAGCTGGTAAGGAGGAAAAGCTTACCCACAGTGAGCTGGAGAGTGGCAGCCACTTTAAGTGGCAAGTGGTTGCGGTTCACAGTTCAGAAAGAAGGAAGATAAGGAAGGTTAATTGAGAAGATGTGAAGGTAGGAAATTGATTTTCTGTTCTCGAGGACGAGTCTTCTTCAGTGGTTAGTGAAGTTAAAGGTATCATGGACTCCCCTCCTAATCAAGGTAAGAATATTCTGATTGTGAGAGACTCTCATGTAAAATATATGGACCCTGATTTTTGTAACAGAGATAGGAAATTCAGTCAGAGAGTATGCCTCTCAGGAGCTGGTGTTGGTTACATAGTCAGCAGGTTGGATAATATTGTGACAGGCAATGGGAACCAGCCTATTATCTGTCTTAGTGCTGCTGGAAATGACATTGGGAAGGGCAGGAGACAGGAGCTCCTGGATAAATATAGGTCAGCCATAGATGTAGTCAGGTCTAAGGGAGAGATCCCAATCATATGTAGCATCTTGCCTAGAAGGGGAGTGGACAATGAAGGGATGTCTAGGGCAATTGGTATAAATTGCTGGCTAGACAGGTACTGCAGGGAGCTTGCAATTTCATTCATTGATAACATGGGCAAATTCTATGCAAGGGATGGGGTTCATCTTTCTGGGGCTGGAGTGACCGCATTAACCAGTTCGACTGAGGCGGTCGTTGATGACTTGTCTAGGACTTTAAACTGATAGATTATAGAGGTATGGGTGTTTGTGGGAAACAATCAGGCTGAGGTACCAGGGCTGAAAACAGCAGATACTACCAGGATTCCTCAGGGATATGTTTAAAAGACAATATTCAAAATAAAGTTACTAGTAAAGGCAAAGCAACTGATAAACAAAGAGTAGTAGAGGGCAACGAGTGACTAGCTCCCTTAAGGTTTACTATACAAATAGGAGGAGTATAAGAAATAAGATTGGTGAGCTAAGATTACTTGCAAGTGTAAGTAATGTATACATTATTGTTATAATGTAGTCCTGGTTCAACTTGAAAGATAAAGTAATGTGTTCTGAATGCAAAATATAGGGTTATAAACTATTTCACACTGACAGGGTCAACAGGAAGGATGGTGGAGATGCGATGTATGTCAAAGATAATTTATATTGTTGTGTTAGACAAGATGTAAGATTAGACACAAAAACTATTTAGCTACAGTTTTTCGAGGGCTGTGAAAAATTAAATTTGGATGTAATTTATAAGCCCCCAAAACTTGATAGGAAGTATCGTAAACTGCTATGGGACGAAATTCACAAGGGTCTAGATGTGAAAATTTCGTGTTAATGGAAGATTTTAACTTTAGATTAGTTGATTTGAACAATGTGACAAGAAATCTTGAGTCTAGTGATTTTCATGATACTGTTCAAGATTGTTTTTTAAAACTGTATGTGGCAGAACCAACTAGAGGAAACAACCTGTTTGAATTCGTTCTTGCCAACAAATAATCACAGATTAATAATCGTGAGATTAATGACGAACTTGGGGAAAACGATCACAAATCACTTATTTTCAATATACCATGGAATTACCTAGATAACTGCAATCAAGTCTCTGTCCCAGACTTCCGCTTAGCTGACTTCATGGGACTGAAAAATTACCTCCATGGGCTAAATTGGGATGACCTGATTATGAGTCAGGTAGGCGGTGTTGGTTGCCAATATGATGTATTTCAGAGCATAGTTCTAGTTGCTCAGAAAACTTTTGCTCCGAGTAGGGAAATTAGACCTAACGGAAATGATCCCAAATGGATGAACAATTGAATAAAACTTCTCATTGGTCAAAAGAGAGGCACATATAGGCGTTTCGTAAAATGGGATGGGCAATTAAGAAATCAATGTATTCAATTAAAAAGAGAAATAAAAAGGAATAAGAAAAGCACAAAGTGATTATTAAGCTTGAGTCATAGAGGATTCAAAGACAACGCAAACGGGTTGTTTCAGGTATACAGAAGTAAGACTAGGGACAAAATTGGTCCACTTAAGAGCAACTCAGGTCAGATCACTGGCAGTGATAAGAAAACGTGTGAGCTTTTCAATACTTACTTCCTCTAAGTTTTTACTCAGGAAGATACAAGCGAAATTCCAGAAAAAAAAAATTATGAAGAACAGGACAATAATAAACTATGAACGATTAAGGTAACTAGTGATATGATCTTCAGTCAGTAGAGAAATTAAAACCTAACAAATCCCCCAGACCCTGATGAACTGTTAACAAGTGCCTCAGTTAAAGTATGTAATGAGGAACTTAGCATGCCTTTGGCTAATCTTTTCAGTAAATCACTACAAACTGGGATATTGCCAGACAAGTGGAAAATTTCAAATATAATACCTATTTACATGGCAGGTGATAGGTCTTTAGCTTCGAACTATAGACCAATAAGCCTTACCTCCATAGTGGGAAAATTTATGGAATCAATAATTGCCCAGGCAATTCGTAGCCATCTTGAAAGGCATAAATTGATTAGTGAATCTCAGCACGGTTTTACAATGGGGCATTCCTGTCTGACGAATTTACTAACATTTTTACTAAGATATTTTTTGAGGAGGTAGATCTTGGTATTGAGTATGATATTGCGTATATGGATTTCAATAAGACTTTCAATAGAGTTCCACATCAGAGCCTATTGAAGAAACTTAAGGCACACGGAAAAGGAGGAGGATTTTTTTCCTGGGTAGAGGCATGGCTGACAATTAGGCAGCAAAGAGTTTGCATAAATGGGGAGAAATCAGAATGGGGCACGTCACAAGGGGTGTTCCACAGGAGTCGGTGCTGGTCACCTTGTTCACAATTTACACTTACGACCTAGATGAGGGAATAAATAGCGATATAAGCAAATTTGCTGATGACGCCAAAATAAGCCATCCAGTTAATTTTTATGAGGACATTAGAGCACTCCAGGATGATCTGAATAGAAGTCCTCAGGTTGTTCTTCAACTCTATATATCTTTAGTTGGGTCTCATTTAGATTAGGCTGCACAGTTCTGGTCACCGTATTACAGAATAGACATAAATGCACTGGAAAACGTACAAAGGACGATGACAAAGTTGAACCCATGCATCAGAAATCTTCCCTATGAGGATAGACTGAGGCCCCTGAATCTGCACTCTCTAGAAAGGCATAGAATTAAGGAAGATATGATTGATATTTATAAATGGAAAACAGGAATAAATAAAGGAGATGTAAATAGTGTGCTAAAAATATCTAGCCTAGACAGGACTCGCAGCAATGGTTTTTAAGTTTGAAAAATTCAGATTCGGAAGGATATAGGAAAGCACTAGTTTGGTAATAGAGTTGTGGATGAGTGGAACAAACTCCCGAGAACCGTCATAGAAGCTAAGACGTTGTGTAGTTTTAAAAATTGGTTGATGTGAGTTTAATCTGAATAGCTTGCACTACTACGTCAGATGCCGTGCACCTTCTTTAAGTAAATTTACCTGACCTGACTAGGTTACGGATTTGGCTTAAGCCGTAGGAGAATTGGCCTCGCCTGGGCCAATAGGCCTGCTGCAGTGTTCCTTCTTTCTTATCTTCTTATGTTCCTCTCTCTCTCTCTCTCTCTCTCTCTCTCTCTCTCTCTCTCTCTCTCTCTGTCTCTGTCTCTGTCTCTCTTTCTCTGTCTCTCTCTCTATGTCTCGTCTCTCTCTGTCTCTCTCTGTCTCTCTCTGTCTGTCTGTCTGTCTGTCTCTCTCTCTCTCTCTCTCTCTCTCTCTGTCTCTGTCTCTGCCCTCTCTCTCTCTGTCTCTCTCTCTCTCTCTCTCTCTCCTCTCTCTCTCTCTCTCTCTCTCTCTCTCTCTCTCTCTCTTTTTTTTTTTTTTTTTTTTTTTTTTTTTTTTTTTTTTTTTTTTTACACAGGGTTTGACAAGGTTAAGGATCCCTAGCTTTATTGACAAGCTATTTACAGGTTAAGGATTCCTAACTTTACTGGCAAGCTAAGAGCTGTTACCTACATCAGCTCATTTGAAAGCATTTTTATTGTTATGAGACATACAAGTAGGGAACAGGATGAAGTTGGAGCCATCTGTGAGCCAGCATTTTCATTTGATCAAGTGACTTTATCTCGTTGACATCATTATGCTGTACGAATGTGTTCCATACTCGAGTCATCCTGGGTATGTATGATCTCAGATGGAGTGATGTTTTGGAGAAGGGTACAGCCAGAGTGAAGTTGCTGCTTTCTGTCCGTCTTGTGGCATAAAAGTTTGTTTCATGCTGTCCTCGAAGTGGATCCAAGTGTGGTATTTTGACAATTATTGGCCTTGTACATAACAGTAAGGCCACCCACATCCCTCCTATGTTGAAGGCTCTGCTGAAATGACAGATCTATCCTAGATGGGTCCAGGCGAGAGATGAGACGTCTTGCTCTGTTCTCTACTCTGTCAAGCAGTCGCAGATGAGAGGGGGGGGGCAGGCAAACCAAGAAAGTGGAGCATACTCAAGGTGTGAGCATACTTGTGCCTCGTACAGGATCTTGCAACCCCTACTGTCAAGCAGATGCGAGATACGGCGAAGTGCTGTAAGCTTCCTGGCTGCCTTGTTTGCAAGATTTACAACACGGTTCTTCAAAGGTTAGTTTTGGAGTCAAATTTCACCCGAAGGATATCAACTTCTTCTCCAGGTGCCAACACCCTCCCATTCATCCTTACTACTGCACCAGCATTACCATCATGGTGCCTAGAGACGATCATCATTTGCGTTTTCTCAGGTGCAAATGTTACCTGCCATCTATTTCCCCAAGCTGATATAGCTCTCAGCTGGTGATTGATGTAGCTTAGAGCAGCTGGCATTTCTTCTCTTGGATAAGTGAATGTCAGTGTACAGTTGTCTGCATATGCATGTGATTCTGGGACGAGATGAAGAAGGTCGTTGAAGTAGACATTCCATAACAATGGACCCAGCACGCTTCCTTGTGGAACACTTGCCCCAATAGGATGTCTTGCTGATTCCGTTCCATTGAGAACTACACTTAGAGATCTACCATGAAGGTAATCACTGAGGAGACATAGCGTAGAGCCGGCAATTCTCAGTGCTTGAAGTTTTGCTAAGAGGCCCTGGTGCCACACCCGATGAACATCAAAATGGTATGCAATACCGACAGGTTGTTAGGTAAGACACATATGCAACAGTTAGACAACTTTATTCCGAAACGTTTCGCCTACACAGTAGGCTTCTTCAGTCGAATATAGAAAATAGGCAGGAACAGTAGAGATGTGAAGACGATGTAATCAGTCCATCACCCTTGTAGTCGTAGAATTTGAGGTTGTCAGTCCCTCGGCCTGGAGAAGTTCAGTTCCATAGTCAGGAACTATCTGAAGATCAAGCGACAGTGCGGAGACTTAAATACTGTCGGAAGGAGAGGTGCAGAGTAGTAGTAATAGTAGTAGTAGTAGTAGTAGTGAGAATGTAACCACTGAAAGGTCATGTCCCTCTCAGATCCAACACTTCTCACTTGAAAAGCTTGTCCAAAGTGTTTTCTGTACCAAGATGCCATGTGTTGCAGTGTCTGACAAGATGAACATCAAAATGGTATGCAATACCGACAGGTTGTTAGGTAAGACACATATGCAACAGTTAGACAACTTTATTCCGAAACGTTTCGCCTACACAGTAGGCTTCTTCAGTCGAATACAGAAAATAGGCAGGAACAGTAGAGATGTGAAGACGATGTAATCAGTCCATCACCCTTGTAGTCGTAGAATTTGAGGTTGTCAGTCCCTCGGCCTGGAGAAGTTCAGTTCCATAGTCAGGAACTATCTGAAGATCAAGCGACAGTGCGGAGACTTAAATACTGTCGGAAGGAGAGGTGCAGAGTAGTAGTAATAGTAGTAGTAGTAGTAGTAGTGAGAATGTAACCACTGAAAGGTCATGTCCCTCTCAGATCCAACACTTCTCACTTGAAAAGCTTGTCCAAAGTGTTTTCTGTACCAAGATGCCATGTGTTGCAGTGTCTGACAAGATGAACATCAAAATGGTATGCAATACCGACAGGTTGTTAGGTAAGACACATATGCAACAGTTAGACAACTTTACTGTTCCTGCCTATTTTCTGTATTCGACTGAAGAAGCCTACTGTGTAGGCGAAACGTTTCGGAATAAAGTTGTCTAACTTGCATATGTGTCTTACCTAACAACCTGTCGGTATTGCATACCATTTTGATGTTCATCTTGTCAGACACTGCAACACATGGCATCTTGGTACAGAAAACACTTTGGACAAGCTTTTCAAGTGAGAAGTGTTGGATCTGAGAGGGACATGACCTTTCAGTGGTTACATTCTCACTACTACTACTACTACTACTACTATTACTACTACTCTGCACCTCTCCTTCCGACAGTATTTAAGTCTCCGCACTGTCGCTTGATCTTCAGATAGTTCCTGACTATGGAACTGAACTTCTCCAGGCCGAGGGACTGACAACCTCAAATTCTACGACTACAAGGGTGATGGACTGATTACATCGTCTTCACATCTCTACTGTTCCTGCCTATTTTCTGTATTCGACTGAAGAAGCCTACTGTGTAGGCGAAACGTTTCGGAATAAAGTTGTCTAACTGTTGCATATGTGTCGTGCCACACCCGGTCGAAAGCACCGGCAATGTCCAGTGCTACCACACAGCTGACTTTGGATTCATCCAGTGACTGGTGCCACTTAGTGGAGAGGTTTAATAACAGATCAGCAGCAGAGTAACCTTTCCTGAAGCCATATTGACGATCACAAAGTAGTGAGTGGTAGTCAAAAAACTCTGTCATTTGTCTTGAGATTATTGTCTCAAGAATCTTACCAGTGATTGACAGGAGTGACTGACACTGGTCTGTATTTGCTGATTTCTGCTCTGCTCTTCTTTTTGTGAACAGGGACTACATTTGCCTCTTTTCATAGAGAGGGCCATTTACACTGTACTAGGCAGTGCTGAAAGATGCGAGTTAGAGGTGCTGCTAGCTGGTCTGCACATCTTCTCAGCAATCTTGGGCTCAACTTGTCTGGGCCCACAGCCTTTTCTTGGTCAAGCGATTTAAGAAGGAAGTGCACCTCCTCCTGCCTTATTGTCACCACTGACAGTTTTGACACAGTTCTTGCAGCTAGCCAAGGAGGGTTCCTTGCTGGATCAGGAACTTGCATTTTGGCAGCAAAGTGTTCAGCAAAGAGGTCCGCCTTCTCTTGACTACTAGTAGAGGTGGTCCCATCCTGTCGATTTAGAGGTGGAATAAGTTCATCAGGCAGATAACCTTGTCTGTCCTTGACCAGGGACCACCAGGTTTTGGAGCCTACCCTACCTGTTGCTAGCTTTCTTTTAGTGTCCACCTCCCATTTAGCAATGGCCCACTTTTGAACATCACTCATATGCCTACAGGCTTGCCCGTGCAAGTTCCTGTTATAGGTGGTAGGATGTCTCTTATACCTTCGCCATGCTTTGTACTTAGCAGTAGCAGCCTCTCTACAACGAAAGCTAAACCAAGGCTGATCTGTAGGCTTCGTCACATATTGCCGGAGAGGAATGTGTTTTTGTTGTAGATTAAGGATGTGTCCAGTGAAGGCTTTCACTTGGTTGTCAACATCCCCTTGGAGAAGAGCATTCTCTCTCTCTCTCTCTTCTCTCTCTCTCTCTCTCTCTCTCTCTCTCTCTCTCTCTCTCTCTCTCTCTCTCTCTCTCTCTCACTGAGCGTATCTCTGCACCACATAACATGGCACTGTAGGCTAGTTGATTAAACGGCAGTCGGTCGGCTTCTCCAGTTAGTAACTTACTCTAAAGGCAAATTAGCTAGAATGCTAATTCCAGTGCATCAGACAGCCTTCACGGAATATTCCCTGAAATGTCGAGTATTACTGCGAATGTCTCCGGTACCTATTCCCTATGCAAATGACATGATATTTTCAGCTCTTCTCTCTATGTATGCGAAGAACGTGTTATTTTTAACGTTGTCAATACTGAGAGGTGATACCCAGGTGTTAGATGTGTAACCCGTTCTTGTAATGTTTTAGCTGGTAGTTAGATAATGTAACTTAACTTAAAGTAACTAATAAGTAATTAACTTTCTGTGTGTCTTTGTCTCTCTGTCTTTGTCTTTCTCTTTCTCTGTCTCACTCTCAAGCCTTCCTAAGCTTAGTAACAATCTGTGATTCACGAATACTAAAGGGATCAACCCTTTCTCTAATTTTTCAAGGTCGACAGAAAACACTCGCCATTTTCATTGTGCTGGCACACGTACAACCTCCCTTGCTTTAACTTTGCCATTGTCACGTAATTATATGTAAATAACCTAAAGTGACCGAACCTACTCAAGCCTAATCGAGCCTAAGCTAAGCTAAGTTAATTCACTCACTCCAGAAAAAAAATTGTTTCCAGCAGGTGGTGCCTTTCAATATGTAAAGAAATTCGTGATCTTTAAGAAAAGCGCAAGCTCTGAGTGAAGCATAGATTATTGACAGAAAAAGTGTTATGCGCCTAGGTTAACGCTGTATTTAAGAGATACCATGACTTCATCAACATGTTCATTAATTCAATGTTGAAATTAATAGTTAAGAGCTGCTTTCCGTATTTTTTTTATTATTATTAACACACTGGCCGATTCCCACCAAGGCAGGGTGGCCCGAAAAAGAAAAACTTTCACCATCATTCACTCCACCACTGTCTTGCCAGAAGAGTGCTTTACACTACAATTTTTAAACTGCAACATTAACACTCCTCCTTCAGAGTGCAGGCACTGTACTTCCCATCTCCAGGACTCAAGTCCGGCCTGCCGGTTTCCCTGAATCCCTTCATAAATGTTACTTTGCTCACACTCCAACAGCACGTCAAGTATTAAAAACCATTTGTCTCCATTCACTCCTATCAAACACGCTCACGCATGCCCGCTGGAAGTCCAAGCCCCTCGCACACAAAACCTCCTTTACCCCCTCTTCCAACCTTTCCTAGGCCGACCCCTACCCCGCCTTCCTTCCACTACAGACTGATACACTCTTGAAGTCACTCTGTTTCCCTCCATTCTCTCTACATGTCCGAACCACCTCAACAACCCTTCCTCAGCCCTCTGGACAACAGTTTTGGTAATCCTGCACCTCCTCCTAACTTCCAAACTACGAATTCTCTGCATTATATTCACACCACACATTGCCATCAGACATGACATCTCCACTGCCTCCAGCCTTCTCCTCGCTGCAACATTCATCACCAGTGCTTCACACCCATATAAGAGCGTTGGTAAAGGCATACTCTCATACATTCCCCTCTTTGCCTCCAAGGACAAAGTTCTTTGTGTCCACAGACTCCTAAGTGCACCACTCACCCTTTTCCCCTCATCAATTCTATGATTCACCTCATCTTTCATAGACCCATCCGTTGACACGTCCACTCCCAAATATCTGAATACATTCACCTCCTCCATACTCTCTCCCTCATATCTGATATCCAATCTGTCATCACCTAATCTTTTTGTTATCCTCATAACCTTACTCTTTCCTATGTTCACTTTTAATTTTCTTCTTTTGCACACCCTACCAATTCATCCAATCTCTGCAACTTCTCTTCAGAATCTCCCAAGAGCACAGTGTCATCAGCAAAGAGCAACTGTGACAACTCCCACTTTATGTGTGATTCTTTATCTTTTAACTCCACGCCTCTTGCCAAGACCCTCGCATTTACTTTTCTTACAACCCCATCTATAAATATATTAAACAACCACGGTGACATCACACATCCTTGTCTAAGGCATCTTCTACTGGGAAATAATTTCCCTCTTTCCTACATACTCTAACTTGAGCCTCACTATCCTCGTAAAAACTCTTCACTGCTTTCAGTAACCTACCTCCTACACCATGCACCTGCAACATCTGCCACATTGCCCCCCTATCCACCCTGTCATACGCCTTTTCCAAATCCATAAATGTCACAAAGACCTCTTTAGCCTTATCTAAATACTGTTCACTTATATGTTTCACTGTAAACACCTGGTCCACACCCCCCCCTACCTTTGCTAAAGCCTCCTTGTTCATCTGCTATCCTATTCTCTGTCTTACTCTTAATTCTTTCAATAATAACTCTACCATACACTTTACCAGGTATACTCAACGGACTTATCCCCCTACTATTTTTGCACTCTCTTTTGTCCCCTTTGCCTTTATACAAGTTCACAATATTTTCTAGACTTTAGGAACTCCTTGAAGCTGGCAGCTAAGCCTTCTCAATCCCTGGTGTATTGGAGATTGGTATCAGCTAATATGCATGCATATGAGCAGTCACAGCCCACCTCAGGTGTGAAGGGTAATTCCTTCTTGACGCATTTTTTGTTATCTGATACACATATTTGGCGTGACTACCTTATTTCTGGGCATCGGGCTGTTTCACTGTTCTCTTGTTGTTATTAACCTCTTCATATTTTGCCGTCCATGCACCCGAATCTGTCTGCCGATTGACTGGAGCAGACAGATCTGTGTTCGGCTAGGATATAGGTGGCAAGGCGAAGGGCAAGACCAGTGTTTATGGTCTGTGGGTCGAGGCGTGTGCCAGGGTGCAGCTGGGGACAGCCAACAAGAAATCCGCTTCATGTAAAGCTCTCACTGCTCGGAGGCGTGCTCTATCTTTTCCAGACACACTCTGAAGCATTGTTGAGGCTATTTCCAAACACTCTCTGAAGCAATGTTGAGGCTATAATCTCTGTTACTGGGCAATCCCAGAGTGACTGTACTTATTGGAGGGAACAGGTCTGGTTTCAGACCCCGTTAGATTATTAATTATCCCAGACCCTGGCTCCATCAATGAACATTTGGTCACTATCTCCATCATTGTCCTTAAGGTGTTCAAGAAGAATCGCTTCTGCAAGTTCACCAGATACCACCCATGTGGGCAGGAAAGCATGTAGTGATGCCTTGCAGAGACCACTATCTCCTAATCTGACTGGATGTAAAGCTTGGTTCCACTGTCCATCATCTAGAGTAAGACAGAAATTATTTGAAAATCTTCCACAGGATAATTTATTTATGCAGTATTGGGTTATAATATAAGGGTGCACATCGTAGGAAATATGCGAGTCTGGAAGACTGAAATACTTTGTGAGACGGTGTAAGGTATCTTGGGTGTGAGGATATCTTATATGTTGCTCCATCTTCCAGTTTCTATTTGAGAATTGAGAAATGGAATATGTTCCACGAAGTGCTCCAAGCAAGAGTGATGCAGCTGGTAGTGTGGATATCACCACGACGATCACTTGTTGATTTTCTGAGACGATTTCACATATGAATGGATTATCAGCAACTGGGCAAGATCATCTAGAAGGGACTCTTGTACTCTTCAGTGTGCCATCGTAAAGGATCCAGACGTTTAGCTTACTGGTAAGCTTGACAGTAATTTCTCTAAGCACTTTGCGGAAGATCAATGGGGCAAGAAGATCCCCATGCTGGACACCCTCTGGTGGCCTGGTGGTTAACGCTCTCGGTTCACACGGCGAGGGCCTGGGTTCGATTCCCAGCCAGAGTAGAAACATTGGACGTGTTTCTTTCCACCTGTTGTCTATGTTCCCCATCAGTAAAATGGGTACCTGGGTGTTAGTCGACTGGTGTGGGTCGCATCCTGGGACACTGACCTAATTTGCCCGAAATGCCTCCGGAGCATAACAAGGGACTTTCTATTTAGTAATATGTCATTGTAATCAGCTAGGACTGTATACCCTGTACATGTACTTGTAGTAAAATAAAGATATTATTATTATTATTATTATTATTATTATTATTATTATTATTATTATTATTATTATTATTATTATTATAAATGATTTCATGCTCCCCAAATCGTAACGTTAATTCCTTGCAGTATCCAGCTGAAACAAAAGTGAAAATAACAGGGAAATATTTTTCTACCACTCTTAATACCGTCTTTCTCAGATTTAATGCATTCTTAAAATTTAATTTTACTATGTATTTCCCTAAAGGCAGGGTTTTGATTACACCCTTACTGTTTAAATTCATTTTTGGGCTTCCTTGAAAACCCCCCAAAGTCAAGTGGTAGGGTTTAAGCTTCATGTATCGCCTCTTGCGAAAAATTCAGCCCAGCAGATTTAGAGATTGGCCTTTTCTTCCATCATTTTTTTTAAAGACCCCTTGTGTTGCAAAAAATTTTTGTTGGGCACCAAACCACAAAGGGGATTTTCTTAACGAACCAATTTTTACTCCAATACAGAATTTTTTCCAAATTTCCCCCCGAAAACCCGGTTTTAACCCCATTTTTTTTTAAAAAAGGGGGTTTTTATTCCTTTTGAACCCCCGGCAGACCCAAAAACCAAAAAATGAGTAATTGATTTGAAACGCCAAGTCCGGGCAAAACAGAAATTTCCAAACAAAGGGGGGTGTATGAACGGGGGGGGGACCCAGGTTCCCCCTTTGGCATTTTTCCCTTTTCTGTAAGTGCTTGGCATGTCAGCCCCCTGACACTACTTTGAAAAATTAGGCTGATTGTTTTCACTGTTTTTTCCCTCTTTTTCCCTTTTTAACATTTGACTCAATTTATACTCTGATTTTTTGAACTATCAAAGTAGCGCTTAGGGGGGCAACTTTTTCCCCTTTATGTTTCATGGAGGAAAAACGAACAAATTGTTATTTAATGAAAAATCTCTTAAAGATTTTTAAACCGTGGGCTACGACATGCTGCCTTTTTTTTTGGCACCCAAATAATAAGGGCATTCTTAAAAAATTAAAAAAGTAAATGTCATGCCTTGAGGTTTGGAATCCCTATATATATATATATATATTATATAAAATATTATATATAAAATATATATATATAATTTTATATATTATATATAATATATATATAAAATCAAAAACCACTGTGAAAGAGTATGAAATTCCAAACGCTTTTGTAATACTCAAAAAGTTCCTTTACAAGGGGAGTAGACACAAAAACGCTTTTGGGAAATTTTACTACTCTTTTACCGTTTTCTTTTCAAATTTTAAAATCACCTCTTTTTCTGTGATCTTATTTTTCATATATTATATATATATATATTTTATTAAAAATATATTATAATATTATAAAATATATAAAAATATATATATATACGGGTGTGTGTTTGGGGTTTGTTTGTTGTTGGTTTTGGGGTCGTCATATATTTTATATATAAATATATTAAAATATTTATATATATATTATATATTTTTATATATATATATATTTTTGTGTGTGTGGGGGGGGTGTTCAAAAAACCTCTAAAAAAAAAAAGGGAAAATTTCCCAAACGCTTTGGGACTACCACATTATCAAGGAACTATGAAAGTGAAGATCCAAAAGGGAACTAATAAGGGGGGCCGGGCCCCCCTCCATCAGATCCCCCAACGGGTTTAAAAACTGACCGCGGCGAGCCCCCCCTTGGATAGGGCCTTTGGGACAACTCCCCCCCCCCTATTCACCCCAAAAATTTTTTTAAAATTTTTTTTGTCCGGGTATTATTAAAAATTTTTCCCCAAAATTTTTAATTATAAAGGGGTCTAATTTTATAAACCCAAAAGGGAAAAATTTATATTATTGTCAAAAAAGGGTTTTTAAAGAAAAAAAGATTCCCCAAATTTTTTTCCCTTTGACCAAGGGCTTGCTTGATCCTTTCCCTTTTTCCCAAATTTTTTAAAAACAATTGGATGGTTTTAAAAACTCTTAATGAATAAATAGAGCATTGGAATCTTTTCCCGTTTTTAATGCTTTTTATTTTTTTTAATCTTATTCAGATTTTTACCAGTTTGGGGCCGTAATAACTTATCGCAAAAATTTTTTCAAGGAAACTTTTTTAGACACATCCATCGCATTTTGGGGGGGGTTTTTTACAAAATTTTTTTTTTTTTCGTATCAAAATTTTTTTAAAACAACTTTTAAAATTAAAAGGTTTTTAAGAAAGAATCATATAAAACAAGTTTTCAGGGAAGGGAGAAACAATATTTTTTTTTTGAATTTAAAGGGGGTTTCCCCCTTTTTGGGTTAAAAAAAGTGTTTTTTAGCAAATTTTTAAAAAAATTTATCAATTACATTTCTTGGGTTTTTTTAAACATTACCTTTTCATAAATTTTTGGGGTTTTCCCCTTTTATGAACTCGGAAATAAAAAATTTGAAAGCTCCAAAAACATTGATGAGGGGAAAAAGACAGTTTTTACTCTATCTTTATGCAGGGAAAATAGTGGGGCAAGGAACATTTTTTTTGTAGGTTTTTCCCTTAAATTTTTAAATTTGGGAATTTTATTTAAAACCCCCTTTAAAAATTTAAAAAAAATAGAAAAAGGGAATGAGTTATTTTCTTCAAAAATCAACATCACTTTTCCCCCTTTTGTTTTCCTTTTATTAAAGTGAGTAATCACGAAAGCCTTGGGAAATTTCCCCTATTCTTTCAGAGTGTTTTTTTGCATATTTTTTAAATCACCCGTTTACTGTGATCTTTTTGCATTTATTTTATATTATGTTTCAATAAGATCACAGTAAAAGGTGATTTCGGAAAAATGCCAAAAAAACCACCTGAAAAAATAAAAAAATTCCAAGGGGCTTTTTTTTGATAATCACATTATCAAGGGGAAAAATAAATAAATTCCTTTATAAAGGAGTATTTTCCCCAAAGCGCTTGGAATTTCCCCCTTTTTTCAGAGGGTTTTTTTCATTAAATAATATATATAATATTATATATTAATTATATATAGATATATATAATATATATATATATATATTAAATTTATATTTATATTATATAAATATATATAAATCTATATATATTTTTATATAATATATTAAAATAAAATTATTAATTTTAAAAAAGTACAGTGCCTGCACTTGAAGGAGGGGTGTTAATGTTGCAGTTTTTTTAAAATGTGTGAAAGCACCCTTCTGGCAAAAACAGTGATGGGGTGAATGGGGGGAAAGTTTTTCTTTTTTGGGGGCCCCCCTGCCTTGGTGGGGAAACGGCCATAGATAAAAATATATATATATATATATATATATAAATTAATATATATATAATATAATATATAAAAAATATAAGCAAGATCGGTCCTTTGAGGAAGTAAAATACAGGTTTGTAAGTAATTCCACCTGTTTCGAATTGTTAAACATTTTCAAATTCATTCATTGTCCACTGCATGTGGGGGATTTATAAAAAACTTTGAAAAAAAAGCTGGGCCTGGGGGTAGGGGGGTAACATTTTTAGCTACGATTTGGCTCCCATACATATTCTGTGGTCTGGTTTCGGGTAAAGACGTTACTCTGATCAAGTTTGCAGATTCGGTTCTACTATGACGTAGATGCAAGTTCTAAAAAAAAACCCTTTTTTTTGCGAATTCAACATATATATATATATAAATATAAAATATATATATAAAAATATATAAATAAAAAATTTATATATATATATATATTATTAAAAATTAATTTTGTGCCAAATTTTAAAAACGGTCTTTGCAAGAACTCTTTTAAATTTAATCCTTCTGAAATTTTCTTTTATCTTTTAAAGTATATTTTTTCATTAATTTTAATAAAATTTTTTTTAAATTTTTGCACCAAAAAACTTAAAAATTTACCTAACCTTATTATAACAAGTTAATTTATTTTGCCTAACCCAACTAAATTATTTTAGTTTTGATTACAAAATTTAATACAAACAAAACAGTGAAATAAAAATTTTTTTGTTAGGGTTTAAAAAATGATTTTTGGGGAAATTATTTTATACACAAATTTTTTATTTTCCAATGGCAAAAGAGCGTTGCATTTAAGCCCAAAATCGCAAGTTCTGCCTATTCGGCACGAAAAATATAGATTGTATAAGGCCTGTCGTTCCCCGAGCTCAGCGGAGGTTTTTACCGGTTTAAGGCCTCAACACTTAAAACAAATACTCAGTCCAGCAGTTGGTGATGTTTCAGAGAGGCTGCTGTCTGAGCTCACCAAATTTTCCAACCTGTGCCTGGCTGGCAGTGCCCCAGAGGCCATTAGACCCCTTTTCTTTGGTGCTTCATTGTGTGCTCTACGGAAAAAGGATGGAGCAATCAGGTCCATTGTAGTGGGCAACACCCTTCGGTGCCAAGTCGCCTAGGCTACAGTAAGAAGGGTGAGTCAAGAGGCTGCTGCAATGTTGAAACCAACTCAGCTCGGTTTTGGTGTTCAACAAGGCTGTGAAGCAGCTGCCCACGCAACACGAGTATATATCAACATGTCCGATGAAAAAGCCTTGATCAAATTGAATTTTGCCAACACTTTCAGCTCAGTTAGAAGGGATGCTGCTCTTCAAGCAGTTAATAGAAACTTCACTACCCTCTATCTCTTCATAGAATCGTGTTATAGTGTGACTTCCAAACTGTTGTTTGGGAACCATGAAATTGACTCGTGTGAGGGTGTACAACAAGGGGACCCTCTCGCCCCCTTTCTATTCTGTGTGTGTGGTCATCAAGGTAGTCACAGAAGCACTCTCCAGTGAGCTCAATGTCTGGTTCTGGACATCAGAAAAATTAAATACATGGGAGAAAGCCTGGGCCTATCTTTAAACCCCACCAAATGTGAAATAGTTTCTACCAATCGACAGATGATACAGAATATTAGTGATGTTTTACCAGGATCACGAGCCCTTGATCCAGCCAATAGCACTCTCCTTGGCTCTCCTCTTGGGTCCAATGCCATCGATCTGATCTTAGAAAAAAAGTCTCAGACCTCCTGACGATGGAAGGCAGGATGAAACACAATGATACACACATCCCTTCTACCTACCCCGGGTCCCTGTCAATCCCAAAACTTACCTACTTTCGAGATGTTCCCCCAGCCTTCAGCAGCCCGAAAGTCAAGGGAATGTGACTCTTTCCTTAAGACCATGCTAGGAGTGTATTGAATTCTTTTCCTTTGAGAGGAAAAGTGGTTGCAAGCCTCACTTCCGGTCAGGCTTGGGGGGTGAGAGTACACAGATCCTCCAGATTGCTTACAGCTTTCTATTCTCTTCTAGCATCAAACGAGTTATAAGACAAATTTTCTTGTGATAACTCAGTGACTCGGGCAGGAATCGGGGGACCCCTAGTTGCCAGTGCCACCCTTTTAATGGGAGCCTTGTTGCTCCAGCACCAAACTAGGCAGCACTGGTAAAACAGTCAAGCTGGGATGGCCGATCGTGAAAGGTGCTTCCAAACATGTTGGGGTTTGTAAACAGACAGGGACACTGTCCATCTCCAGGCTGTGAGCACACATCACTCCGAGGACTTCCTCCAAACAGTTTCCATATCGTCAATGAGAACATGCCACGACCCTACCAATTCACATGGAATATACATGTATTTTTGGCGAAGCACAAGCCGACCAATATGGTCTACATGATCTTAACTGTTTCAAAACCAAGACACAATGAGGTCAACGACATCATCAAGACAACCCTTGCTACAGCTAGATGCCCAGCCGAGAGGGAGCTCCGATCACTAACAACCAATAATACCCACAACCCAGCAAATTGCCCAACGGGATCACCATCTATCCTTGGATGAATGGCAAGCTCTTAGCATGGGACTATACCTGTGTGTCCACAACTTGCGGGACATCAAATATCCATCAGTGTCGGGGGACAGGAGGAGCTGCTGACCACAGGGAGGAGTAAAAGATCAGCAAGTACAGGGACACAAGCCAACAGTATCAATTTGTCCCATGGGATCAGAGACCTTGGGATCATGGGAAAACACCACAACGTTCCTTAAAGAATGGGGTTTCCAGACTCATCGACACCACCAGGGACCCAAGGGCAGCCACTTTCATGTTCCAGCGCCTCAGTGTCGCCATCCAGAGGGGAAATGCGTGCTGCATACTGGACTCGCTTCCGGCTTCGGAGGAGCTGGAGGAGATTCATATCCTTTGATATATTGTACCAATGTATTCATGTTAGGTTTTCTATCAATGTATTCTGCCCATTATAACATATAAATTATGGGGGTGGTAAGAGAAGAAAATATTTTAAAAAGCTCCGGGGAGAACCTTGAGTTTTCCCTGAGGTACGTTTATCGTCTTCTCTGAGGATGAGGGCCCCCAGTTAAGTTTGTAGAGGTGGTACCTCACTATATTATATATATGTATTATATAATATATATATATATAAATATATATATATTATATATATATATATATATATATATATATGTCGTGCCGAATAGGCAGAAAATTGCCATCTTGGCTTAAATAGCAACGCTCATCTTGGGCCATATAGGACAAACAAAAATTTGTGTATGCATAATTTCGCCAAAATCATTCTGAAACTAACGAAAAAATTATTTCACTGTATTTGTTTTAGTATTAAATTATTGTAAACAAATCTAAAATATTTTTAGTTTTTTAGGCTAAAATAAAAAAGTTTTTTGTTTAAAAAAGGTTAGGTAAGTTTTTAAGATTCTTTTGGTGCAAAATTATAAATTTTTACATTAACATTAATGAAAAAAATGTACTTTAAACGTATAAGAGAAAATTTTAGAAAGGACTTAATTTTAAATGAGTTCTTGCTAATTGACCCGTTTTACATATTCGGCCGACATATATATTTAAATATAAAATATATTAAATATAAAATATATATATATATTATATATATATAAAATATATATATAATATATAATATATTTATTTATTTATTTATTATCACACTGGAGATTCCCACCAAGGCAGGGAGGCCGAAAAAGAAAAACTTTCACATCATCACTCCATCACTGGGCTTGCCAGAGGGTGCTTTACATACGTTTTAAACTGAACATAACACCCCCCCTTCAGAGTGGGGAGGCACTGTACTTCCCATCTCCAGATCAAATCCAGCCTGCCGTTCCCCGAAACCCCTTCATAAATGTTACTTTGGGCTCACAACAGGAAGCCCAAGCCCCTTAAACCCCCGCCAAAAACCCCCCCCCTTTTCCCCCTTCCCCCAACTTTTTCCGGCCCACCCTACCCAACCCCTTCCTTTTTAAATTTTAATAAATTTTTAAAATTTAAATTTTTTCGTTTAATTTTCTGATTTGAAAAAAAAAAGAAAGTATAAAATATTTATTTTTTTCGTCCCCGAATAGGCAGAATTTTCGATTTTGGGCTTAAATCCCAACTTTCCCATTCTTTGCCTTTTAGAAAAGCGAAAATTTGTTGTATCAAAAATTTTCCCCCCAAAAATCTTTTGGAACCAAACGGTAAAAGCTTTCAGTGCTGTTTTGACCCTTGGGGTTTAGTCCCTTAGGGGTGATTATTATAATCTAAAGTTAATGGGGAAAACAAATTTATTTTAAAAAAGGGCAGGGGGTACAAAAGAAAAAATTTTCTAGTTATGCCAGTAATTATTTGTTTAGATATAATAAATTACTGTAATGTTACAATAAAGATTACAATACTCAAAAAAAAGCCAGTTATTACGAAAACGGGTGTGTTAATGACCTGAACACTTTGTAAAAGGGATAACCAATCGGGAAAAACCGAAAAAACAGAGCGGGGGATAAAACGACTTGTTTTTCCCCTTCACTTAAGAGAAGCTGGTTTTTACAGCACCGACGGGGAGCACCGTAAAGCTCCCTGTAGCCCAGACAAGTCGGGCCTTAAACTGGGGGGTCACTTTATAAAACCACTTTCCCTTCAAATCTCTGGGGAGCCCTCCCTTTGGCCGCAAACCCGGGGGTAAAAGAACGACGGGGGGCCCCTTTTTTAAAACGAAAAAACCCTTTAGTTTTTTGGTTTTCCGGGGGTTTGGGGGAAACATGCTTATGTGGCAGGTAAATAATCGAATTAATTAAAAACTCTGGGTGCCACACCTAAGGCTTCTTGACACTGTTGCAGTGTTTTGTGGGGAAAGAAACGTAAATGATGAATTGGGGGATTTCTTAAGAATTTTTGGGGATTTATCTTTCCAGCAAAACCCCAGGCCCCAGGTAAGTTTAGTGATTAATTTTTTGGGCTATTATAAAGCTCCCTTACCTGTCCCAAAGAATTTCTTCTTAGGTAATTTTACTATTAATGCACTGAAAAAAAAAGGGCTTTTTAATATAAAAATTTAATATTTTTGTTTTTCTCCTAAAAGTTACAGTAAACAAAAAACTTGATAAATACAAAAATTGTGATTCTGTAGTTGTGAGTTTTAAAAAACTGGATAGAGTCCCGGGTTTAATGAGGAGGTCGAAGACGTATGGGGTTGATCTTTAATATAGCATTAAATTGTGAGCAAGGGGTTTTTAAAAAAAAAAAGGAGGGTGGGGACTGGAGGGCAAATAAGGGGGCAAGGGGGGAAAAAAATTAAACATATGAGAGCTTATACACTGAAGAAATTATATAAAGGGGGTTTATTTCATGAAGAATGAAAAAAAGGTTTAAAAAAGAGTGAGAGGGAGTGAAAAAAAAAGCCATTTAGTAAGTGGAAGGTTGTTATTTTAAAAAATTTTTGGGGAGAACAGGAAAAAAATTTTTGGGGGAAAGAAAAATTTGGGAAAAAAATAAATTTAACATTAAAAAAAAGGGGAGGGGGTTATTGATTTAAAGGGAAATGGTACCGGGAATATTTAAATTTTAAAATTTGAGTAGCTTCGAAAAATTGAAGAAAAAGGCAATGAATTTTAAAGTATTTTGCAGAGATGTAAAGGGGTTTTAGGAGGAGGGAAAGCCAAAATGAGTGAAAGTGTTTATCGGTATAATAAAAAAAAAAAGTTAACTGTATCATTAAGAAAAATTACTTAACTATAAGGCACTTAAATTTATTTGCATAATTAACTTACCCTTTTGTCACGTTTTCTAAAAATATTTCAGTATTTTAAAAAATTTGACAGTGAGTATATGTATGAGTGGGGGTTACCCTAGTTGGTTTTTAAATATTTGGGTTTTTGGGCATAAAAGTATGTAGTGACTACATTTTCAAACATAGAATTGACTGACAGAATTAGCAGTTCCCCCCAAAAATATTAAAACGAAGCCATAAAAACACAACTTACAGCTTCAGTTTACCTAAAAGCAGTAACGAAATGCTCAAAAGCCGATTTTTAATTGGGGTAATCAGCCAAAACCTCCACCAAAATGTTTTAAAACCCCAAAAAATTAATTTGAAATTTAGGGAACATCCCAAAAAAAGACTACGAAAAGTGTGGGAAAATGCCCCGTCCCGAGCACATTACATCAGAGGGGGGCTCTGAACCTGGAAAGTAAATTTTTCACGATACAACCACCAAAAAGTTTAATAGTTACTAACTCTAAACAAGCGTCTGGGAACATAGTTCAGAAGGGGGACCAAAATGCATTTAAAAGGTCACAAATAGATCGTAAACCCAAAAAAAGAGCCTACAACACGCAAGAGCAGAGGGGAACAAAGTTCTTTCAGACGTAGAGGGGAGGGTTTCCTTTCCAGGAGATGACTATTTTGGGGTTTTTTGCTTTATCGAAGGCTGGTCAGAGCAAAAGCAAGCGGCGTCTGATGCAAAATACAAGGGGTGAGGGAAAAATTTCTCTAACCTTAACAACTCAAAAATGCACTACAGGCGGGGAAACGACTAAGTAAACAAAATCAGAATGGGACAGCCAAAGGAAAATCCCCTTTAAATTTCAAGCACGGAAAGTTTAATGGTTTGAAAATTCCTGCCCAACAATAAAAACAAAATACCTTTTTAAAAAAAATAATATTAGGGAAAATTTTATGAAAAAATTTGATATAATGAAAGGGAATTTTTTGTAAAATTTGGCAGGGTTTGCATAAAAACATTTGCATGATTTTTCTATTTTTTAATTTCTGTAAAATTAAAAAAGAAGAAAAATTTGGGGGTGAAGGGAAAAAATTAAAATTTTTAAAATTTTAAAAAATTTATTGGAAAATTTACTTTTTTTCAAGGCTTGATTGGGGATTTTGATTGTTGCGGGGTTTTGAAGATAATTTGGGGAATGATAAAACGGAAAAAAATATAGCCACAAAAAAATTCTGGAAAAAAAAAAGGTTTTGGGGTGAAAAAATTTAACTTTAGACGGTTTAGGGGAAAATTGAGTTTTTGGGATTTGCGGCAGTTTGGGAAGTAAAGAGGGAAGGCAAAAAATTAACGGGAAAAAATGAGGGGAACTTCTTTGGAGAAAAAATTTTTATAAACAAAAAAAAAAAAAAAACAAAACACCAAAACAAAAAAACCAACGGAATAATAATTTTAATTTTTTTAAAAATTTTACAAAAAATAAAAAATATATTTAAATTTTTTTAAAAAATTTTTAATTATTCCAAAAATAAAAAATTATTAACCAATAATTTAGGTAAAATTAAAAGGGGGGAATTTTTTTAGTTTACATAAAAGGGTTTCTGAGGGTTTTTTGAATGGTGTTGACAAAGGAAGTAATATTAAAAAATGGTTGTTTTTTTTTTAATTTAAAAGCCTTTCAACGCAAACGGGGGGGGACCTTCCTCCTACCAACAAAGGGGTTATTTGTCTCAAGATTTGTTCAAAAAATTACCCCTAATCGGGGTTTGGGCCCTTTGGTCTAAAGGGAAATTTTTGAGTTTACGGCAGGTAGTTAGCACAGCTGCAAGAGGTAAGAAAAGGATCTTTTTTTATAAAGGTTTAAACCTTTTCGTGGGGAGTCCTGGTTTTTTATATTAAAACAAAAAAACAAAAAAACAAAAAACCAAAAACAAAACAAAACCCGAATAAAATTAAATTTTAAAAAATTTTTTAATATTTTTTTATTATTATTTTATTTATATTTTTATTTTTTTTCCCTCTCTTCGTACTTAAAAAAAAATTTTGTGTTAAATAAAAACGAAAATCAAAGGTTTATTCAAATGGATAAAGTAATTAATTTAAAATTAATATTATATATTTAAATATTAATAATAATAAAAAGGATTTTCCCAAAAAAAATAAAGAGAGTTAAAAGAATTTTCCGTTTTTTAAAATTTAGAATTTTAGTTTTTTTAAAATTTGGGTTAAAGAAGCGTTTTTGGTTGGAAAAAGGAAAAGGAATAAAAATCTTTAAAAAAAGAAAAACCGTTTTTTTGGTGGGGGAAGGTTTTTTTTTTTTAAAAAAGGCCGATTTTAGGAAGGGGGGTTTAGCAGCGTGAGGGAAGGATGGTTGGTTTAAGGGTTTTGGGGGTTTGTTTTATTTTTTTGGTGCTTATTATTAATTGGTAGGGGGGAAAGGGTTGTTGGGATTTTGGGAGACGGCAAAGGTCTTGTAAAAGGGAAGGGTTTTGGGGAGGAGGAAAAAAAATTTTTAATAATTTATATATAAATTATTTAATTATAATTTAAAAAAATTAAGAGAAAAAAAGGGAAAGGGAAGAGTTTTTAAAGGGGGTTTGAGGTAGGGAGATGGGGGAAAGGGGAAGGTGTTAAATTTTGAAAAAAATAGGAACGTATTTGTTTAAGGGCAAGGGGCTTTTTGGGGGTGGGGGCATTTTAGGGGGGGAAATTGGAGGCGTATTTAAAAAAAAGGGGGAAAGGGGGGTTTGGGGGAAAAGAAAAAAAATTTTTAAAGGGTGGGGGAAAGTTTTGGAGGGGGTGAATTTTTAAAAAAAGTTGGAAGGGGAAAAAGGTTAGGGATTGGAAGAGGAATTTTTTTTCCGGGGGGAAAAAAGGTAAAAAATTAAGGGGGATGTTTTTTGATTTTCCCGGGGTGTTTTTTTATTTTTTTAAAAAAAGATGGGGTTGGTAAGTGAAAAAGGAGGCTTGGAAGGTGGGGTTAAACTTTTAAAGGGAAAAACCCCAAAAGTGAACTTTTTGTAAAAAGGGTTTTTTCTTTTGGTTTGGAAAACCCTTGCTTTGGGGGGTTTGGGGAGAGGAAGTTAGGAATGGTTTAAAAAAGGGGAAATTTTTAGGGTGGGGGCCAAAGAGGAAAAAAAAGGGGGAAATTTTTCAGAAAAGTAGGTTTGGGGAAAAAAGGGGATTAGGGGTTTTTTTAAATTTTTATGATGGGGGGAAGGAGAAAATGGGGGGGTTTGGAAGGGTTTAAAAGAAAAAATTTGGGATTTTGACGGTCGCGATGGGTTTTGGGGAGATTCAAAGGGAATTCAAGGGGAATAAAATTTGAGGGGGAAAAAAAGTTTTGGAAAAACAAAAAGAGTTTGGGAAAAAAAAAAATTTGTTTGGAAACAAAGAGGGGGGGGTTGGGAGGTAAGTTTCAAATTTTTATAGGGGGGGGGGTTTAAAAAAGGGGTAAATTAAAAATTTGTGGGGAAAAAGAGGGGGCTTGGAGCGTGGGAAAAAGTTTTTTGCCCTTGGGGAAAAAGGGGGTTTTGAATATTTTTTCCCAACGTTTTTGGGGTTTTGGAAGGTGGGGATAATGTTTCCAGGAGGGCTGGGGGGAAAGGTTGTTGGGGGTTGTTGGAATAAAAGAGGAAATTGGGGAAAAGGGGAGGATTCGGGATCCAAATTTTTGTAAAGGGGGGTAGGGGGGGGGTTGAGGTTGTCGGCTGTGGGAGTGGGGGTGTTTGGGGGGGTTTCGCGTAGGGGGGGGGGGGGGGGGGTGGCTAGGAAAGGGTTGGGGGGGGGGGGGTAAAGGGGTTTTGTGTGCGAGGGGCTTGGATTTCCAGGCAGCTGGCGGTTTGTAGGGTAAATTGGAGACAAAGGGTTTTTTAAATACTTGAGTGGTTGGAGTGTGAGCAAAGAACATTTAGGGAGGGGTTCGGGGGAAAACCGGCAGGCCGCATTGAGTCCGGGAGATGGGAAGTACAGTGCCTGCATTGAGGAGGGGTGTTAATGTTGCTTTTTAAAAACTGTAGTGTAAAGCACCCTTCTGGCAAGACAGTGTGGGTGAATGATGGTGAAGTTTTTTTTTTCGGGCCATCCTGCCTTGGGGGAAAATGGGCCCGGGGAAAAATAATAAAATATATATATTTATATTATTATATATTATATATATATATATATATATATTATATATATAAAAATTATATTATATATATATATATATATATATATTTTTTTTTGACCGGTCCCAAAAAAATAAAGTTTTGAAATTGTTCGCCCACAAATTTTTGTTCGTTCCCTAGTTTCTAAGAACTTCACCCCTTTTTCGAAATTTCGTTCTTTTTAGGGGTCGCGCAAAAATGGCCCCTCTCGCCGACAAAAAGAGAACTAAAGAGACCATCCCACCGGTGGGGTTTGAACCCCGGTCAGAGTCTCAAAACCCCAGCCGTCGCAATCGTGTTTACGATTTCGTGGTATAGAAACGAAGAAAATTTTATTTTTACTTTTCGATGCATAGCTCAATTTTCTCTGAAATAAGAATGATAATCAAAAACCGTTTTTGCGCTTTGGAGCCCCAAAACGAGTGAGAGATTTTTGGGTATTAAAGAGGAGGGAGCACTTGATTTAAATTTAAATCAACGTGTTTTCTGATTTTTTGGGTTGAGAAAACGTCGGTTTTGTTTGAACTTGCCAACCAGGGGGGCTATGTTTTCAACTGAAAAATCATGAAAATGGTGTTTTTCCCAGCTATTTTCATATAAAGTTGAAAAAAACATAAATGTATATTATATTCGTATTCTCATCTTTCTCTTTGAACTGGCTGAAAAAAAACATTGTTTACAAAAAAAAATCCCCGCAATTTGTTTGTCAAATTGAACAAATAAAAATTTTGGGCCCAAAACCCCCCTAAATACCATGGTTCTCTGGGGATTACCATGGAATTTCAGCAAAACAAACGGTTAATAACATAATTTATTTCATGACACTATTAGATTCAAAAGGAATTAAGTCTATCTTATATAAGGAAAAGTTAATAGTCCCCAAAGCATTTGGTCGTGTTGGGTCATTTCGGCTCGTGTCGGCGCTCATTTGTCACACAATGCCAGTAAGACGTGCTTCGTTCGCTGCGCTCGCTCGCTCGTAACAAAGCTTACTCATGCCTAGTTGAACTACAAAATAAGGTGGAATTGCAATCTGTCCCTCTAAAATTCAGCAGTCCCCCCTCCTTCATTAAATTTTTCGGCGGACAGGGAAGCAGCGAGGGTGATTCCCCCGGGCGAAGAGGTACTATTTCTGCTCCTCGTCCTTGGTCAGCGGCTTGAAGGTCTAAATGAAGGAAAAATCTTAGCTGTGTCGTGACGACCTTCAAATACCCCGCGGCTTCTTCTTTTTCCAGAAATGTCGTGTTCCTCCCCCATTTTTGGGGGGCTTCATTCGAGAAGGAAGATTTTCCTTCCCTTTCCCTGCTCAGAAATGATGCTAAAATCTTCGGCTTCTTCTTAAAAACGAACCCCTCCGAAAGACCCCCGTTTCTTGTGACACCTTGAAGCAACGGGGGCAACCGGGTTTCTTTTCCCCAATCGGGTTTGATCACCTCTTGCGATTTGTTGCAATGTCAATTTTCCGCAAAGAACGCCATTTTAACCAGGTGCCCCCCAGATCCCAGAGATGGCTTTCCCAAGGAAAATGGAAGCAGCATTCTCTTTGCCCGGATACGCTCAAAGGGTTTTGGAAAAAGTCCGGTTATTCGGGGGGGGCTGCACGCCACCAGAGCCCTTTCCGGAATGGACGTGTCAAGGCGACGAAAAGTGAAACCTTCCAATGCATGCGTTTCCCTGGCAGGAGATTTTAACTGACCCAAAGGGGACGACTTTCGGACGTACTTTCCCCTTTCCCCTCCACAAACGTGTGCGGGGCCAGGGGGCGAAACTTGGCCACTTGTAAACCCCCGTCCTCCTTGAAAAAGAGGTTCGGCTGAGGAACTCAGCTTAGTCTGCTCACATTTGCTGCCCTTCATACCCTGCTTGATGTAGGAACCCCATGTCTATGTGCTATTTTTTCCCAATCTGCGTTGCAAAAATATCTTCTTCGGGGGGCCCCAAACGTATCACCTTGCTTGCTTTTGGGCCCCCCCCCTCCGAATCCTTTTGAAGGTCCGTTTCCAGCCTCCGGGGCCCCCGAAAACTCCCTTTGAAAACATGGAGGACATCTCGAAGACATGATAATGCAGCTGTCCATACGGTTCCTACCAAGCCCTTCTTCGACCAGTTTACGGCTTGCATTGGAGACCCATGTTCGAGGTGTGTATCGAGACCCAAGCTTTGAATAAAGGCGGAGTGACCCAACATCAAGAGCCGCTTTGCGCCTCCGCCGTGCTCCCCCCTTTTCCCTTTTTGTTTTTACCCCCACTTCTTTACCCCCCCCAGTAATGAACACCTTCATTGGGGCCCCCCCCCCCAACCCCCTTTTTCTAAACTTCTCCCTTAAATACAAACCCCCCTTTTAACTTTCACTTATTTTCCCCCGGGCCTCTTCTCCAACCCATACTTTTTCAACTCAAATATGAAAAACCCCCCCACCTTTTAGAAGGTGGGGTTTAATTTATTAAATTTTTCCCAAAAAACCCTGGGGAACAAAATTCTTTTTTATTGGGGAGTTTTGAATGTTTTTTTTTTTTTAGGGAACTTGGGGTAGAATCACCCCACCTCAAATAAAAACCTAAGGTTTCCCCCTAGGGTCTCTTGGCCTCTGCCTTTGCCCTTCTCCCTTCTCTTGTTCTTCCCAAAAGTTTTTTTGACTCTCCCTTCCCGTGTCCGAGAATATGGCAGACAATTTCTGCAGGAGGTGTCACCTCTCATTGCTTTTGGAAAAAACTTTCGCCCCTCCCCCTTTCAACGGTCATTGTTCCAGAGCATCACTAGCTCTGATGTTTCAAAAGGTCATGAGGGGAAAATCGGGGAAATTTTTTTTTTTTTTCCTGGCGATCACATTTCTATCGACCCTTTTTTTAAGGTTCCCCCGGAACCCCCAAAAACCCTGGTAGGGATCCAAGCCCTCATCGAGTGGCCCCAGCGGCCCCTTCAAGGAAATTCTTGAAGCTTTTCGGAAATGGTAGGGTTCTGCCCAGGTGAAACAATTGTGAATTGCGAAATTTGCACCTTGCGTCGAAACCAGGGGTTGAGAAAAAAATCGAGGGGACATCCCATAACCCCATTCCAAGGGACTTTGGGACTCAGTGCTGAGGGGCTGTCTGCGACAAAATGAAAGCAAAAAAAGAAGTTTTGCCAACCCTTGAATATATATGAAATTTCCAAAATTTTTTCACCAGTCAGGCTAAATAGTGGAAAAAAATTTAAATGGGAAACCTTGATTTTTAATTTTTTAAATTAAATGTATTTTCGGACCTGTATTAGTTCATTATGAACTCTGGACTACAAATACGCAAAAGCTCTCAAAAATATTGATGAGAAAAACCCACGTTTAACTCTGTCTTGATGTGAAGTATAAAAGTGTACATAGGAAAAAATTATTTGTAGATTTTCTGTAAATTTTAAAGTGAATTCATTATTAATATTAATAATTAAAACATTAGAAAGGGCAATGAGTTATTTTCTCAATTTCAACAGAAAGTTTTAGGAGCTAAGTATTTTAAATTTAACAAAGGAAAAAGAATTCTACTTTTTTAGGTATAAGACACATATGTCAACATTCGAACCATTTTCCCCTTTTTAGGAGGGTTGTGTTAAGCAGCCCTTTTTTCAAAAAATTTTTGTTAAAGGGTTTCTAAGAAAAGGTGAAAGAGGGTTTCCCATTTCCCTACCAAACTTCTGAGGTTTTAAAAATTTTCAATAAATACAATTTTGCTCAACAATGCAAGGCTTATAAGTTTAATGATAGTAGGAATGGCAATGGTTAAAAAAATTTTAAAAATTTCTTTTAGATAAAAAACTTAAGAATCTCAATGGCCTTTTGTAAACAAGGAAGTAACATCAAAAAAAACCAGATTAAAAACATTTAAGTCAGTCAAGGAGTTAATTTATCAACTAAACTATGTGTTTTTAAATTAAATTAGAAAATTTTTCCAAAAAATTGGGCTCAAAAGTCGACAAGGCATTTAGGGCAAATTATATGAAACTGAACCCATCAACTAATAATTGGTTGATGGGTTTACCTGGTTTGTGTGTTTTTTTTTAAAACCAAATGTAAGGTAAAGGTGGGTTAGTGGGAAATAAATTTTTGGATCAATTATCTTTGCCCTTAGTAGAAGTTTTATTGTTTTTTTGAAATTGCTGTTAAAGGGGTTTTAAGGATTTTTTTTTTAAGTTTAGAATAGGTTTCAATTCATCTAAAAGATTATTCATTTTGCCTTGTTAATCATTTTTTTTTATAATTGCTTTGCTTTTTTTTTATCTCCTTTAGAAAGGGGCAAATTTTTATTTTTTTAAAATGATCATAAGCTTAAAGAATCTTTTGGGGGCAAATGAGAACGTTTTTTTTAATATAGAAAATATTTCCTTCCCCTTACTAATTAAAATTTTTTCAGTGGTTAAAACAGAGATTTTTCAAAATTCAAAAAGGCTTCTGCAATTTCACCATCAGTAAGTTTTTTTGAAGTTGCAAAACTTAGACCAAAACGAGGCAGCGTTGTATTTTTATCTAAAATTTTATCTTTATAAGTTAATTACAAAAATTGCTATTAGCATGCTTTGTCCAATCATATTTTTAATTAAAATGCTATATTCTTTGAGTTTGCTTTTTGAGTTTATTACAAATTCTTCTGAGTTTTTTATAGCAAAGATCCAAAATTTCTGTGTTTTATTCGGATGGAATGGCCGTTAAAAGAGTATTATTTTTTTCTAAATATTTAATGTTCCTTCCCTGTTTTTAGTTTTTTTTATATACTTCTGAAGAATAATTCTCTCAAAATATCAAAAAGGGTGTTTCTATATATTTAAAAAGTTTTACACTCAGAGTTTGGATGCAATGGGAAATCCTCTTTTACTGGTTTGTAAATATACTGGATTTTTTTTTAAACAGGGTGCTTAACACAATCCTCCTAAATTTTGGCTAAATGGTTCGATATGTTGTGATATTTTGTGTCTTATGCCCAAAAATGTAGATATACTCCTTTCCCGGCAAATTAAAAAGCATAGCTCTTCATAAACTTTTTGTTGAGTTTGAAGAAAAAAACTCATTTCCTTTTTTTAGATGTTTTAATTATTAAGGGTAATAATGGGAATTCAAATTTAAAATTTACAGAAAACCCCAAAAAAAAATGTTCTATGTCCACTATTATTTTTTCACATCAAGATGAGTTAAATGCCCGTTTTTTATCAACGTTTTTTGGGGCTTTTCGTTTTGTGTCCCGAGTTCGTGTGAGGTAATATCCAAAATTTTTTTTGAAATAGGTAATGATTGAAAACCAAGAAAAAAATGATAAACTTTTTAAAAAGCTAGAAATATTTTTTTAAAACCAAAAAGAGAAACCAGCCTTTTTCAACTAAAAATTGTTGGTTGTCACTTACATGGAAAACTTTGGGTTTAATTTCCTTTTTCTTTTAAGACTTTTTAACAGCAAAGGGGCATTTAAAAATCTTGTACAGTAAAAAAACTTTGTAAAAAATTCCCCCCCCAATATGCTGATGGGTGTGTTAAAGATTTCCCTTTTAAAAATTTTTGATAAAATTTATTACGGTCAAATGGTAAAAATTTGATCTAAAATTAAAAAAAACATAAATATGATTTGAACTGGGCAAAATTCCAAAGCTCCTTTTTCATGTGAAAGATTTTAACCATCAATGTTTTCAAAAAAGCTGAGAAAGTTGTATCAAACAAATCCATAGTCGCAGGAATTAAATTTAATCTTTTTCTAAAAAAACAGTTTTGACAATAATTTTGAAAAATTTTTTTTTTGGTTTTTTAAAATTAGATCCATTGTAATTAACGAAATTTGGGAAGGAATTTAATAATACTTTTGGGCAAATAAATTAAAAATTTTAAAAAACTTAATTTTTGGGTAGAAAAGTTTTTTGTGGGTTTTGTGAAGGACCTGTCTAGTTGGGCCAGCAGGGCCCGCTGGTGTTTCCTTTCGAGGAGTCGCGCGTCGGTGTTGCTTGTTGTGGGAGTGATGTGAGGTGTGGGCTAGACCCCTTTTTATGCCCTTCTTTGTGCATTACTTTTATTGTTTCCTTGGGTAATGTGGGGTAGTCCGAATGTGCTTGGAATTTTTCTTTTCTTTCCGTGGTTGTTTTTTCATATTCTGAAATCCCTGTTTACTGTGATCTTTTGCATATAACACCCCTTGAAGGGGGGTGTTAAAGTTACGTTTTAAAAATGTTGTGTAAAGCACCCCTTTGGCAAGACAGTGTGGAGGAAAGATGGTGAAAGTTTTTTTTTTGGGCCACCCTGCCTCGGTGGGAATCGGGCCCGTGTGTTAAAATATTTATATTTATATATTTTTATATTATATATATATTTTTATATATTATTATTTTTATATTTATATAGCACAACAACCCTCGAAAGAAAAGAGAAAAATTTCCCAACGCTTTTGTGACTATCACATTTTTCAAGGAAATTGAAAGTAAAGCATCCCAAAGGAAAATATATAAAAGGGGTCGGGCCGCACCTCACTATCAGATCCCCCAAAAGGTTAAACCCTGACGGCGCCCCCCAAATTGGATGGGCCTTTGCAAACTCACCCACAAACTATTCTACCCAAGAAAATTTAAAAAATTATTGTCCCGTGTATTATTAAATTTTTTCCAAATTTATTAATTAAAAAAAAGGGCTAATTTATATAAACCAAAAGGGAAAAAAATTTATATTATTGTCAAAACTGCTTTTTTGAAAAAGATTTTAAATTTTATTCCCGTGACCATGGACTTGCTTGATACTACTTTTCTCAACTTTTTTAAAAACAAAGTTGAGAAAAGTAGTATAAGGGGAAATCCCTGGTGACAGGAATTAATTGAAACTTGTTTTAAAAAACAGTTTTGACAATAATATGAAAATTTTTTGGGGTTTATATAAATTGATCCATTTTTAATTAATAGAATTTGGGAAAAATTTAATAATACACTGGAAAATAATTTTTTAAAATTTTTTTGGGTAGAAAAAGTTTGGGGTGGTTTTTGCAAAGGACCTATCCCGTTGGGGGGGCGCGGTGAGGTGTTTAAAACCCTTTTGGGATTGTAGTGAGGTGCTGGCCCCGACCCCTTATATAGCTTCCTTGGATGCTTTACTTTATAGCCTTTATAAAGGAGTAGTCAGAAAGCGCTTAGAATTTTTCTTTTTTCGAGTGGTTGTTTGCTATTCTGAATCACCCGTTTACTGTGATTTATTGTATTTATATAATATATTTAATATATTTAAAAATATATATTATATATATATATATTTATATATATTTATAATTTTTATATTTATATATATATATATATATTTATGTATGTATGTATAAGCCCAAAAAAGGGAAATTGCATCTTTGGTTTTATGCAAGCTTCTTGCCAATTTGGACAAGCGAAAATTTTTATGCAATAATTTCGCCAAAATCATTCTGAACCTAACGAAAAAAATATATTTCACGTATTTTTTTAGATTAAATTATTTTTTTAAAAAATCTAAAAATATTTGTTGGGGTTTGGCTAAAATAAATTGTTTTGTTATAATAAGGTTGGTAAGTTTTTTAAAATTCGTTTGGAGCAAAATTAAAAAATTTTTCGTAACATTAAGAAAAAATATATCTTTAAACGACAATAGAAAATTTTTTGAAAGGACTTTAAATTTTTAAAATTTGTCCTTGCTAATTGACCCGTTTTCATATTCGGGCCCCCATATATAAAATTTTTATTTATATATTATTATTATATATATATTATTTATATAAATATATATATATATTATATATAATATATATTAAAAATTTTTTGCAAAACAATATCGGGGGGGATGACTGTAGATCTAGAAGTTTGTGTTCAAAACATACGTTCAAGTTTGCATATTTCCCAAATGTTTAGGAAATCTATGTGAATCGTTCGGTGAAAGGTTCTTTACATTCTTAACCCGGGATGGACTTCTATTGGGGTCAGCGCTCGTCGGGTTATATTATGGTTCTCGAGATTTTTATAATGTTCCTGAATATTGTGCCCAAATTTTTTAATTAGGGATTCCCCTTACGTTAATAATTTTTTGTTTTATTTAGGGGTGTTGGTGTTATAATCTAGGGTTTTTTTCCAATGATGTTTGTAGTTTCCCCGGTCCATGCTGTACTCTCTGTCGTTCTGCCAAAAACCAAATTGTGTTTGCGGATGAGTCTCAGCGTCGGCCATTCCTTTTAAATTGGGTTTTTACTTGTTTCACTTTTCAGATCGTGAGACCTATAATTTTTACTTTTAAATAATATTTTTGCTGCCTCTTCCCCTTTTTTTTCGTTTGTTCATTTCACTTCATGTTGCTCTGTGTTTTTACTGTCAACTGTACCCTTAGTACCTGTTTTTCCCCCTCCCAAAAAATTTTATAGCTTTCCACCCCATCAAAACTTTTTTAGGTTTTTTATGGTTAGCATTCTTCCCGGTTATCATCGTCCCTGTCCTAAGGTTTAGATCTGTTAGCCTTTCTTCATAACTCCTTCCCTTAAGTCTTATTGCAGACGTTTACATTTTGTCTAGTTTCTAGAAATTCGTCTATCAGATTTATTACTAATGCTGCACTTTCAAAAACAGTTTTGACGCATATTAATTAAGGGACATGAAAATTCCTCTCTTGAAATAATTAAAACGTAATCCTGGATTTTCAAAACGTATATGCGCTGTTCCGGCAATTTATTTGGCGTGCCTGTTGCTATGTATATGGGTATCACTAGGCTCACTTCAAGATCTTGTTGCAGCCTGCGCAATCCATGCTTTAGTTTCTTTTCTTGTTTTTGGCGTTCACCCAAATTTTCATAACCTTTCATTTGTTGGAGGTTAGTTTATGAAGTCATTTGTTCAATAACTCCTGCAGTTTATCCAGGCTTATTTGAAGCCTTTACCTGTCTCCATCGGTTTTTATTCAACGAAAGCAGATACAACTTACTGTAAATGTTCTGATACATCATTCACCTATAGCATAAACAATATCGGTCTCAATGCATGTCCATGGTGAATCCCACTTTTCATTCATACCAACTCGGACTAATCTGCAGCAATCTTTGTCTTGCCCATAAGGAACAGTTTGATCGACACTGTAACACTTTCCCTGTTATTCCTGCCTTTCCAAAAAAAAAAAAAAAATCACAGTATGTTGTGAGGTATAGTGTGAAAATCCCTCTCACTGTTCAAGAATATGAAGCTCAACTATCTCATATCTTGCTTCACTTGCGTTAATTTGTCATAGAACTCCGACCGTTTGGGAGAGAGCATTTACAATCTCTGAAACCCATTATGATACTATTTTTAATTCCACGTATTTTCAAAGTGCTCTATAACTATTCTGCCTATCTTCCCCTTTCCCTTGCATAGTATGCATGTCAGTGGTACTGGTCAGTAGTTTAAAGATTCCTGGCTGTCTAATTTCTTAAATATTTGGACCGAGTATGATCTCCTGATCTCTAGTAATTGCCTCATACTCGTATCCTTGTAGTTTTTAGCAAATGTTTCGAACAGTGTTCCTGCTCGCAAAAAATAATTTCCCAGTTAAACTTTTCAGGCCCTATTTAATTTGATTTATCATGCTCATTCAAGAGTTTCTTCACCTTCTTCCTCTCTTTGTGTGTGAAATTGTCCGGTGCATGCTACTGCAACTATACAATATTATTTTCTGGTATTACGTCTTCGCATCATTTGTTCAGCTTCTTTTCTGTTCATTTCCTGTCATTGTTCATTTGATGTAGCCGAGTAATTGTCTTCATTACATTTCGCTTTCTCTGTTGCTGTTATGCTCAAATTGTTGCATAGCTTCTCTTGTATATGTATATTCGCTTCTTTTTCTCTCCTCTCTGTTTTATTTTCTCCTTCCATACTCAAGTCCATTGTCTCTTCCTCTCTCTTGTTGAAGTATGGTCTCTCTTTGTTCTCATTACTGGCTCACCTTCCTCTGGGTATGAAGTCCTCTTTTGCTTCCCAGCACTTTATGACTAGGTAGTTCTTGATCTCATTTACTAACTTTAATTTTTCGTTCCCTTTTCCACTGTACTGCATTCAGAAATTCCCTAATCCTACCATAATTTATCTTAGTAAAATCTTGTTTCTCCCATCCTGTACCTGCTATTTATCAAACGACATTTACCTCAACAAAGTTTTCTTAGCTTAGTGATGTGTGGTGGCCAGCACTTTCAGGAATTTAATGTTCTATTTTGCCTTAACTTATGCACTTTAGTGAAATACAAGCACCAGTGTTTCTAACACTTCCCTTGGGAAAGTTTTCCAATACTTCATCAATTATCCATACAGGTTTAATTCTCCAGTTCCGTCAAGCTCCATTTCAGTAACCAAGTATCCTTCACCAGTATTT